>JARBWK010000002.1:112929744-113303934 GCA_030556195.1 Anolis apletophallus | reverse complement strand
GAAGGCGATGGTGTTCTTCTCCCCTTCCCATGCCTTCCCCATCTGATTCTAAGGAAGCTGTCTTGACATTAAACCAATACTGTTTGTCAGTAATGACTGATGAGGGCAGCATAAATAAAAACTTAATCCAGATAAGATAGAGGTGTTCCTGGACATTCAGAGACTAGGGAATAAGGACTCTTGTGCTGGATGAGGTTACCTTTCCTGAAATCCCAGTCTTGCACCTGGATATTTTCCTGGACTTGTTCTGAGCCTGGATGCCCAGGATTCAAGAGGGAAAGGTGTACATTTGCACAACTAAAATTAATGTCCCAGATACGCCTGTTCCTTAAGAAGACAGATCTGGCTATGGTGACAAATGTCTTGATTACATTTTATTTGGACTACTGTAAATAATTTACAAGGGTCTGCCTTGGAAACTGTTCAGAAACATCAGTGAGTCAAAAAATGCTGTGCCCAGTATACAACCAAGATTTCTTAAAACATTTCTGGGGTTAATTCAAAGTGCTTTTCAAAACTTATAAAACCATACACAGGTCTGTTCTAGACGATCTGATAGGCATGGTTAGGTTCATTCGGAATAAATTTGGAAAGATTTGCTTTTTGAAGCAATTTCAAAGTTTTTAAGGAAACCGCAAGTCCCTTTGCCCTTCTGAAGCTTTTTCCATCATTTCTGTTATGAAGCAGTGAGTGAGTCAGAAATGATTCAGCATTTCCCACTTCTGGTCCCTGGCCTCAGCTCAAGCCTGGGGAGTGGTTTAAACCCAGTGGATGACTTCTTCCTTCCTCCCGTCCCCTCGTGAGCCTGGGAAGCGATTTAAACCAGTGGATGAATTTCCTCCCTTGCTTCCTCCTCCTTTCTGGAGTAAAACAACTACTTTCAAAGTAAAGACCACCCAATGAAACAGGAAATAACACTTTGAAACCATTAACGAAAAGATTCGGAAGTTTTGAAAAGTTTCAACTTTTTTCTGTGAAAATCGGAATTGACTTTAGATCTGAACCACCAGCGCCCCTACATCCAAAATGAGTTTTGAACCATTTTTAAAATGAAACAAGCCTACTATCTGAAAACCACATCTCCCCATACATCTCCCCATGCTCTAAGACAGGGCTGTTCAACTGAGCGTGCCCAGGTCGTAGATACGGCCCCCGCCCCTTCCCTATGGCTCCCTAAGCTTTTTTATAAAAATTAAAAATAATAATTAAAAATATTTTTAAAATCAAAAGCGCGCATGCGCGTTTTGCGCTTTGGGAGAGCTGGAGAAAGCCCCCGTGGCTCCTCCCTCTCTCCCAAAGCATCACGCCAGCTTTGGGCGAGGGGGCTTGTTACGGAGCCTCCTCGATCTCGCTTCTCCCCCCAAAGCCACAACAGCTGTTGTGATGCTTTGGGTGAGGGGGCGGAGCCGCGGAAGGCTCCACAGCTTGTTCTCTCTCAAAGCATCACAACAGCTGTTGTGATGCTTTGGGCGAGGGGGCGAAGCCGCGAAAAGGCTCCTTCGTGCATGCTTCCCCCCAAAGCATCACAACAGCTGTTGGGATGCTTTGGGTGAGGGGGCGGAGCCGCGGAGCCGCGGTTGCTCGCCTCAGCATCCCAACAGCTGTTGTGACGCTTGGGGGAGAGGGCGGAGCCGCGGAAGGCTCACAGCTGGGCTTCTTCCCCCAAAGCCGTCACAACAGCTGTTGTGATGCTTTGGGCGAGGGGGTGGAGCCGTAGAAGGTTTTTAGAGCCTCTCCCCCCAAAGTGTCACAACAACTGTTGTGATGCTTTGGGCGAGGGGCGGCCATGGAAGGCCTCCCCGTGGCCTTCTTTCCTTCCCAAAGCCTCACAACAGCCTCGGAAGCGGGCGAAATCGCCTGCTTCCAAGGCTATTGTGACGCTTTGGGAGAGGGGGTGGAGCTGCGTGACCGGGGGCGTGGCTGGGGGCGTGGCCAGGGGCGTGGCCAGGGGCATGGCCAGGGGCGTGGCTGGGCCCCCCCAGGTCATCACTCACCAGAAGTCCAGCCCTTGCACCGGCAGAAGTTGGACAGCCCTGCTCTAAGATATTCAGGTGAACACTTTCTCTTGATGCTGCCACCATCACAGTCTCACTTGATGAGGGCATAGGAGAAAAGCCTTCCCAGTGGCTGCCCCACGCTCTGAATTCCCTTCCCGTAGTAAGCTAGACTGGCCCACTCCTGCTTTCCCTTCACTAACAGGCAAATATTTTGTTTAAGCAAGAGAGCTTCTTATTGTAATGTTTTACTCATCGTTTTTAAACTTTGTATGTTTCAAAAAATATTTTATCCTGTTTCATCTTCTGATTTTAATTGGGTTTTTTAATTTTTTCTGTGAAGTTGTTTTTTTAATTGATTCTCTCTGGGAGCTACCTTGGGTCCCACTCTGAGAAAAAGGCAGCATCTAAATCTGTCAAACAAACAAGACAATATATGGCTCCACATGTGATGAGTTATGCTATGTAACTTTGATATAGGATGTAACCTTAATTTTTCATTTTTATTTTTAAAAAACTTTTTAAAGAGTGAGAAAGCAAGAATCCCTCTCAGAATTCCTAAAAATTAACCTTTTGACATAAGTAAACTCAACTCATACAAAAAAGGAGGAGCAGGAGAAGGAGGAAAGGGATGGTAATGACAGTGTTAACATTAAAACATAAGAAAGGATGGCTTTATGTCATTATCCTTAAAAGGTACATGTTACAGGTAATGCTTATTACTTGCTACATGTACTTCCAATCTCTGACCTAGCAATGTACTAATGGTAAGACTTTTTCCAGAGAACAAACCTTACGAAGCAGGACTGGAGAGCAGTGAGAAAGCCTAGGATTCTCAGAGCCGCAAGACACCTCTGCTGATAAGTGGTTACAGTTCTCTTGCACAGAGGGTATTTATTCAACAAGCACGGCAGCCTGTCAAACCAATTACCAACGGCTGTTTCCACTATGCATGGATGTCGCTGCCACTTGAAATATCACCTGCCAAGAACCTTTGCGCTCAAAGCAAAGGCCGATGACCCCACTTCATTGTATATAAAAGAATTCTGGCCCTCTGTTGCTTTGTGTCAATGTTTAGCAACACTTCACTTTTTTTTTTGCAAAGACAGTTATGCATCACTCAAGCTGTTTCTGTGTAACTTAATTCATCCCCAAAGCTTTCTACAGTTTTGTAAATCTCTCCCATCCTCCTTTCCATCTACTAGCCATATGGCTTGGGGCTGGCTTTCCCAGAAGCAGTGGTGCCTGAGGGATCACTTCACATCTCACTCCAGCATTTTCTAGCCCAGGAATGGATCTGTATCTTCTCCAGCACCATGTGGTTTTCCAGAAGTGTCTTGTATTATCATTCATACTCTGCGGGATGCAATTGTAAATATGTCGAAGTTGGATGAAATGTATAACCGCAGTCCTGACCACTTGGCCATTAAGATTGCTACTGAGTTTTATGTGAGGGCAAAACTATAATCCTGGATGCTGTTAAGTCAGATACTAACTTGAGTCATTCCAGTCTCCCTGCCATCCTTTTTTAAATTTTGCTCTTAACTCTAGCTCAATAAAGAGGAGAGCTCATTGTTTATCCTGGACTATCCCTGTTACTTTGGGCACATGTTCTCCCAATGTTTCCTGTTCGGTTTCTGGCTCAGCCAGAATCCTGGCAGCCCCTCCATATCAACTAAGTTTCTAAAGTCAGCTACATATCTCTATCAATTTGTTTTTGTGACATATTAGAAAAGCTTGAAAGTTTTTTTAAAGGAATTTATTCACATGAGTCATTATTATGGCAAAGGGACTTCCGGTTTCCTTAAAAACTTCGAAATTGCTTCAAAAAGTTACTTATTGCTCATTAAAGTGCAGAGAAATAACATTTCATATTTTTGTTGTGATGCGTATTACTATATACTATATTACTTTTCTATTACTTTGCATGGGTTTTCGAGAGAGAAAATTTACCTTAGGTTTGATAGAAAAATGGCATAAAACATGAAAATTTCATGTCAAAAATACTCTAGAAATGCCTTAAAATATTGTACTTGTTAAAACAAAACTCCACTCTTAATTACTGAGTTACTTTTGGAATGTAACTTTGTTTAGACAGCTGTGAATACTCATTTGGAGAACTTCAAACAGGCTGGATGTGCTTTATTCCTGCATGGCTCTTGCATCCCTTCTAACTCTAAGATTCTACACTCCTCTTATTCTTGATTCATACTATATTACTTTCAATCTGTGCATGTTAGCCTCTTCTGCAACCAGGACACAATGAGTTGACCACCACATTTGATTTACAAATAACCTCACGTAGAGTGCATTATAGTCAATCATCCAACCAAGATGTAACTAAGGCATGTGTCACCATGGCCAAATCTGATGTCCCAAGGAAGGAGTGAAGATGGCACACAAGCCTGGCCACTACCAAAATTTTAGGTTCCAGGCTTAAGGTCGATTTCAAAAGAACACCCATTACAATCTTCTTGGGAAATGTAATCTCATCCAACACAAGATGAATTCTATTCACTGATCTGACTTTCAACTAAAAAAAACACCTCTCTCTTCCCTGGATTAAGTTTTGATTTGTTCACCCTCATCTCATACATTATTGATGAAAAGCATTTGATTGTGGTGGGAAGAATTAGGAGAACTGAGTTTTACCTGTGTTCAGATAACACTAAATTCTAAAACTTGCAGGGATTTTATGTATATGCTAAAAGCATGGAAGACAGAATTGAACCCTGAAATATGTACATGTATTTCAATGGCTCATGTATTAACTTATTTTATTTTTGTTGATAGTTTAATCACTTTTTTACTTTTGTATTTTGTGAATTTCCCAACTATTGGTATTAAAAAACATGTTGTAAACTGCATTGAGTCCCAAACTGGGGAAAACAAAGAGTATAAATATAATGATGACAACGGTGATGATGGAGAGCTGGACAGAAAACTGTAGAAGGAAATAGAAACCAGTGACACTAGTTGATAATGTATACAGCTCGAGGCTTGTAAGAAATGAATTCAATAATGTACCAATAAAACCCACTGTTGGTCTATGATAATTCACTGCAAGTGAGCAATCATGTTCTAATTGTCTTTTCTCTATTTACCCCAGCCATTTGTCTGCCAAGCCACTACAATTACTACTAAACACCCTGATGTGTATTATGAACCATTAATGGCATGTGTACATCATGCAGTTTGCCTGCACATGCTGGTAGCCACTGTTCTTCCCAGCCATATGAACATTGTGATGCCCATGCATGTCAAAGTGCTCTCAAATTTTATTGTATGTTTTATTATATGCCTGTAATTGTGATCCGCCCTGAGCCTGCAGGGAGGAGCGGAATATAAAACCGAAGAAATAAATAAATAAATAAATGTCAGATTATTGCATTTTGAATAGAAATTCATGAGTCAGCACAAGATATATTTTCGCAGTTTGAGATGACCTGCAGTGTGACATGTTTGACACCAGATGACGCTGTCTCAAGACTGCTAAATGGAACCTTGAGGAATGTCAGTTACAAAGTGACAGTTGGGATTTGTCAGTTAGGATTTAATATCTGTGAGGAAAGGATTTTTAGAAAGGTAGCTGTGATGGCTGTTGTTTTTTGATGTTTTGCCAGTTATTGTTAAATACAATTCAATACAAAGTTATATATTTACCTTGTGAATTGAATGAGAGTTTCATTATTCACTCGAACAGAGACTGGAGTTTTTGGCCGATGGGGAATTAAACTTCTATATTTCTGTTGCCTATCCGCTGTGACATAAATACTCAACGCCGAAGAGGTTATGGGCCCAGATCCCAGAACACAGAATCCAGAATTGCAGAGGCACAGAGATACTACATAACCCATAATTCATAGAAAAGTTTTTGAATAACACTGCAAATTGCAGCAGAAGTCGCTGTTTACCTCAGTGTTAGAGAAAAAAAAGCTGAAGTGAATTTTTGCCAGGAGCATCTGTAGTGTGAAGAAAGATGGCATTATTTGGAGCACAGCATCATTTAGAAAAACTGAGAGGCAGCCCAAATTATTTAATATGGGCTACCAAAGTGCGAGCAGTTTTGGCAAAGGAGGAGCTGTTATATTGCTTAACACATCGACCTATTTCTGATGCAGAAAGGTTGAAAGATGGCAAGGCAAGGGGTACCATCATCCTGTCAGTTGACGATAGGCACCTCACATATTTAGCTCTGGAAGAAACAGCCTCTGACTGTTGGAAAAGGCTTGAAAAGCTGTATCAGCAGGCTACTGGAGGCTCAAAAGTTTTATTGAGCAGAGAACTGTTTTCACTGAAGCTTCTGTCAATGGAAGATTGTGCCAGAGAGACTCATTTGAGTAAAATGCTGAGCCTATTTAATGATTTAGCAGCAAGGGGCACCAATTTTACAGAAGATCAGAGAGGCAGTTTGGGGCAGAGCTACAACTCATTCATTGACTCCATGCAATCTGTGAAAGAAGAAGACATCAACTTCGACTTAGTTTCGACTAGATTGGAGAACTGGGCTTGTTACAGAAGAAATGCCCAGCAACTTTCAACGGAGAAGACGGTCAACAAAGGCTTCAATATGAAGAGGAAAGAGACAATCCAGTGTGACATCATCTGTTACATTTGTAATAAAAGAGGACACAAAGCTAGACAATGTCATCAGAACAAGTTTAAGAAGAGTGAATCAGCACAGAGCAAGAAAGAACAGATCAACAATTCAAGAAAAGACTCTGATTCAGGCTGTCTGTTGAAGAGTTGACAATGTAACAATGATTTTATTCCTCAGGTACCCTGGATTATTGACTCTGGGAGTGCAAAGAGTTTTGTTAAGGATAGTAAATTGTTAGCAGAGAAGGAACCTTTATCTGGTTCTATGCAAAGTTGTGTGAGTCTAGCCAATGGTCAAAGGTGCAAGGTTTTAACAAAGGGAGAAGTTGAAATTGGTCAACTTAGTCTAAAGTTAGACAATGTTTATTTAGTTCCTGAGCTAGAACACAATGTTCTAGGGTGAAACAACTTGCAGACCATGGTTTATCCATTGTGTTTGAAGGGGAGTTATGTAAAATGAGTAATAAAAATACAGGTATGTATAAGGAAGTAAAATTTCAAAATGGTTTCTATAGAATGAATGCTAGTAATAAAATGTCTACAAATAGTATTCAGAGTTTGGAAGGGAAACTTCTGCATGGTGACAGATGTCTGCACATGCTACACAGGAAGTTTGGTCACATGAACTATAATATGATTAGAAAGACTGCACAGCTAGTAGGCATTCAAATACCAGAATGCAGAAATTATTTAGAGTGTGCTGTCTGTAACAAAACAAAGTTAAAGGCTTATCCTGTTGCCAAAAGGAGTGATAGAGTAACAACTAAGTTACAGTTAGTGCACATGGATCTAGCTGGACCTTTTCCAAAGAGTATTGGAGGGAATGTATTTCTACTAGTAATAGTAGATGATAGGTCTCGATTTGGCTTCGTTTACCCTCTGAAAGGTAAATTTCAGGTGTATGAAAAATTTATTGAATGGTACAATTTTGTGAAGAACCAATTTCCTGATTTGACTGTTAAACAAGTTCAATCTGATAGAGGAGGTGAATTTGTGAATGAAAGACTTAAGAATTGTTTTAAGGATAAAGGAATTTGGCATAGGAAAACAAATCCGTGTGTATCAAAAGAAAATGGAATTGCGGAGTGTCGCTTAGGTGTAATTCAAACCATGGTAAAATCAATGCTTGAGGATGCACAAATGTCCAAAGGTTTTTCGACAGAAGCAGCTAACACTGCCAATTACGTGCTGAATAGGTTATGGACCTCAAGTGTAAATGAAATCCCATTCTATTTGTTTTATGGAAGACATCCAAAGGTGGATCATTTTCAAGTATTTGGTGCGCATGCAAATGTCTTAATTCCTATACAGCAAAGAGACAAAAGAGATCAGCATTGGGTAAAGATGCAATTTATTGGATATGAAGGTGGAACGAAAGGCTATAGATTCTGGAATGGCTGTTCTCCAGGGAAGAAGATCACAGTCTCCAGATCTGTAAAGTTCGAAAATAATACTCATTGGGATAGAATTCATGCGAACACTGAAGTGTTCATAACCCCAAGTGTTTCTAGAGTAAAGAATGAATCTGAAGTTGTAGAGGTATTAGATGAGGCAAATGTGGAAGAAAGCAAGGAACAATCTGAAGAAAGTAATTTTCATGATTTTTGTGCCACAAACTCTGACTTAGTGTCCAAATCTGTAACAGAGGTTGATGGACATTGTCAAGAGGAGATTAGGGATGTGGAGGAGACTAAGGATGAGATTCCTAGGAGATCCACACGTATCACTAAAGGAATTCCACCAGCCAAGTACCAAGTCACGCAAATAAGAAGTATAGAGTGGAAAGATCCTAATTCTTATGCTGAAGCATTGCGTAGACCGAAAAATGAACGTGATTGTTGGGTAAAAGCAATGAAGAAGGAATTTGATTCACTTCATTCTTTAAATGTTTTAGAACAAGCAGATGTAACCAAAGATGTAAAGGTAATTGGTTGCAAGTGGGTATTTAAAAGGAAAACACAAGTTGATGGTTCATTATTATACAAAGCAAGATTGGTTGCACAAGGTTTTGGTCAAATTTACAATCAAAATTATGATGAGGTATATGCTCCAATGATTAGACCTGAAACAATTAGGACTGCTTTAGGCATCGGTGTGCAAAGAAAGTATGCTATAAGGCACTTGGACATTGCCACAGCTTATTTAAACGCAGAGCTGACTGACAATGTATATATGAGAGCAATACCTGGTTTTGAAAAAGATACTCCAACTGGTGTGTATCGACTACGGAAAGCATTATACGGGCTAAAGCAAGCAGCGAGATGCTGGAAAAGTTAAAGGGTCTTGGCTTGTATCAGTGTAGATACATGTCTATATAAGAAAGGAAAAGAGTCTAAAAAGCAAACATTTGTTTTGGTGTTTGTTGATGATCTCTTAGTACTAGCACCATCCGAAAGGGATGTGGAACAAGTTTTTAAGGGACTAAACTCAAGTATGACTGTAAAAGATCTTGGAGAAGTCCGGAAATACTTAGGCGTAAATGTAACTAGAACTGAAAAAGATATTTGTCTAGATCAAAAAGACAAAATTTTTGAGTTACTTGAGAGAACAAGATTGACTGTGTAAAACAGTAGCAACTCCATGGTACCAGATTTTTTAAAGCTTGATAGAGGTGAAATGCTTGACAATCAAACATTGTATAGATCAGTGGTTGGGAGCCTCTTGTGTTTGGCAAATTGGACTAGGCCTGACATCGCCTATGCCACTAATGTACTAAGCAGGAGAGTGAATGAACCAACGTTGACTGATTGGCAAGTTGTAAAACGAGTGTTAAGATATTTGAAAGGAACATGTGACAAAAAGCTAAAAATTTGTCCAAAAGAAAGCGGTATGAAGGGGTTTGCAGACGCAAGTTTTGGTGACAACGAACAAAACTTGTCATGTTCCGGGTATCTAATTAGTTTTAATGGGACACAAGTGACATGGAAATCTCGTAAACAGTCACACGTTTGTTTATCCACTGCAGAAGCCGAATTTTCTGCTTTGTCTGACTTTTGTACAGAACTAGAGTGGATAAAGGCTCTAGTAAACGAGTTCCAAAGTTTTGAAGATAAGATATCTTTATTTACTGATTCTCAATCTTGTATAGCAATATCAAATGCTGAAGGATTAAAGCAGAGAACAAAATATATTGGGGTAAGGTACCAAAATGTTAGAAAGTTAGTACAGGATGGTTTTATTAATCCTGTGTATGTCCAGTCAGATGATAATATGGCTGATATGTTTACAAAAGCATTGACTAATTGTAAATTAAATGTATTTTGTAAGAAGATATTGTTATTATAAGTAATGTGTGTACTTGTGTTGCTCATGAAGGAGGAGTGTCAGATTATTGCATTTTGAATAGCAATTCATGAGTCAGCACAAGATATATTTTCGCAGTTTGAGATGACCTGCAGTGTGACATGTTTGACACCAGATGGCGCTGTCTCAAGACTGCTAAATGGAACCTTGAGGAATGTCAGTTACAAAGTGACAGTTGGGATTTGTCAGTTGGGATTTAAAATCTGTGAGGAAAGGATGTTTAGAAAGGTAGCTGTGATGGCTGTTGTTTTTCGATGTTTTGCCAGTTATTGTTAAATACAATTCAATACAAAGTTATATATTTACCTTGTGAATTGAATGAGAGTTTCATTATTCACTCGAACAGAGACTGGAGTTTTTGGGCCGATGGGGAATTAAACTTCTATATTTCTGTTGCCTATCCACTGTGACATAAATACTCAACGCCGAAGAATAAAGTCCCACACTTTTTTGTCATGGTCGTGTATGCAGGTTTAATTCCCCATTTGACACATTTTTTTACCTTTCTGGGTTCCTTTTCTTTTGTCTACCTCAATGGCAATGCTTTTTAGCTTGTATGAATGACTATGTTTTAATCTAATGCTGATAATTCTATTTTTGATTTTATTATTTGGTTATGTTGATTTTTTTAATGTGTTACTTTGATTGGATATTTTGTTAATTGTTTATTTCATCTTATGTATTTCTCTGTACTGCACTTTATTGTAAATTTATGTTGTAGGCCACCCCGAGTCACCTACCGTGTTTCCCCGAAAGTAAGACACCCCCGATTGTAAGACGTATCGGGGGTGTCGGGGGGGTCGGCTTATATAAGCCGTACCCCGTATGTAAGCCGTACCTCCTCGTCCCGCCGCCGCAACCGGAGGTGTGCCAAGGCACACCTGCAACCTTTTCGCCAGGTGTGCAAGCAAGGGAGGGGACCTGGGGCGGGACACACCTCACTGTGACACACCTCACCACGCCCCTGGCCTTTCCAAGCAAGGGAGGGGGAAAGGAGCCAGGGCGGGACAGGGCGGCGGATCGCGTCACTGTGACGCGGCGATCATCACCACGCCCTGGCTCCTTTCCCCCTCCCTTGCTTGGAGGCCTGGCGAAAAGGTGTGCCGCGGAGGTGTGCCGCAGGTGTGCCGCGGCACACCTCTGGTTGCGGCGGCGGCGTGGCGGCGGCGGCGTGGCGATGATGGGGCACGCCTTGGGTTATATAAGACGCGTACCCGAAAGTAAGCCATAGGGGGACTTTTTGGGGGGAAAAGAAAGTAAGACGCTGTCTTACTTTCGGGGAAACACGGTAGGGAGAGGGGGCAAGATAGAATTGAATTATTATTATATTATTATTATTATTATGGTCATGGTCTAGCATGTATTTTATATGTTTAAATTTCCAACTCCTACATGTTCAATGCTCATGGAACACTGACTGTGGGGACAAAACATAAAATTTGGAGCAAGAAATGGATACAGCCAGACAGCATGATGAACAGGAGCTGTTCATCTGCAATACTGTGTTGCAGGTCCCACTCTTCTTTATCAATTATTGGCCAAAGACACAGAGAAAAGTTCATTTCCATGCATGCTGTCAACATGCGACAGAGCACCTTTCACACTATATAGTTATGGCATATCCTGAGCAATCCTGGAATTTTTAGTTTTGATAAAGACATCAAGGCAGTACCTGGAAGAGAATTCTGAATATCCCTCCCTCAACAAACCAGGAAGTCATAGGGTGTTGTTATAACAGTTGAAAAGATTCATAATGTCCTCCACATTTGTGAGTGTTACAATCATATAAGGCACTCCATTTATGCACAATCATTAAAGGTGGGTAGAAATTGACCATAGAGTTATTCTGTAGGACCTACAGATTTGTATAAAAGTAATATATTCAAATTAAAAAATAGCATTTTTCTCCTTCCGCAAGGGTCCAAATCCCAAACTAAATGAATGTGGAGAGTTGAAAGGGTCCTAGATCTTAAACACATACTAGCTTTAATAAAGCTATAATTACCTTCTCCTTTAAAAAGTGGAGCAGGTAATTTTATTGTCAAGCCAAGATAACCTCCCTCCCCAAAAGTTTAAGAAGTTTATTTTTAAAACATTTTTCATGGTTTCAAACTTTCACAATGTTAAAGCCATGAGGTTCCAGAAGGACCTATCAGCAGCCGTACCCCCAAACTCTATCAAATCTAAAACCTTTAGTAAATGTATAAAATATAAAACTGATTCGTTTTATGTCACTTGTATTGCTTGGATACTGTATCAATTTCTAAATGTATAAAGTTGTATCAAATGTATTCTGAAGGTATCCGCTGTCCTCATGCTCCCTGCTTGCATAAGGTCATGAGAACAGATTGCTCTCTCTCTCTCTCGGCATTACTTCGTGAACAAATTCTTAGAAAGGACTCATCCCACGCTTTTTACAAGCACGTTGATGACTAAAAAGGCCAATCTGAGATAGGCAAGTTTGGTTGCAGAAAGCACAGCAGAAAGTCTCCTTGGGTGATGTTGTTTCCAAGTTGCGGTTCTTTCTGTGTTGTCATTTCTCTTCAAGACTCATTCGGCGTGTCTTCTCTTGTGCTGACCCGTGGCGAGTTCACCATAGAGTGAACTATCCTGAGCAATCCTAGCATGGCCTCCTGAGAACAGATTGCTACACTTTATATATATATACACAGAGAGAGAGAGAGAGAGAGAGAGAGAGAGAGAGAGAGAGAGAGAGAGAGTCATCTCCCAAGCTAAATGAAGCCAAACTGTTTGTATAAGATGTTTCCCTGTTTGGACATAAGAGGCTCATCAGCTCCATAGAACAGAAAGCTAAACAAACATAAATACATTAGGGGAAGTCTGACTTGGCCACAGTAGTCCACACTCTGGTTACACCCGGTATAGACTACTGCAACATGCTCTACATGGGGATGCCTTTGAAGACTGTTCTGAAGCTTCAAATAGTTCAATGGGAGGCAGCCAGGTTGCTAATGGGAGCAGCGCTCAGGGAGCATATAACTCCTCTGTTGCGCCAACTCCACAGGATGCCAGTGTGCTACCGACAGGGCCGGATCTAGGTAATTTTAAATGGTAAGCGAACAGTATTTTGGCACCCCCCAGCCAATCACTGAAATATACATTTATCTATCTATCTATATATATATATACAGTATATATACTGTACACACACACACACACACACACATATATATATATATATATATATATAGGGGGGCATAGACAAATTTTAGCCCTCCTGGTTATTTTGGACTTCCTACTGGCTGTTTGGAATTGTGGGAGTTGAAGTCCATAACACACGGAGGACCGAAGTTTGCCCATGCCGTGTATATATATACCTTCCTTCCCACCCTTTCCCCTGCCCTCTTCCTATTCTCTTTGTGTGTGTGTGTGTGAGTGTGTGTGTATCTATTCACCTTCCTTCCTTCTCAAGCCTTTCCACACAACCCTATACCCCAGAATATCAAGGCAGGAAATCCCACAATATCTGCATCTGGGTTACTTGAGTCCACACTGCCATATATCCCAGTTCAAAGCAGATATTGTGGGATTTCCTGCCTTGATGTTCTGGGGGCCCTTCCACACAGCCCTATATCCCAGAATATCATGGCAGGAAAACCCACAATATCTGCTTTGAACTGGGTTATCTTAGTCCACACTGCCATATATCCCAGTTCAAAGCAGATAATGTGGGATTTCCTGACTGGATAATCTGGATTATACTAAAAATCAACATATATCGTTTTCTACCTATTAAATGCATTACTATCAACATCAGCAGGAGTATAGTCCTCTATTTTGACAATTATATATTATAGTGGAATATAATCCGGATTTTATATCTGGATAATCTGGATTATACTAAAAATCCCCATATATGGTTTTCTACCTATTAAATGCATTACTATCAACATCAGCGTAAGTACAGTCCTCTATTTTGCAACATAAGTAGTGATATAGTACCCTGCTTGTTTTTTTTGGGATTTACAGTACTGTTAACCTATAAACAAAGAGCATTCTGAACTCCACTAATGATGGAATTGAACCAAACATGGCACACAGGACTCCCATGACCAACAGAAAACACTAGAAGGGTTTGGTGGGCATTGAATTTCAATTTTGGAGTTGTAGTTCACCTACATCCAGAGAGCACTGTGGACTCAAACAATGATGGATCTGGCCCAAAGTTGACACGAATATTCCATATGCTCAAATATGAACAGAGATGGAGTATGGGGGAAATAGACCTTGACATTTGGGAGTTGCAGTTTCTGGGATTTACAGAAACTCTTTGACCTACAATCAAAGAGCATTCTGAACCCCACCAATGACAGAATTGGGACAAACTTCCCACACAGAACCCCCATGACCAACAGAAAATACTTAATGCCATCCAGACCAACTCTCTTCACCAGGGCAAGAAAACGTCATCAAAGCCCTCCCGACAAAGAGCCATCCAGCCAGGAAGGAGGGGAAGAGGGAGGGAGTGGGGGAGGGAAGGACACACTGGAGGAGGAAAGGGAAGAGATGAGAAGAAGGGAGGGAGGGAGGGAAGAGAGGGGGGTATGAACGAAGGAAAAAGAGGGAGGGAGGGATGGAGAGTGAGGAAGCAAAGGAGGAAGGGTAGGAAGGCCAGCTAGAGATGGGAAGGTGAGCTCCCTCGAGCTTCACCTTTCCGGCGTGGGCAAGGCTGCCTTCTCGTGCTTCCTTCTTGATCTCCTTTTCCACTCGAGGCAAGCCAGCTGGGCGCAGAGGGCGGGGGCGTGGGCCTGGAGGGCAGGCAAACCCTCCTCCTCCTCCCTGGCCTCCTGGCTTCTTCCAGTGCTCATTGGATTCACTGCAAGTACTAAGTTCTACCACATCTTGTAATTTTTCGTTGTGTAGCTTCAATTATAATTCAGAGACAATTAATATTCAGTGCTCACCATCAGGACAACTACAATATAACATTGTGTTGAACATAAGAACTCTTGGTTATACTACGGACCTTTTCCCATTGGCGCTTGTATGCGTCCTGTGTTTTTGATGTTATAATAATTATATTGGAATGTATTATGAATGTTTTTTCGATACATGCGACTTCCTTACACTAATGACTACCATGTCCTCTTGAAAAATATAGTTTTATATGTGCTACAATAATTAATATTATTGATTGAACTTCGCGTTCCTGTCAGTGTTGTTGAAAGAGTGAAAGAGGCAGGAGGGGAAGGGGGGAGGAGGGGGGGAAGGACGGCCACAAATGGGAAGGTGGGCTCCCTTTCTCCCGCGAGCTTCACCTTTCGGGCGTGGGCGGGGCTGCCTTCTCCTGCTTCCGGGCTCTCCTTTTCGTCTGAGGTAGCCAGCTGGGCGCAGAGGGCCTGGGCCTGGAGGGCAGGCAAACCTTCCTCCTCTCCGTCCTCGTGGCTTCTTCAAGTGCCTCGCGCTCAGCTGCTCTCGCCTGGCGGGAAATGGAGGAGCCCGCGCCGTCCAAATACACATGCGCAGAGCAGAAGGGAGGCGGTGCGTGGCTGCGCCTCCAGGCTTGAGGGTGCGATCTGCCGCTCCTCCTCCCCGCTCCTCCCCTCTGCCCAACCCTCCTTCTCCTTCCTCCCTCCCTCCTCAGGCTACTACCGTAGCACCAGGCCACAGCGGGGACAAAGATGTGCCCCTCAACGCAGTGTGGCATTCGGTCCAGCAGGAGTCGCCTCGCCCGCAACAAAGGCACATGCGTGGAACCTGGCAGCCAGATGCGCCCCTGACCACGTGGCGCCCTGAGGCGGCAGCTTAATTGGCCTCCAATAAGAACCGCCCCTGGCTACCGAGTACAATTCAAAGTGCAGGCTTTAGCCTATAAAGCCCTAAAAGGTTCCGGCTTAGCTTACCTGTCTGAATGTTTATCTCCTTATGAACCATCTAGGAACTCACGATCATCTGGGGAGGCCCTGCTCTCGATCCCGCCTTCCTCACAGACGCATTTGGTGGGGATGAGAGATGGGGCCTTCTCAGTGATGGCCCCTGGGCTATGGAAATCCCTTCCTATGGATATTAGATCAGCCCCCTCCCTCCTGACTTTTTGGAAGAGAGTAAAAACCTGACTCTTTGAACAAGCTTTTGTAAATGCAGCATAACAGATACACACAGTATGATGAAATAACGAACATGGAATGGCTTAAACGATGCTAATTGATAATGAGTTTAACTGGAAGACATGGATGATTATAGTTTTAATAGTTTTATATGGATTTTTATTATGTTATATTAAATGTTTTTAATTGGTACGCATGTATGTATGTCATGGCATTAAATTGTTGCCAATATCTACACTGCCTTGAGTCTCCTTTGGGCTGAGAAAGGCGGGATTAAAATGCTGTAAATAAATAAATAAATAAATAGTCTTCTGAATAGCCAGTTGAGTCCCTGGTCATTTAATGTTGTTGCCCTTTGTCTTTTAGGTTTTGCACCTTTGTCTCTGCAGAATTGGACACTTATTTAATCAAGAGATCATCTGCATACCCACATCACATCTTCCCTCTGCAACAGACTGAGTCTTCAAGCAGACCAACTATTAGCTGTTCTTCTTCCTGCCATGAAGATCTCCTCCTCCTGGTTTTGATGTCAGAAGAGTCTCCCGCCAATCCCTGCATGGATCCTGGCTGACCCTGCTTTTCAGCCAATCAGGAAAGGAAACCTGGGGTTTTGGGGGAAAGGCCTAAAAAAAGGGAAGGGAAAAAAGGGGTGCGGGAGCGGGGCCCCCTTTTTGTGGGGAAAATCACCCAAAGGGGGGATTCCCAAATTTGGGGGCCTGGTCCCCAGGGGGGTTTTTTAAGGGAAAGGGCCCCGGGGGGCCCTTTAAAAATTTTTAAAATATGGACCCTGGGAATAATTAGTCCCCCCCCTTTTTTAATGGGGTACCCCCCTTTTCCCCCCCGAGGGGGCTAATCCCCCGTTTCCTTGTATTTGCCGGTTTTTCCCCAACCGCAGCCGTGGGGGGTTTGGTTTTATTATTTAATTTTTTTTTTGGGGACTTGTTCAACCCTTTTTGGGATTTTTTTGTAATACAATTTCCTTTAACTTTTTTTTTCCCAAAAAGATTCCCCTAGTGCTTTTTTAAAAAAAGGGGGGGTTTTTTCCCGGTTTCTGAAGGGGGGAAAACCCCAAAATTTCCCAAAAAAAACCCCCCCAAAAGGGAAAACGGGGTATACCCCGGGCCCCCTTTCCCGGTGGGAAAATGGCCTAGTGGGGGGGGCCCCCACGGAGGATATCCCCCCTGGGGGGGAAATGGCTAAGTCGGGGTGCCCGGCCTGGAAAAATTTTTGGGCTGGGCCCAATGGGTTTGAAGATGGGCCCATCTTTGTTACAACTTTTAAAAACCCCAAACCCCCTTGGGGGGGGAACCCCCGGGGGGCCCAAATTAAGGTTTTTCCCCCCGGGGGGGGTTTTTGGGGGGCCCCCCCCTGCGGATTCCCTTTGGGGGCCGGGTTTAAAAAAGGGGGCATTTTTTCCCCCAGTTTTTCCCCCTTTCCGGGTTTGGGGGTTTTTTTAACCCCTTGTTTTAATCTCGGGGTTTCCCGGGGAAAAAAAAAAGTTTGAGAGGGCCCCGGGCCCGGGGGAAACCCCTTATCTAAAGGGGAATTTTTAAACCCCTTGGGTAAAGGGTCGGGGGGAAAAAGGGGGGAAAAGGGGGGGCCCCAATTCCCCCGGGGTTAAAAAACCCTTTTTTGGGGGGTTTTGCCTTGGGGGGCCCCCAAAAAACCCCCGGGGGAAACCCCGGGTCAACCCCTAACCTTGGGGGGGGGGGAAAAAACTTTTTTGGGGGGGAATGGGGGAAAAAAAAAAATTTTTGGGGCCTAGCCCCTGGGGGGCCCCCGGGGCCAAGAAGAAACCCGGGCCGGGGGAACCCCGGGGGGGGGGGTTCGCTCAGGAACCCCCCTATTTCCCCCCTCCCCCAAAGGGGACAATTTTTTTGGGCACTTGGGGGGGGAAAAGGGGCCATGGGGTCCATGTTTCGGGGGCTAAACCCTCGATGCAGTTTGCCAAGTTCCCGGCAATTTCAAACTAAGGGCCCCGGGGGGGGGTTGGGGAAAACTTTAAAAGGGGGCTGTGTATTCCCCCCCTCCAAAAAATGGGACCAGTTCCCAAAAAAACACCTTTTTTTTTCCCCCTTTCCCCTTTTCCCCGGGGATTGTGTTTTTTCCTCCGCCCCCATTCTTGGGCCAAAAAAAATTTTTTTCTTCCCAATTCCAACCCTTTTTTGGGGGCCCGGCTTCCAGGCCTAAGATAAAATTTTCCCGTCCCCAAAAAAATTGGGTTTTTGGGAGATTGGAAAGGGGGCAAAGGCCCCCCCCGGCCCTATATTTCTTTTAAAGGGGGGCCCCCTTGGGGAGATTTCCCTCTCTGGAACCGAAAACCCCCGGGCCTCCAAATTCCAGGAATCGGGGGGGGCTTATTCCCTTTTAGTCCCCGGGGGGCCCATTTTTTTTAAAGGGAAAAAAGGGGGGTGGGGTCTTTCCATCCCAAAAGTCACACAACCCTTCCCCCTACCCCTACCCCCGGGTTTTGGGCGGGGGGGGCCCCCGGTTTTCCAAAACGGACTTGGGGGGGTTTACCCCGGGGGGGGTTTCCCAATAAAAGGGGTTCCCCCCCAAAAAGGGGGAATTTCCCGGGGATAGGGTTTTTAACCCCCGTTTTTCCCCCAACATTTCTAAGCTTTTCCCGAGCCTTTTTGGGACTTACGGCAGCTCCCCTGCTTTTTTTTTCCCAAAAAACCCCCCTCCCATGTCAAAATCTAAAACCCCAGGCCACCCTAAAATTTTGGGGGCGATTTTGGAGGTGGACTTTCTGGGAAGGGTTTCCACCTGGGGCTTCCTTAACCCCAAGGTTTTGGGCAGGGGTCCAGCCAGCAAAAAAGCTTAAAATTTTTTTGGGGTTTTTCCCAACTCTAAAAAATTTTTCCTATTTTTCCTGGGCTTCCCCCCCCCGGCCGGGGAAAGGGGCCCCCCGGGGAAAACCCCCAGGCAAGGGGGGCCAAAAAAGCCTGCCCCCCCCCCCCGGGCCCCCCCCAAAAACCCCCCACCCCCCCTCACTGCCGGGGGGTTCATAATTGTGGGGGGGTTTTTCCCCCCCCTTTTTCCAATTTTTCCCCCAGTCCCAAAAAAATTCCTTTGGGGGAAAGGGGCCCCTCCATGTGTGGAGACATCTGCTTGAAGGGGCCAAATTCCCGGTGGAAGTTCACACCGACCACCGGAATTTGGAGCACTTGAAGACCCAGTGCAAATTGAACCAGAGGCAACAGAGATGGTCCCTGTTCTTTGAGCGATTCAATTTCCGCATCCACTATGTGACCCCCAAGCAGACCAAGCAAGCTGATGCTCTGTCCCGGAAGCCGGAGTATGTTCGTGGCGGAGAAGGGCTTTCCGAGGCGCGGTTGCTTAAAGCGGAGAACTTTGCGGCTGCTCGGGCGGCCCCTGTGAACCCTCCAGTGGCCCCGCCGGCCCCTGGGGACAAGAGACGCGCCAACAAGAGACGGGTCCAGGCGCGCCAACGGACTGACCCTTGGGTGCAAGAGCAGCTGACCGAGGGGGTGCAAGCCCCTATCCAGGTAAAGAACGGGGTGCTCTACCACCGCGACTCTGTCTATGTTTCCCTGGGCCCGAACGGGAGGACATTCTCAAACTTTGCCATGATAGCCGGGCGCAGGGCACTTTGGGCTGTTCAAGACCCTGCAGTTGGTGTTACGGGATTTTTGGTGGCTTAAAGTGCGGAGGGATGTGGAGGACTATGTGGGCTCTTGCCCTGTGTGCCAGCGGGCCAAGAACCAGGGGGCAAGCCGGCCGGTTTGCTCCAGCCGCTCCGACCCCTTCCGCTCCCTGGAAGATGATTTCGGCCGATTTCATCACCGACCTGCCCAAGTCAAGGGGTTCACCACGATCCTGGTCGTGGTGGACTGTCTCACCAAGATGGGACACTTCATTCCCTGTGCGGGGGTGCCTACTGCCAAAGAGACTGCTGATATGTTTGTGCAACATGTGTTTCGGTTGCATGACCTTCCACAGAGTTTGGTGACAGACCGCGGCACCCAATTCACTTCCCAGTTCTGGAAGGCTGTCCAGAAGCTGCTGGGGATTGATGTGCGGATGTCCACGGCTCATCACCCCCAGTCCGACGGGCAAACCGAAAGGGTTAACGCCACCTTGGAACAGTATCTACGGTGCTATGTCAACTATCAGCAAAACAACTGGGCGTCCTTGTTGTCTTTGGCGGAGTTTGCCTACAACAATGCGACGCAGGAATCCATCAAAGAGACTCCTTTCTTTGCTAACTATGGACACCATCCTCGGTTCTACCCTCCGGTAGACCCGTCTGGGGAAGCGCCGGCGGCAGAAGATTGGCTTCGGGAGCTCACAGCGCTTCAGGATTTGCTACGTACTCAATTGGTCCAGGCTAAGGCGGATTACAAGCGGATGGCTGATCGGCGGCGCCAGGAGGGCCCGGAGATCCTGGTGGGGGATAACGTTTGGCTGTCTACCAAGAACCTGCCTACGCAGAGGCCTAGCCGCAAGTTGGATGCGAGGTTTTTGGGCCCTTACAAAGTGTTGGAGAAGGTGGGGCCTGTGGCTTTCAAACTACAACTCCCTGCGGACATGAAGCTCCACCCTGTGTTTCACCGTTCTTTGCTCCGCCCAGCGAAGGGGGTGCGGCCTGATGTGATGCAGCCGCCCCCTCCCCCTGTGATGCGTGACGGCGAGGAGGAGTTTGAGGTGCAGGACATCCTGGATGCACGCATCAGATACCGGAAGCTGCAGTATCTTATTGACTGGAAAGGTTTTGGGCCGGAAGAGCGTTCCTGGACGCCGGCTCGAGATGTTCACGCCCCGGACATTGTTGCTCGGTTTCACCGCAAGTACCCTGACAAACCCAAGCCTCGAGGGAGGCCTCAGAGGGGCCCTGAGGGGGGGGATAGTGTAGCACAGCAGTTCTCGTTTGTGCTGGGGGCCAGGGAACAGCACCGGGGGTTCCATTAGCATTAGGGCCTGCACCTGCAGAGATAGATTCGGAAGAGGATTTGGAAGGGTTACCTGAAAGAGCGTTTCCCATCTCTGGGCCCCTTTCTCCCACTGAAAGCTTGGCTTGGGATGCAAGGTGCAAATGGAAAGCAGTGATAGCGAAAGTTATGAACACCCGGGTGGGAGGCTCACAGGAGCTTGTGAGTCAAAACATGGAAGAGAGCGGCTGGGAAGATTCTAGGGAGGAGAGCTCTCATGAAGATAGAGACCCAGGTGCTGGGAAACAAGGCTGAACCTTTGATAGGACACGTAGCATCGAGTCCAGCAGAAGGGGATGGTACCATAGCCTAGACAGGCCGAGGTCCGTCAGCAGAGATTGGAGATGATGAAGCCTAGAGCGTCGGGGACCTCGGCCAAAAGATTAAGTATAGGATCCGTGGGAACTAATCTCCAGTGCTTCGGCCACGTCTCTTCTGAGTAGACATGTAGCGAAGTGGGTCCACGGAGCTAAGTTGGCTAGTGGCCACCAAGTCTTGCCTTGTATTTCGTACCTTGTTTGTTCCTGAATCCGCATTGCCGTGCGGAGCTTTGCTAAGCCTTTTGGATTATTCATCAAGCTGTTTTTGGACAATTGATTGCTTACAGCCTTTGGATTGCTTTTGCTATTTTTATGGACAATATTCCTTTTGAACTGTTTCTATATTCAATAAAGTAGTTAGCCTTCAGTCCGTCTCTGTGTGTGTGATTAAGGGGCCGGTCAAGTCCGTGCATCGTGACATCCACAGACCTACCTGAAATCTCCACAATTTGAACCAAAATGCTGTATGGATGGCTTTTATGTTAATTATATCAAATAGATGTTTGTTTGTTTGTTTGTTTTATAACTATAGTCTGTGAACGCAGAACTCCCTATAAGGCAGACAGGCAAAGATCAAATGCCAGGCAACGATCAAAAGGAGGTGATTTATAAAAAAAAATTCTAAAAGTAAGGCATAGACAATCTTTATCTATTTTGATATATTTAGTACCTACTTTTAAGTTACATAAACACATCTGGTCCTCATTTTTACTTATTTAATATGCAATTGCAATACTGCTTTTGCACTTGCTTCCTTAATTTTCATCAATAGTTGTTCCAAGTCTTTCTTGTATTCTGCCAGCAATATGATGTCATCTGAATATTTTAAATTATTGATATTCCTTCCTCCAGTTTTCACACCTTCTTCCTGAGAGTCTATTCATTTTTCCATATGATATGTTCTGCATATAAATTAAACATGGAGTGATAAAATATAGCCTTCCAATTGGCCCATTGCCAATTGGAACTATTATGTTTCTCCAATTCTGTCCATACTGTAACCTATTGTTTGGAATACAGGTTATGCATAATACAATCACATTTCTTTTTGAGTGCTCCATCGTGTTCCAATAGCTACACAATCCAAGGCTCTCCTATAATTTAGAAAGCACAAGTTGATTTTCTTCTGGCATCCTTTGGTGTATTTCATTTGGTGTACATCTGCAGTGTGATTTCTAGTCCCTCTTTGTTTTGTGAACACAGCTTGCTCAGTATATGATAGATGTCTTTCTTATAAAATCTTGAGCATCACTTTACTTGCACAAAATATTAACATGTTGGTCTGATGTTAGCCCTATCCCTTGGGGATTAGAAAGTTTATTGACCATTTCTAATCTGCTTGAAACTGTTTGATGAATTCAGTGTTTATAGATCAAAACAACTTATCAGTATGCTTTATTATGTTCCTGGTGATTTATTTCTTCCAGTGCTTTGTTTACTTCTTCATTTTGTAAATTGGGGCGTATGATCAAAAGTTTCTTCTTTGAAGGAATCTGTCACTCCTTCATATTTTCTAAACACTTCTTCTGTGTGTTGAGTCCATTATCTTTTTGTATTCATATACTGTGTTTCCCTACATGTCATATCCTTACTCTCACTTAAAATTTCTCTCTGAGTTCTTGGATCATGTGGAAGCATCTATCATTTTTGTTGTATTTTATCTCTTTGCATTGATTATGATAACAGTTTACTTTCTCTCTGAGAACAAGGCAGTGAAACTTTTTATTGCTGTGCTTTAAGTGCCCTGAATCCTTTTGTATTTTAACACTAGCCTAGGTACTCTGCAATGCCCAGGTTATGGATTTTGTAATGCTAAACATTAGAAGTAATAATCACTGTTTGGTTTTGGATTTAAGGAATTTTCCCGTTAGAAAATATATTAGGATGTGGGCATACTACAACTTTCAACATTTTGGGTAAAATTCCCCCCTCCCCCGAAAAAAATCCTCTTCAATATTTAATATTGGCCATGTTGAATATGTGTGCCATGTTTGTTCAAGATCCATCATGCAGAATGCAGTTCACATCATGCTGGGTCAATCACCCTGAAACCCCTCCAGTATTTTCTGTCGGTCATGGAAGGATCTGTGTGCCAAGTCTAGTCCAGATCCATCTTCGGTGGGGGCTCACAGTACTTTTTGGTTGTCGGTGAACTACAATTCCCAGCTTTGTGAGTAATTTTTCTCCTAAACCTGTCAGTCTCTGTGATGAATTGGCAGGGCAGCGGGGCAATCCCTACACCCCACCTTGCCAGCAGCAATGCTTCCCCATCACACGTGGGGAAGTGTCGCCATGCAGCTCCCCCCCACCCCCACCCGAGCTAGCCCTGTATTTTTCAACAGAACATGGGAAGACTCCATGTTTTGGATGCAGCATTGTAGGACACTTGCACCCCAGTTGAGCCATGAAGCCCCACCAGAAGTGAGTGTACATCATCTGATGTGCTGTGTAGAACTCCATGGCTCAACTCAGGTGAAAGCATCCTAGAGTGCTGCCAAAGACCTGTGTGATGAAGTCGTAGGAGAATGCTACAACAATCAGTTGCCAGTTCCCTGATCTACATACCTCAGAAACTCTTTGGATGGAGTAGTGTTAGGCTGAAAAGGAAGGGTTTTGTGTGTAGCATTCTTACATATAACTACAACAATGGATCCCTGTCATCAGTTACATCTGATAATGCAGGATATTAGCCAATGTGTTTTAGGGAAACATAGTCAGCTTATATGTATTAATGTATCTGCCTAGCCCACAGTCACATTCTGTGTACTTCCCATCATTTGTGTATGCATTATTTGAGTCTGTTCGCATTGTATTCTGATAGTATACTTACATTCACAGAGAATTTGATCTCCTTTCAGAGCAATGCAGCACACTGTCTCCAAATAATCCATGCAAATCAAGGAAAGAGAACATTCACCAACTTTGATATGAAGAGTCATAAAAACTGAAAAACCTCATCATGAAAAAAGTTAACATTTTTGAAAGTCATTTTCATGAGCTTGCATATGTTCCAGACAATCATTGAGGCCTGGTAATCATCTAGCCAAATGCTGCCATTCCCACAGAAACCATGAAGGACACCAAGTTGTTATAAACCTCAGACATTAGTTTGTGGGGGAAAGAATGTTTTCTCTATCTATTTAAAGTGATCCAATGAAAAGGAGAACAAAGCAGGGTGTCGGCTTAGGGTGAGGGGAAGCAGGACTTCAAGCACAACTTTCTTCATGATATTTCTGATAGATAACTACTCGTATTTCTTCATATTTACAAAGGATAGTCCTGTCAGTGACAGGTGCCAAAGGACACTTTTTATCTAGTTTAGAGACAGATAATCATATGAAGGGAATGAGTGCTGAACACTGCCATGGTCCTTCACAGGTAGCAATTGTGATAGCACACAAATCAGAGCTTTGGCTGGTATGGTGAGGGTTCTTGCATTTCTGTTTTTAGTATTAAAATATTTCTATATTTGCATCTGTATCTATATTTACTGTTTGTAAATCTGAAATTTCTTTTGTTTTTTCTCCTCCTTTTTGACAGTGCAACAACCACTTGATAATTAAAATGATCCAAACGTATTGGAACAAATATATATTTTTGTCTACTCCATTGGTGTTGTCTTCTATTTTTCGATGGCCCATTTGGTTTTTTTCTTTTGATTTCCCTTTTTAAAACTGAACTATATCTGATTCTCAGTTGAAAATCCATAATGGGATTAGATTTCAGCCATGGATTGATAATCTATCAGGGGGGAAAATGAGTGTGTCTCTTATTTCTGTGTATTCATCTTATCTTCTGTGAAGTGTCTACATCAGGCATGGGCAAACTTCAAGTATTTTGGACTTCCACAATTCCTAACACCCGGGAGGTCCAAAGTTTGCCTATACCTGGTCTACACATATACAAGTGAGTATGAACATGGGTTCAGCGGCTGACTTAATTCATGGAGGTTGGAGGAGGGTCGTATCCCCAACACACATACATATATTTTCATGGTAGTCATTCTCTCTGAGGTGCCATCTGCAAAGAGTTAAATTTGGAGAGAATCCAAGGCAGGATTTGCAGAAACAATGTGAAATATATCAAGAGTCATCTAGTAGAGTTCACAAATGCCTAATCAGAATTGGCATGAATCCACTAAAGCATCATTTTAAAGCACCTTCTATCCCTGGAGTTCTACAACTCGGTCTGGGTCACAGATATTGGGGTAAAAATCATGATTAAAAAAGAAGAATATCGGAATTCAAAAATCCAAGGCACATTTCTTTCACAATATTATGAAAACTGGGATTCTAAAAGATGATCTGGAAACATAAATGCAGACCCTCTTCTATTATAACAAAGACATTTCAAAAACCATCAGGAGCTATGTCAGTCTAGCTTAATCCTTCATATGTAGCTTCCCTCTGGGAAATGAATGCAGCATGGCCTTGTGGTTAAGAAAGAAATGAACTCTGGAAAGTCCAGTCTGGGGATTTGGGATTTTTGAGGTCATTCATTTGGCTTCTTCCATGCATCTTGGTGGTGCGCCAAATCAAAAGGAAGGGCCGTTTCCCCTAAACTGATTTTGTGGGATCAGTATTTTTTTCAAAATACTCTCAAAGCCATTTTAATGACAAAATGTGGGAACTTTCCCTATACCAAACCTCAGCTTTTCCATTTTCAAGTAGCGTATTGGTCCAGCTCATCTGTTATCCTTCCTGTAGTTGCAGCCAATTCCTCATGCCTCGGAGGAAGACAGTAAGCCTCTATAAAGCACCTAGCCAACTCTACAGGATTGCACATTTGTGGTGAAGAGAGAGAAATCGTTCTTTCCTGGCTCCTGTGATGATCTTAACACGTTGAAGCAAATGATCTGGTTACTTTGCTCAACTACAAGTGGTAATGATCAAACATACATTAATTCACCCGCAATATTTAAATTCATTCTGTGGGTTTGACAGAGGGTTCAAGAGGTTTCCTATCCATTTACAAATGACTGCTTGCTTTTCATTCTCTCTCTTCCCCAAAACAGACAACTTAATTTGAAGGCCAGTTTCCAACTTTGGTCACATGACTCCAGAGAGATCTCATATAGTTTCTTGGGCTTTCTCCCAAAATGGAATAACACAATGAGATGCATTGTTCTAAAGATCTTGGACAAACTGAAATAGTACCACATATCACATGCCACCACAGTACATGGTGTTTCAAATTCCAAAGGAAGCTGATATTGATTGAGACTTAGCAATCTCCACCTCAATTATGGTTTGATTAGAACTTAACTCCAACTGGAAGTGTTCAAGTCACCAAGCCTCATATCAAAAGTTGTTAGACTCTGATATTTACTGAGCTCTGAAGCTGCTATTGGATAAAATTGCCTTACCTGTTGGCCCTGTTATATCAGAACCAAGGCTTCCCAGATTTAAATGTCATAACTTCTAGATAAACAGAGATGATGGTATCATCAGCTACCCCTACCAGCTCATCATAGCCAATTTATTTATTTATTATTATTTATTTACTGTATTTCTAACCTGCCCTTCTCAACCCCCCCCCCCCCCTCCGGGGGAGACACGACTCAGGGCGGCTTGCAAGGCACAATTAGATGCTGGCAATAATACACAATATAAAACACTAATACAACAAGATTAAAACATGAACATTAAAACATTAGCTATCCAGTTCATTTAAAATTCTATCTATACAATGCACATTCAAATAATCAATCAATGGCTGAAGCCGTGTTTCATGTCTGTCGTTAAAACAGTCCGTTCCAAATAAAGTGCTGCAGTTACTGTGCGAAGGCCTGGTCCCACAACCATGATTTTACTTTCTTCCTGAAAGCTAGAAGGAATGGGGTTGATCGTATTTTGCTTGGAAGCGCATTCCACAGGCGGGAGGCCACAGCCGAGAAGGCCCTGTCTCTCGTCCCTGCCAGCCGCAGTTTCCTTTCCACAGTTTCCTTTTCTCCATGCCCTCAAGATTGGCACCACTTCTCTACCCCCTCCTCACCTCTGCCTTTTAAATGAAAAATAGCGAAAGGGGAAGAATTTTGGGTCAAGCATATGTTAAGGAACAACTGGACAGCCACATGAGACCCACTCATTTAAAACGATTTCTTATATGTTTAAGCTTTTACACTTGAAAACCAGTATGGTTTAGTGTTTTGAATATTGAACCATGACAGTTTGAATCCCTTCCCATCCTTAAAAACCCACATGGTGAACCTGAGCAAGTCACACTCTCTCAGCTTTTAAAAAAGGAAAGGAAACCCTCATTTGAATCAATATTGCCAAGAAAACCCTAGGACAGGGTTGCAATCAACCAGAGTTTATTGTGAAACAACAAAAAACAACAAGGGTTGGTAACACACAGTAGAAGGAATGTAGAGAAGAAACAAAGTATTGAGGTTTTGAAAGAGATGTTGGGTTTTTTCCCCCAATTAGCCAAATATGTTTCAGCCTAGTAATGTCTAATGGTCTTCTTTTGGGGCTAATGAAAGGTAGAAGAAAGAAAAGTGGATAACACATAAACATCTAAAATATTTTTAAATAGTAAATACTGCTAGGCCAAAACACATTCAGAAAGCTTGCTGGTGATGTCACATTTCTGAGTCCCACGTGGCTGATGCAGCACGTCTCCAGCAAATCTTGCTGTTCATCATGAATGGTGAATCCACATTTTTGGCCATGCAGACCTAGCCTGAGAGTCGGAAGATTAAATGTGGTCCATGCTTGCAGTAGATGAGCCCCTAAAGCAATTCACATGTAATTTAAGGGCATTTTTGCATTGACAAATGCTTGGGCATTAATCTTTTGACGGTGTGGCTGGTACATGCCTGTCTTCTTCTCAAAAATACAGAATTCGGTCCCAGTTTGTACTAATGATTTTTAAAAACCACATGCTTGGGCTCCTTCTGGACTTCCACAGTCCAATGATTTATACTTACCAAAGGATCCCCTTTTATCCTTTAGATACAACACAAATTAAATGTACATCACTTTAACTGGAATGTATCATGGAATACTGCTGGAATATTACCTGTTGCATCCTTCCGAAAATATATGGACCAGACACTGAAATTGTGTCCCAAAGAAACTTTACTTAAACTGTGCAAGTCTTGCAATATGAACACAAAATAGTAACTCCTACTCGAGATTTTCCTGTGAGAAGTTCCTGACAACTGGCACCTCACATACAACCACTTTTAGAACACTTCAGTTCCAACTCTTCAGTTTATCCTTACAGTAAGAATTATCATCTACCACACCCAGTCAGTACCCTGGGGTTTTATATATTATAAAAGGAATGTTTCTTTGCTCAATGTATTTAACTTCCTCGTGCATAGCAAATGTATTGCCAAACCACCTAACATAATAAAAAAAATGCTGGATGATGTTTTGGAAACAACGTCAGGTTGGGAACATTTAATAGTAATAGCTTGGTTTAGTATTGCGGATAGTCACTAACCCTGGGAAGAAAAGAATTAAGTTGCTAAATGCAGCAATTTTAGTTTATATCTATTTTAATTTGTATCATTTGTCTTTCATCTCTCCCAGCCCTGGCTTCTGTTGCCGAATCATGGCATGATTACAATACAGAGTTTATGTTGCCTATGCTTGCAGCTGTTTCCTCACACTTTGCAGCTGCAGAGACTTGCTTCTCTCCTGCTTAGTCTCCTTCATTTCTCCCCATCAAACTTACTCCTGTCAACCATTTCCTTGGACCACAGGGACATCTGCTGGGCTGGGAAGGTATACTAATTGTCCCTTTCACCCTTCATGCCCCGTCCTCATTTGCCTGGTCAAACAAGCTTCTCAAAGAATGGGTTTCTAGTGAGCATTGGGATTGCTAGTGTTTTAAAAAGTTTTGGCAACAAGAAACTCAAATATAAAATTTCTTTGCTTGTCTTCTATTCACTGCTCTACACAGCTGAGCTTGGAAACTTTGCAGTCAAAAGACCTGGACAGGACTTTTCCAAAGCAAAGGAAGTGAATTTATTACAGAATCCAAAAGAACAATACTCTGTTCTATGACAACTTATAAAAGAACCTCAGATTGGTTAACTTAAAAAAACTTGACTAGAAATGAAAATAATTCAATGCCAAGGATGGTCAAAAGTCCACCATCCTCCCATATTGATTCCAGCTAAGGAATTAGATGGAAATTGTATTTTCTTATGCCAGGTGGCAGCCTGTATGAAAGGGATGAGAAATGTGTGACCTTTCAGATGTTGGTGGATTACAATTCCCATCAAGCCTAGCCAGCAAAAAAAGCATTATGGGATTTGCACTAAAAAGCATGGGAGGTTGTACCATTTGTGACTTCTGAAGTCCAGCACAACCAGCCTCTTCCTTTGACCAAGAATCACCTTTAATGTTGGTGAGCACTTGTGCTAGCATACATCATTTTCACGAGTACCCTTTATTCAATTCAATGTAATAGATGTCACTGTCAGATTAAACAGATGACATTAAGCAGTCTGTTCCTGTGAAAACAGGTGCAGATAATTCCATTCCTGGAAGGAGTGTAAGGAATAGCCACACATTCCCAGAATCTCAGCAAGTTCAGGCAGCCAGAAGATAGGTCAACAAGAAGAGTTCAGGAAGACTGAAGGCATAACTCACGACCAAGAAAATTCCTATTGACTGCCATTTTGGAGATTTATAGCTTGACCAGAGTTTACTGTGAAATAGTAAACTGGACATTGATGTCTGGTTTGAATTACAATCTCAGCCAGGGAAAAATCTGGGGATTTTTTCATGCTCCTCTCTTTTTCAATGTGATGATTATTGGTCACTGAATCCAGCAAGCTTAGGCAGGACCTGTAGCAAGCATTGGATTTGTGTCAATACTTCCTCCCAGTGCAATAGAATCCCTCCCCAGGTTTATTTTAGTTCACCAAAAAAGAGAGAAACCAACAGGTATTAGATCAATATGGCATCACTTTATCGACATTAATATCCAAGGTTTCTCAGAACAAGTGCAACAAAACAATAAAGAAAACTGAAGATAAAAACAATAGAAAAACAATGAAAATAGTAAGAATCTCTCCCAAAATAAACACATCAACTGAAAGAACTTTCCTTGTTGCAACTAGCTGCTGTCTCATTTCTGGATACAATTCATCATGCTGGTTTTCACCTATAAAACCCCATATGGCACAGGTGCAGGTTATCTGAAGGACTTTACTCTCCCATATGAACCTGCATGTGGTTTGAGATCAATATGGAGATCTTTCTCTTGGCCCCACCACCTTTACAAACACATCAGGTGGGAATATGAGAGATGGGGTCATCTCAATGGTGCCCCTGGGCTCTGAAACTCCATTCCCCAAGTGGCTAGAATGGCATCTTCCTTACTGTCTTTCTACAGGCAAGTGGCGAGCTTTATTCCATCATGCCTTTGACAATTCATTATAAAGGGAAATAGGTCTTGTATTATGTGCTGAGGTTTGATTTGTTTAATGCTTTATATTTTTACAGGTTTCATTTTCTGACCATTTAATTGCTTTTCAATTGTGTACTGTGTGTTTGTAACTACTGCATATGATTGTCTATAAGTCTACAAAATCCACCCAAACAACCTAGATTAACTTATCCAAAGGTCAATGTAAGTATTATATCTTAATACTGCAATAATCTAGAGGAACTGAGGACCTTTCCACACAGCCTTACATCCCAGAATATCAAGGCATGAAAGTCCCAAAATATCTGTTTTGAACTGGGTTATCTGAGTCCACACTCAGATAATGTGGGATTTCCTGCCTTGATATTCTGGGATATATAGCTGTGTGGAATGGCCATAGCTCCACCTATGGATGAAAACTAAGACACTTTGGGCCCATCCAGACAGTACCTTTATTGTGGTATCTACCACAGTAAAGGAGGGGCTGTCCAGACAATGTTCTGGACAGCCCCAAATTAATTTGCTACAAACCCACTAATTCCGGTTCTGGACTGTAGTCCAGACAATATTCCCACAGTTTACTGGACTAAATAAGCCCAGTAAACTGTGGGAGAACCCACCCCCTCCCCCCAGACCCCTTAGAAAAGTAATGAAAACTTACCTGGCCTCCATTACATGCTTCAACCAGCTCTCCAGGCATATAGAAATGACACACCAGGAGAGGGGGGGGGGGATGAGGGAGAAATATTGCTCCCTCCCACACTCTCCTGGTGTGTCATTTCTACGCACTGGGAGAGTTGGCCACAGCATGTAATGGAGGCCGGGTAAGTTTTCATTATGTTTCTAAGGGTTCTGGGGGCCTTGAGGGGAAGGGGTAGGGCCTCCAGATGTTATCTTGGACTAGTCCCGAGAGAACGTGTGGATCCCCACCCCAGAAAGCGCATGCTTTCTGGTGGGGGGGGGGGGTGGACAGACCCCAGGAAAATCCATATTTTTAAAACGCGGATTCTCCTGGGATAAAGGCCTGTCTGGATCTGCCCTGTGTGTTTAAGCAACATCAGAAGAACACACAAGTTGGAGAGACTTCAGTAGTTTGCTTTTGCCTGGGTCTACTGGGAAGAGCAAGACCCCATCCCCTCCTGCCACTGAGTTAATTGGGCTCCAACTACTACTTTGAACTCAGTTTGTAGCAAGTAATTTGAGGAAAAAGGGAGAAAGAAGGATGAAGAGAATGTAACTGATTGGGATCTTTTAAATTCAACTGAGAAACTGAGAGAGCAGAGGAATAATCAGCACTCTCCCTATCAAATTCTATTTGGTGAGAAAGACAGGATATAATACTTGGCTCTACTCCATGCCAGTTGATCATTATTTAAATTAGCTCAAATGCAGTGCCTGATGTGACACTAACATTGGACATTTCATGAACTGGCCTTTGGCTCCCTTTCATATCAGCAGAAGTATTGCTATTTTTAATCCTTGTCTTTCAGTTCACTTTGCTTCTGCTGCATTTTGTCTGGTAGATCTGCCTGGATTATTCCAATTCATTCTTCACAAGTAGAAGGAGAGAATTTTGCCTGTGACCAGTGTATGCAAGACATTTGTCTCCCTGAAGCAATGAGCCTTTCTTAATGAAAATGGAAAAGTTGTACTGAACAACCTTTTTATTAACCACATCACATTTAGGCTTTAAGAAAGCCAAGCTGGGGATGGAGGAAGCAATCCATGGAGCATCATTCCTTGAGCTAGCTATTCTTGCATCCTTCTTCCCAATGACGAATGGAAAATATTTCTATTCACAGCTGTTTAGAAAGTGGATGGGTATGGATAAAGGATGCTTGATGCTATTTCTCCACTGTAATCATCATGTCCTCTCTGTAATGTTCTCCAAAAGTCTGTGGCGGAAATCAAGACCAGATTTCATTTGAAATTTACCAGAATCTCTGGCAGAGGCAAAACATGAAAGGGGAAAAATAAATACAAATAATCCCAGGAGTAAGAAGAAGTGAGTCTCCAACTGTCAGTAAAGCAGAATCTTTAAGAAATGCCTTCAGTGTCTGTGGGTGGGATGTTACTACAAACTCCATACGTTTGGCTTTCTGGTTTGAAAGTTAACTTGCTCTGTATCCTTGGGATGTTAGCATTTTAATCTTTACTTTTCCGTCGTCATCATCAGTTGTTGTATTGATAACTTTCATCAGATATGGATCACGTACTGGGGTATCTGCTCAAATGTTTATAGTGGGGCTTTTGTGGGAATCTTTGGAAATGATGTTTCCATCATTCCTGACTCCTTGGTCTTTAGGGACTATCAGCCTCATTCTGCTCTCTCTCCTTCATTTGCTTTTTTATATCTACCAACTACACTTTGCAGAATGAAAGCCACATGAAACAGTAGTTGGAGCAAATCCACCAAAGGCCTTCTTTCAATATTTTGTTTTGTCTTTGAAGGGGAAGCAGACTCTAAAAATCTCTGCATGCATGCCATAATTTTCACTTTTGAGATCTCATAGTGAGGTAGAGAAACAAGAATACACACACACACACACACACACACACACACTTATATATATATCCACAAAATTGATGGATTTAAATCCAGTGGTTTTCATCAAGCTGCTGGTTTTAGCTAGTGTGGACCAATGGGTTTTGCATGAATGTTGATTTCGCATTCAATGGGACTAGCTGTCAGATTTAGATCTATTTGTCTGAGGCTGGATCTACACTGCCATATAATGCTGTTCGAACTGCATTATATGGCAGTGTAGATCCAGCCCAGGTCACTTCTACCATAAAAACTACTTTATGTTCCAAGCACATTGGGGACCAGGTAAACCCAATAGGTTTGTCAAATTCCCAATTACTTATGGAATATATGAAAAGTATTTTAATGGGCACCATCCTCTGCATACTTGCTATAAAGTAAGTCCTACTGACACCTACAGGACTTGTGATAAGTAAACATGCATTGCCTACTACTAGTCTGCAAAGGATAAATTCAACATATTTTGCAACTCTAGCAATATGTCATTGAAGAGGTTGACATACCTGGCCTTCTTCATATTTTTTAAAAACAGTATCATACGGGAGTCCAACTCTTGAAAGTTATCATGTTCTCCATTGCTCTGTCAAGTAAAACAGAACCAGTGATTCCCAACCTTTGGTCCTCCAGGTGTTTTGGACTTTAGCTCCTACAATTCCTAACAACTGCTAAGTCAGGTGGGATTTCTGGGAGTTGAAGTCCAAACACCTGGAGGACCAAAGGCTGAGAACCAATGACTAAACAGATGGAGAGAAATTACAAGAAAGCTTACTCCAGCGAAATGTTGGGAGAAATGCTAATGTCAACAAGTTACATGAGAGCGGAATAAACTGTTTTGGGAGGTGGTCAGTTGATGAAAGTACTAGTGGGGGTAGGGAGTGCCCATTCTATTTATTTGTACAGGCTCATGTTCCTTTTTTGGTCTGTGTGCTTACCAAGGGTGCACTTATACTTTAGAATGAATGCAGTTTGGCACCACTTTAACTGCCATGGCTCAATGCTATGGTGTGATGATCTCGGTCACCTAAATTGACTTATTTGACACTCCCGGTAGTCTGCCACCAACCTAATGGGTCATTAGGATTTACTTCTAATTAAATGAAGTGTCTGTAGCGTTTGGCCTTTACAACAACCCACCCACCAATACTTAGAATGAGGAGACCGAAAGATGACGGAGGCTTCTTTTAAAGGTTAATAACAAAAGTGTTTATTAACTACAACGAGGCTATTAAATAGGCACAGATCGTATTGGTTCTACTAAGAGGCAACTAGCGTACGGTTACAGCAATGATAGACTTAGATAGCGTGATGGTTACAAGATCAATATATGTGCTAGAGCGTAGAGGTTTCTGACTAAAAGGCTATTAATTCTTCTTGAGATGGTACGTTCAGTTCCACAGACAGTCCTGAGACTTGTCTCCCAACTCCCAACTAATAGTTCCACTAGATGGTTGTTGTTCTAAAATTCTGGAACATCTAATCACCTAGATCGTTTCCTGAGTCTGGCTACTACTGGGTTACTCTTAACCCACACAGTCTAAGAGGCCCACTACCTGTCGCTCTATCTCCAGAGATGACCAGGTAACCCAACTGCCTATCACAAGAACAGTTCTAAATGGCACTCTTCCACAAGCGTTCCCACTAGAATCACTACTGGCCCTAAGGGCGGTCAGATCTGAGTCTTGACTCCCACTAGTCCAGCCTATTCCTACGTGGTGTTTGCTTAGGACAGATTGTCAGTCTCTGTTGCCAAGGCTCTGGTGATACTCCCCCAGAAACCTTGCTCAAGACTGCCTCAGGCTTAGATGTCTAATCTACTGCCCGACTCTAAACAGCAGAGGCTGAAGATGTGCGTCTGCACAGCCCTGCTCTAAACTCCAGACTGAAACATTCTCTGACAGGATTTTCTACTCTGTCAGCTCCAACTCCTCCCCCTCTATACTCTAGCCAATCACAGCCTCTACACTGTAACTAGGCACAAGCCTACAAGGCCACGCCCCCTTGCTCTGGCTTTCCCTTCCCTTAATGGTTGCTGGCTGCAGCCACCTCTCCAAGATGGATGCCAGCACAACCAAAACAGGATTTCTAAACCCCTTCTAAGCAGGCCTCGGCCCTGCTTAAGGCAGGTGAGTCCTTACATATGGACTCATGGAATTGTTGTTTTGCAAGGTCTAGCCTTCTCTGCCAAATAGTGCTAGTGTTTCACCAAACTACAACTCCCAGGATTCCATTAAATTGAACCATAGCAGTTAAAATGGTACCAAACGACATTAATTCTACAGTGTAGATGCACCTATAGACACATGCACTCCAGAGATTCAAACGACAGGGAGATCTGTTCTTCTTCATCTTTAAAATCCAAAGAAATTAGTAAGAAACATGGAAAAAATTCTTAACAAAATATATATTTTTAACTGCTGCTAAGGTGATGAAAACAAATGTATACAAAATTATAAACAGCTTGCACTGAAAAATAGAAGTAAAAGATATATTTATTATTTCCATTTACTTAAGAGATAATAGCGATTAAACCCTGATGTCCAATTTTCTAGACATATGCCTTTCTTTTTCTTCCTTTTAAAATAGCCCTACTTAACAAATGCAGCTTAAATTGGAATGCTGTTAAAGTAACTTATGAAATAAAACTGACCATCTGTTCCCTATTAAACAATTGTCTGTTACTGCTGCATTCTTATAAAATCCTTTGGCTAGTGAACACCACATGTGCTTTATCTTCCAGTGTGGCCTTCTAAAAGGGAATGACCCCAATTTATTACTTTATTGAGGTTGCAGGCTTGTTTTTTATTTTCCCAACTGGCCACTGCAGAGGGACGTGTAACGGAACTTCGATTGTTGCCTCCAGAACAAATTAGCTCATGGCTTTTCTTCCTCAGCTGGAATTAACGTGCCTATCTGTATATTTAGAACAGGTTTGGTATTTTAGGCTAGAGCTGCACCATTCCCATACAATGTCAAATTTTAGGGTTCCTGAAAGTCATTTAATCCAAATGCCTTGTTCAGTGCAGGAACCTACAGCATAACTGGCATATGATAACCCAGCCTCTGCTATAATCACAGCATTCTGTGGCCTAGGAAAGCTTGTTTCATTTAAATGGGAGATTTTGTGCAACTTTGATAGATGCTTAATGTAACATGCTTAATTATATCTCCAGAGCAGCCCCTTTATACATCACCTAAGGAAATCACCAAGTCATGTCCCTATTACATCTTAAGTGTCACCCCTAGGTTTCAGGACTTGGTCTTGAAATTGCAGGGCATGAAATTTTCCTGACTTGGCAACTCTATTTAAATATATCCACTGGAAAAGATAAAATTACTCCCAAGCCCGTCAGCCATCAGAATAACGGTTTTACCTGTTAATTAGACAAAATCAGATTAGTTGTGTTTTTCTCCATTGGCTCTTTGAAGCAACAGAATAACGCTCAATCAACATCCTTTTATGGATTTGGAGAGTGACATTCTGCTCATACCAACATAAATGAAACTACCTTGCCATGACTGCAGCAGGAGGAGGACAAAAGGAAAGAGTCACAAGCACCCATGCATTTGGGAAGAAGGTGGGCACAGCTCTTGCCATACCCACATATCTTCTGCCTCCCTATCAGTAAACCAACTGATCAAATTAAATCATACAGGATAAGAAGGTAGGAGTATATTATTTGTTAGGTCCAGTACTTGAAATGCCTCTCCTTAAGGTATTTGGTGACCTGGACAGGCTTTGAAAACTTCTGTCTCATCACCACACATTCCCTAAACCCATCAGTTCAAGTACAAATTGACTGAAACTTGTTCTTGCCCATTGCTTCTAGGACCTCTTCACATGGGCTAAAAATCAGCAGCAGCAACAAGTTTTTTGCATATTTGCCGTGCAGATTGCTGGCTCCCATCACACACCGGAAAAGTACTTCCAGTGTAGCTCCATGGTGAAAGTGCCATAAAAAAACCCTGCTGCCAAAAATAGCCAGCATCACATAATGGGTGGCTTCCTGTATTTCCATAGAGAAAGATGTGTTGAGTCGGCTTCCTGAGGCTTCCTCACATGTGATGAGGTAGGGGGAATTTGGGATGATGTGGGGCAACAAGTCCCCCCACCCTCTGTGCAGGCACCGCCAGGTTCACTGCATTTCACGGCAATACTCGGGGATAGCAGGAAGTTCATTGCTCTTCTCTTCTGTCCTGAGCAACTTTCAGTCATTGTTTGGCTTCTTTGCACCTACAGGGAAGAAGAAGAGCAATCCAGGGATACTCTCTCGTGTCAAAATGCTGTACTCTTTCTAGATGCTGCCTTCAGACTAACATCAAAGTTACAATAACAACAACAACAACCGATAATTGCTTTAAAACCTCCACAGAAGGAGATGTCAGCATGCTAGATGACCATCTGTTGGGGGTGTTTTGATTGTGCTCTTCTTGAATGTCAGGGGGTTAGACTGGATGGCCCTTGTGGTCTCTTCCAACTCTATTATTCTCTGGCCATTCTGTGCCTGGTAAGAGAGATGAGGCATTGAGCAGCATTTGGCTATGTCCTCTCTAAAATCTCTGGAAGACTACATTGTTAAAGGGCCATGGTCAGATTCTTCACTGATTTTATAAAATTCTCACCCAGCACAGAATGACCAGGGGGTAGAACTATGGCAAGTCTACAGTATGTCCAGGAGTTAATAAATGTTGTTCTTTATTAATTATTTATTGGAAATTTATATGCTGCCTTTCTCTCGGCGGACCCAAGTCGGCTCACAACAACTTTAAAATATACAAGGTAACACAAAACCATTGATTAAAACAACCATAGAGTTACATAAACACTTCATAGTATCATCCATCTTATAGACAATTAAAATTAAACTCCCTAGCACCACTTTCTGGAGATGGCCCGTAAAAAAAGACCAGAAACACTGCAGCGCCTCCTAGTCCCATCCCAGTCGCTCTAGAAGGCTGTTTTAAGATGCACATCATTATAAACATTCTCCTTTCTCCCTCTCCATATCACACCACCTCGTTGTCTTCTTTATAAGATCACACCAAATCTTACATTTATTTTGATGTTTGGATCTCCAAATCATTTCAAAGTATGTCAAACAATGCCTTTTTTTTTTTGCAAAATTGAACTGAGCCAATCCAATCCAGCCTGGTGTGTAGATACCTGTCACTCTATGACTATCCCATAGGATTTTCTTAGACAAGGAATCCTTGAGTTGGTTTGTCATTTACTTTCCTTGAAATATAGCTTACAACACCTGGTATTTGTTGGTGGTTCTCATCCTGGTACTAATCGGGGCTGACCAATGCTTAGCTTCCAAGATCAGAAAGGATCTGATACCTTTACTATATTAATGGATACTAATTGCTTTGAATCAACCTGATTCACATCAGTATTCAGAATTTGGATGAATCAGTTGCACAGACCTCCTTATAACAATTGCTTTCAATGCGGTTTGTCTTTGTTCTTCATTTTGATTTTTACCACTAAGTTCACCCCCCTCCATAATATGGGATGATGGCCTTTAAAATATGCACTCTTCCTTGGAAGCATGTCCCACTTAAAACAATGCAACCTATCTTTGTAAACATGCATTGGATTAGGCTAATTTAATAATTTTTAACATTTTCTTACCTTGCCCTTTGGTGGTAGGGAAAGTTTTCTAATATTTGCAGTCAATGTTCTCAAAACTCCATTGGGGACAGTATAGGACATGGCATGTTTGTGTATGTATGCTGTTAAGTTGCTTATTAATTTATGGCAACCCCATATGTGTGACCTCATAGAACCTAAATCTTATGGGCATATACACAGTCTCAAAACACACACTTCAAAGAGGAGAAAGTGAAGAGAAAGTTCAAATGAGTCCTTTATGTTCATCAGAGGACAGGGATGGATGACCTAAGACCCACAGAAAGTGCTGTAAACATGGGTGACTCTGGGTCATTAACTGGAAAAGAAGGCCTACTGCAGTCTGTGTTTTATTTGGAGTTGGAACTGCTGACAGCATTAATTCTTGCTTGGTTCTGAGTTGTGTCTGTTGATGGTACAGAGTAATGCAACTCTTTAGCTGACAGATGGGAAGAAGAACAATGTTGAAAAGTTTACACAGTGGGAGACTCATAAGTATTTCTGGCAGGCTGACTATGTGTCATCAGCAATGCTTCTGATAGGGGATCTCTGTGCATTGCTTATTATTTGAACATCCGCAACTCCCTGCAAATAAAGAGTTAGTGTAACTGTTAATTTTTCCAATAATAAATTACATTATGGCTGCAATTTTATAAAGTATAAAATGACTCATTTTGTAATTTAATTATAACGTTTAAACACAGTATATTGGCTATTGTGGGAGTATGGCCTTGCTTAATGGTGTAGTCATATTAATATACCTTGCTATGCCTCATGCTACTGCATTCTTTTCTTTAGAAAGTAAAAGTAACTGTTATAGATGAGTTCTCAAATACTGCTGAAAGCATGGAAGTTGAGGCTAGAAGGGCAAAACGGACTACTCGGGAGCAGGAGTCTGATGGGGAACAACAGAGGAAATGGATCCGGCAGGTACTTGGTGAGTGATCCTACTGATTTAGATTCTTTTGAGGGCTTCTCAGGGGATGATGGGTCTGGTAATGGGGAGTCAACTATGGGAAGTGTGGATGAGGATTCAGAGAGTGTGTCTAGTGATATGGATTGGACCAAAGTACGTGATGTTTGTGCTGAAACAACTAGTAGTGATACATTTGGGGGTTTTGCTGGGGATGGGACTTGGAGTACAGATTATCAGTCTTCATCATGGGGAGATCTAAGTCCTGGCAGAAAGAGGTCTGCATGGGTGGAGAGACATAGCTCTACACGTGAAGCTGTAAGTGCAGCTGATGGGGCTAATGATGGGGTGTTGTTTCATTCCAGCTCTGATGAGAATCTGTGAATAAAGGAATGGTTTGGATCTGGGGTTCCTTGCAGTTGGCAAGGTGTTTTTGGGTGCTGTGTCCTGCTGTTTGTATCGTGTTTCCTGGTTCCGGTATTCCTGTGGATGGCCTTTTGGACATAAGTTGGATCCTGCGCTGCTTCTGAGGAACTTGGTATAGTATCGGATGGGTTCCGGATCATGTTTTCCCTTCTGGCTACACTTTGTATTGCTTCCTGTGTGCTAGTTGCTGCTGGCTGTTTCGTGTTTGCTGTATCGCTGTTGCTATCTTCACTCTCGTTTGACCTGGATTGCTGTATTGTTTTTGACGTCTTCTCCCTTGCTGTGACCCGGATTGCTGTATCGTTGCTGCTTCTCTCTCTCTCTCTCTCTCTCTCTCTCTCTCTCTCTCTCTCTCTCTCACGATGCAGTGTTTTGGCTTTGTGTTTGCTGCTTCTCCGTTCCTGTCCATTGGCCTGTATTGACGTTTCTTCGCTCTTCAGTTTCTCCTCCCATTTGATGACGACATCGGTGTGGACGGCAATGAGTGTATTATTTCTGTGTATTATTTAGTTTTGTGTATTATTTAGTTATTTAGTATTATTTCATTTTGGAGTTTAATGCAGGTTATAGAGAGATATAATCCGGGTTTTGTTCATATGTACTCTTTTTGACCATTTGGCCATAGTTTTGCTTTATTTTGATTCTCACACTGAAGTTAAAGTGTTTTTGGCTCTATTTTGGCCATTTTTGTGTTGACTGTGCTGTTTCAATAAACTCTTTTCCTTTACTATTTGGTCTGGCTCTTTAAAGCTCTTTGTATTGCGATAGTAACAAGAAGGCACTAAAAAGATACTTTTAAAACATGTGTAGCAATAATGGAAAATAACTACTTGGGGCATTTTTTTGTCGTGTCAGGAGCGACTTGAGAAACTGCAAGTCACTTCTGGTGAGAGAGAATTGACCATCTGCAAGGACATTGCCCAGGGGACAACCGGATGCTTTGATGTTTTACCATCCTTGTGGGAGGCTTCTCTCATGTCCTCACATGAGGAGCTGGAGCTGATAGAGGGAGTTCATCCGCACTCTCTCTGAATTCAAACCTGCAAAGAATAGCAGTTTACCAGATTGCTTTTTTAAAGATAACTTGCCACACTCTGGTACTCAGTAGAGGGAAAATAACTTGACTTTTCTATAAACTTTAGGCTTTTGTGAAAGCTTTCAAATAATTTTCAATAGACCTTATTGATTTATGGTAGTACTGATTTATGGCAATTGCAGTATTTGCATCAACATTTGTACCTCAAAATGGTCAGAATACCGCTCATGTGAATAGCCCATTTTATCCCCACAGCAATCCTTCCATGAATGTGTTGTTGGTGTGTATGTTTGTGTTGTTTCTGACTTATGGTGGCTCTTACACAAATCTGTCATGGTTTTTTTTTACAAGATTTGTTCAGAGAGGTTTTGGGAAGAGTATGACTTGCACATGATCTTCCATCCATTTTTACTTTTTCAGAATTATTGATTGGTTTTCAGCTGTATTTTGTTTTGACCTGAGTTGTATGCTAGATTGGCCCCACATTGAGAGAAAGACTTCAGGGGCTCAGACCAGCTTAAAAAGTGGGAAATAACAATGTAGTCTATCAGCTCCATATGATTCCCTCTTTTAGCCAATGCAATAATCTATTTACTGCATTGTGCAAAATCTTATGGAGCAAGCAATACACCATCTCAAAATATATATGGTCTCTTCCAACTTTGTGATTCCATGCTCCAGATTTCTCAAACAAACACCTTGGGAATGGTGCTGCATTAGTAGCTTTTCCATCATATCCCATAGTGATGTTCTTACGTACCTTCCAGTCAACTCCATCTGGTGCCAACTCTATCATGGGGGTTTTCTTGGCAAGATTTAGTCAGAGGAGGTTCACCATTGCCTTCCTCTAACTTGTGTTAATCTTGACAGCTTGGCAAGCATGCCATCTCTGAACAAGCTGCCATGTCACTTGGACAATTTGACGTAAGGTTATCATAATTTGGTGACAGCAAGCCACGATACTCCATTGAAATTTGCATCATTTAGTCCCACCCTTTTACCACTAGCTTCTCAGCATCTGCTATGATTGTGATGACCTTTGGCAAGTAACATGATGTTACCAACAATATCCCAATGACATCAATTTGCTGGTAAGCTTCAGAGGAAAATAGGAGAAAATGACTATTTGTATTGGAACGCCTCTGACATAATATTGCACCTCTCAGTTGAGGGGAATGTGTTGTTCCAGGTTCGTCCAAAATTATAGTAAATCAATAAGTCAAGAAATTGCTGCTTAGCTCCATGTTTTTGTATCTGACCTCTTTATTTTACGGTGGGAATTCAAAGAAAAATGGGTGCTTCTAAATTAAAGAAATCAGGGGTTCATTGCCAACCTTGTCATTGAGCCCTGATAGAAATCTGAATGGCAGAACACACCGGGGCTGCATTCAAAAATCTGAATGGCAGAGCACGCCTAAACCCAAGAAATGAAGTATAACTCACAATTTCCAGAGTGAGGAAACAGCACTAAACAAATGTTCCAGATGTTTTGGGGTTGGGGAGAAACATTGAGAGTAACTATATTCAATACAGAGACCAAGAGCTTGATTTTCAACAGCCATGGTTAATTGCTTTTGTCATCACAATCTGACATCCATAACAGAATTGGTTTAAAAAGTTTATAAAAAGAGTGGCTTTAAAAATGGTATTCATCCACACAAATGTGGATGGTACACAGCAGGAGATACACGTACAAACAGTGTTTTAGACTTGGCCTTCCCACTGAAGCATGGAAAGTCAGTGCAATTTTGCACGAAGCACGTATCAGAACCGCAATATTTGGGTAGCACAAGGAGCCAGCGGTCTTGACGCACCCACAAACTCTTAGTTGTCACAGTCTGTTGTCTCCTTCCATTATGACACAAGCCTACACTTCTGACTATATTATATGTTCCCAGTTAACACAGCCCCAGCAGTGGAGCCAATGGTATTGGACAAGATGTTATAGTGGTAGGTGACATTCCAGCAGGCTTTACGAATGCTGGTCCAGTTGCTAGTCTTGTGCAATTGCTTTGCTTGTCAGCACTGTTACTACTAGAGCAGCCCCTGTGACTGAAACCATCTTGCCTTGGCTAAACTCCCACAAGTTTTTATTCCCCCTCCACCCGCACGCTTCCCCAGGCAAGGTCATAAAGAACAAGGCTTGCAACATCCCCATCCAAATATAGGACACTCTGATCCCTTTTCCCTACCACAGCTTCAGGGAGGATAATCATGTGGCAGGAAAGGATGGGGACTCTCAGGCCCGCACACACCCTCCAGCTTGTCACGTACAACAAAATTGTTGTCCTTCCTTTCTTGTATTTGTTGCTTATTCATAGGTCACAAAGGTCCTAGGGTTCAGAGAATGAAGCTCGATCATGTGAGTGATTAGCCTGCCTCCAAGATCTTGGTCAAAATCATTGCTGAGTATGAAGCAGGTCCTAGAAAAGTTACTCCTTGGATAGAAGTTCACAGAATTCCCCAGCTCAGATGTCTACTGAAAGGAAACAAGACCTCTTCAAAATCTGGGATGGTAGGAGCTGAAGTCCAACAAAGTAATATTTCCAAGCTCCAGTATAAAGATAGTGTTTCCCAGCCAAGCTTCATTCTCTCAACACTAATGAAGGAACACTGCCACGCCTTCCCAGTCCTCTCCCACACTGTCATATTATGACATTCAATGCAGAACTGCCCTATGATTCTAGAAATAAAGCCCCAAACGGTGTAAAATGATTTAAGGCTTTTCATGCAGAGTTTTACACTTTCTCTTTCCAGTCTCTGCCTTTCAGCTCCATTCAGTCTGCTTGTCTCACTGTCTAGGCAGATGCTGCTGTTTCCATTACAAAGCAATGTAATCACACCCACAGAATGGGCCACAAACATCTGGATGCAGAATGGAGAAAGGACATGGGAAAGCTGATGTAACCAGGGTTTCCATTTGAGTGTGTGCCTAAAGCCAGAAGCTGCTGTTTTCCTGTACAGCTTGATGTGTGCCTCTGCTCTTATACATAGATGTATTCTTTATGTTTCTATACATGTTACTTCATGTAGCCTATTGACTTATAGTAAACCCCATGAATGTTACAAAGTTTTCTCATGCAAAGACTACTTACTTGTACCGGTTCTCTCCTCTGAAATATAACCAACACCTGGCATTTGTTGATGGTCTCCCATCCAAGTTCTAACCAGGATTGACCTCATTTATTTTTCAAGATCTGACAGGATCTGTTGCCTGTAGGGATGTAGGCCTTAGGAACTCAGAATGGAAAGGCAGATTTTTCTCTTCTGCAACAATGCACTGAGGCAATGAAACCTTTGCAGAACATTCCCTCGAATGAGAACTAAGGCATATGTGCCAAGCAACATCAGAATGTGGTCAAAATGGCAAATTTTATTAATAACACTAGAAGAGACTAGAAAATTTTGCTTTTGCCTTAGCCTACTGAGAAGAACAAGATTTTTCCTCCTCCTCTGCTCTTCTCCCTACTGAGATAATTGAATACAAGCTATTTTAGTACTTAGAATTTGGATTGCAGCAGCTGACATAACCATAAAGATTTCTCGCTTCTTGGTGAATATCCTATGGCTATTGAACAAAACAAAACTCTTGACTATTTTTAGAGTAAGCATCCCCAAACTGTCTGATATAAGACAACCTTCATTTGAGAATGAGCTCTGGAAGATAAGAATGAAGAGGGATATGACTCCACACTGTTGTTAGAGTATAATCTCACAATAGATAGTGGAATTCTTTAGAGACTTTGGACATTGGCTAGAGATCACCTAGAAGGCTAAAATGTTCTTCAGCTCTGTCATATCATATGGAGTAATGAAGAAAGAGTGCAGATGCAGCACTGAGATTTAGCTACTAGATATCATGATGGGTGCATAGCTACTCACTTCTGTATCTTTCCAGTACTAAAAGACAACAACAAAAATGAATGACCCATGACTGCCCCAGCCCACATTTCTCTCCCGTATGATTTGGGTTGGGGGTGTGATCTGGTATGATGTCAATTGTATCTTAGAATCATAGAAGCATAGTGTTGGAAGAGACCTCATGGGCCATCCAGTCCAACCCCCTGCTAAGAAGCAGGAAAATTGCTTTCAAAGCACCCCTGAAAGCTTCCAAAGAAGGAGCCTCCACCACACTCCGGGGCAGAGAGTTCCACTGCTGAATGGCTCTCACAGTCAGGAAATTATTCATTTGTTTGTTTGTTTGTTTGTTTATTTATTAGTTCGATTTAGTAGACCGCTCTCTCTGGAGCCCAGAGCGGTTTACAGCATAAAAACAGTAAAAACATCGATAAAACAGATATAACAACATATAACCCGATTAACCCCGCTCCCATCAATAAAACCCCAGCATAATGCAGGTGGCAGGACATGGCAAGATGGTATGTTGGCAGGTTATAGGAGGCATCAGTCGGAGCCAAATGCCTGCCTAAATAGCCAAGTCTTTACGGACTTACGAAATGCCATCAAGCCCCATAGTGCTCGTGTCTCCTCTGGCAGAGAGTTCCAGAGGCTCGGAGCAGCCACTGAGAACGCCCTCTGCCCCGTGCTCGACAGTCTACAGATCTTAATACTAGGCACCTCCAGTAGATTAAGTCCCTCTGAACACAGTGATCTTCTGGGCGCGTATGGGGTAAGCCGCTCCTTCAGGTACACTGACCCCAAACCATGTAAGGCCTTGAAAGTTAACACTAACACCTTGAAGGAGACCCAGAATTCAATAGGAAGCCAGTGCAGTGCACGCAGAAGTGGGGTCACATGCGCAGATCTAGGGGCTCCTGAGAGCAGGCGCGCTGCTGCGTTCTGCACCAGCTTAAGTTTCCAGATCGCCGACAAGGGTAGGCCAATGTACAGCGCATTACAGTAATCGAGCCTCGAGATGATCATGGCTTGGATCACCGTGGCCAGGTCGCAGCGGGAGAGGTAAGGAGCCAGACATTTTGCCTGCCGCAGATGGTAGAACACTGTCTTGCAGGCGCAGGCGATCTGCGCCTCCATAGACAGCTGGGCGTCCAGCCGGACCCCTAAGCTCTTAACTAGAGGCTGTGGGCAAAGTGCCACGCTGTCAAACGTCTGCAACTGGGTCTCTACCCCCCCCCCCCCGGGCGGCCCAGCCACAAGATCTCCGTCTTTGCCGGGTTCACCTTCAACTTACTGGCTCGCAGCCATCCAGTTACAGCTTCTAGGCAAAGATGGAAATTATCGGGTACAGGTTCCACCCCGGGGTCCATCCTCAGAATGAGCTGGGTGTCATCAGCGTACTGATGGCACTCCAGCCCAAAACTCCGTACCAATTGGGCGAGCGGTCGCATGTAGATGTTAAATAACAGTGGGGAGAGGATGGCCCCCTGAGGAACTCCACAATGTACGGGGGAGCCCTCAGAGACCACCCCTCCCAACTTCACTCGCTGTAGGCGGTTTTGGAGGAAGGAAGACAGCCAGTTTAAGGCTGTCCCCCTCACCCTCGCCACCGCCAGGCGGTGTGTCAAAAGTTGGTAATCGACAGTATCAAACGCTGCCGTGAGGGCCAATAACACGAGCAGCGCCAATCAGCCTCAGTCCAAGTGGCAACGGAGTAGGTCTGTGATGGAGACCATGACGGTCTCTGTCCCATGGCCCAAACGGAAGCCAGACTGGAAGGGGTCTAGCCAGGTTGCATCATCCAGGAATGTCTGCAGCTGGTCCATTGCTGCCCTCTCAATCACCTTGTCCAGGTACAGTAAATTGGACACTGGGCGGTAATTGGAGGGAGCCGCGGTTCTTCCTCATGTTCAGATGGAATCTCCTTTCTTGTAGTTTGAAGCTATTGCTCAGCATCTTAGTCTCCAGTCTCCCACTCCCTATGACTTCTTCTGACATACTTATACATGCTATCATGTCTCCTCTCAGCCTTCTCTTCTTCAGGCTAAACATGCCTAGCTCTTTAAGCTGCTCCTCATATGGCTTGTTCTCCAGACCCTTGATCATTTTAGTCGCCCTCCTCTGGACACATTCCAGCTTGTCAATATCTCTCTTCAACTGCTCTGGCCAGAATTGGACACAATATTCCAGGTGTGGTCTAACCAAGGCAGAATAGAGGGGTAGCATGACTTCCCTGGATCTAGACACTATGCTCCTATTGAGGCAGGCCAAAATCCCATTGGCTTTTTTGCCACCGCATCACATTGTTGGCTCATATTTAACTTGTTGTCTATAAGGTTATTTATTTATTATTTCGATTTATATACCACCCTTCCCAAAAAGGCTCAGGGTGGTTCACAACAATGAATACACAACATAACGTAGTTAAACATGAGCCAACAATGTGATATGGCGGCAAAAAAAAGCCAATGGGATTTTGGCCTGCATCAATAGGAGCATAGTGTCTAGATCCAGGGAAGTCATGCTGCCCCTCTATTCTGCCTTGGTTAGACCACATCATTCTTCTGTCCTTGCAAATGGTCAAAAATCAATGTGTGGGGAGATACAATGAGTAAGATAGTGTTGTGTCATGTATGCTTTCTGTTAAATTTAACTAAGAAGACATGCTGCAGGAAGTGGTTCTTGGATGAAGAGTCCTGGTTTCCAGCCCAATTGTTTCCAATTTTGGAACCCAAAGTCTGGATTCTATTAGCAATCCCATGTAGAGCAGACCCATTAAATCAGTGTTTCTCAACCTGAGGGTTGGGACCCCTGGGGGGGGGGGGTCATGAGAGGATGTCAGAGGGGTCACCTAAGACCATAAGAATACACAGTATTTTCTCTTGGTCATGGGGGTTCTGTGTGGGAAGTTTGGCCCAATTCCATCGTTGGTGGGATTCAGAATGCTCTGTGATTGTAGGTGAACTATAAATCCCAGCAACTACAACTCCCAAATGTCAAGGTCTATTTTCCCCAAACTACACCAGTGTTCACATTTGGGCATATTGAGTATTTGTGCCAAGTTCGGTCTATATTATTGTTTGAGCCCACAGTGCTCTCTGGATTTAGGTGAACTACAACTCCTAAACTGAAGATCAATGCCCACCAAGCCCTTCCATTATTTTCTAATGGTTGTGGGAGTTCTGTGTACCAAGTTTGGTTCAATTCTATAGTTGGTGGAGTTCAGAGTGCTCTTTGATTGTAGCTGAACTATAAATCCCAGCAACTTCAACTCCCAAATGACAAAATCAACCTCCCCCCAACCCCCACCAGTATTGAAATTTGGGGATATTGGGCATTTGTGCCAAATTTGGTCCAGTGAATGGAAACATATCTTGCGTGTCAGATATTTGCATGACAATTCCTAACAGTAGCAAAATGACAGTTATGAAGAGGCAACTGAAATAATGTTATGGTTGGGGGTCACCACAACATGAGGAATTGTATTAAGGGGTCGTGGCATTAGGAAGGTTGAGAGACACTGCATTTAATCAATTGAATGTATGCAAGTGCTAACTCATCATTCAACAGTTAATCCAGTGAGTCTTCTCTAGTTGAGAATAACCAAACTGATTGAGGTCCAAGGCTTGCAACCTAGTTCCAAAGCTTAACCACAGCCTTTGCCAGCTCTGACACATTCCATAGGCTCGATGAAGAAATGAAATGATGCATTCTAGGACATCAGTTCACAGGTGTGTGTTTGGGAAAACATCCTTTGCAAAGCAACATCATTTATTTGCCAGTATAATTGTGCCAGCAGAACACCAGATGGTTGTAAGCATGATCTCTAAAAACACAGGGTGTTAACGTTATATGTTTGAAGTCTTCCATCATCAAGAATCAGGCAATGAAAAATGGCCTCTTCCTAGGTGGCAAGAAGATCTCATTCCTTTCTTAGTCCAACAAGAACACACACAAATATAGGGTGAAAGGACGAGAGTGGGAGAGACTTATTCAGCTGCTAAATTTGCCATGGGCAGCCAGCAAAATGTTGGTCTGGCCAATTGCCTTGACAGAAATTGATGGGAGTCATATGGCAGTCAGCACGGGAAGAAGCAATCCAAGATTTATTTATTTATTTAGTTTAAGAGTGCCAGTTGTCTGAGGTGTGTCATGCCAAGGGGAGGTGCAGATACATAGTTATATGGAGGGACTGGGAGATTGCCAGACAGTTCACCACAAGTTAGAAAAGGCCTGATTATGCTTTTATTGTGGTCATCAGGAGTAAACCCATGGTTATGAAGAAGGAACAATAGCTTAGAGTAGAAGACACTTATCTGTGCATCAGAAAATACTTAAACACTCATTGGATATTTTTTGGAAACTGCAGTGGTTACTGGATACAGGCGATGCAGAAAAAGCCTGAGTAAAGATGGAAAGAAGCCTTTTCCAAGGACCACCAACTACAAAGTCTCTGTTAGCAATAATAAAAACATTGAAGGCAAGAAAGAAAGAAAGAAAGAAAGAAAGAAAAAAAGAAAGAAAGAAAGAAAGAAAGAAAAGAAAGAAAGAAAGAGGACGGGAGGGTAGGGTAGAGAGTTGGTTGGAGGGATGGATCCCCTGTTGCCACATCCAGCTCCTGAAGATGGGGCCACTCTATGAACATTCATAATGTGGCTTTGTTTTAGGAGGTGGATGTTGTGAGAGGGCATTCCCTCACTTCCTGGCCATCTCCTGAGTATGAAGCAACCCCTGCTTTGGGAGGTGAGCAAGGCAGTATAAGCTAATGAATAATCAAAACCACAAATGGAAAATCCATGAATGTGGATTATGGAGAGCATGTAAGAGATGGAAGGCTGCAGAGATTAAGAGTACAAGAGTTTCAGCTTTTGGCCTTTTATTACAGAGAAACAAATCCGCAGCAATCTTTACTTAGCTGATGATTTGTTGACCAAAATAAAGGCTACTGACTGACAAAAAGTAGGGAGATAAATCTTTCCTGCTCTTCGAGTTTCAAAAGCTTTTCCCCACTGCATTTTTGTACATTTTCCAACAACTTTTCATCGGACATGAAGGGTTTTAATCCATTTTATGGATACATTTTAAATTAATTTTTATTCAGTGCCATTAATGTTGAATTCTATTTTAATGTTTGCGTATTTTTGGATATTAATTTGTATTGAAAAGCTTTTAGTGTAACCCGCTTTGAGTCTTCTTTGTGAAGAGAAAACGCAGGGTATATATAAACATTCTCATAATAATGTCTTTGCAACAACAACGACGACAACAAGAAGAGCAACATGACACAAAAAGTGCAGAAAATAGTGCACAAATACAATTTTCTTCCCATCTTTTGGGGCTTTATCAAGTTATGGTTTTCATGTGGAACACACACATTCAAAATGCAAAATTGTGTATTTTCTTTTTCCCAAAGAACATTTTATAATTCAAAGAGTAATATATAATTCCCCAAAATATAGTTCCTGTCATAATGGAAAGGGGTTAATTAATGATTAATCTTAAGTGGATAGATGAATCATATTTGAATTTGATTGTAAATGCAATACTGTGTAAACCTTTATTTATTTAAGACATTTATATCCATATTCTAAATAACATGGTCTAAGATGTTTGCTGCTGAGAGTCCAAATGGTGTTAAATCTTTTTGTAAAAGAAAAAAAATCATTTTAATAAATAAAATGGGTGGATGAGAAATGGATAGATTTCTCTACCATGCAGAAAACATTGAGTGCTTGGCTGACATTTGAATTATTAAGTATGAAGCTATTTTAGTGGTCTTTTTATACTGCCTACTGCCACTGACAGGCACCTCATCTTTGACACCAACAAATCGGATAGGTACTGTATGGTCCTCTATGACAGCAACAGCTGTACCTGTTTAATTTGGACTGGAACAGACTGGTGGGGATTTAATCTCCTTTGTATTCCCCTTTTCATATTTTTGTATCAAATGTGGAAGAAAGCAAATTGATAAATTTGTCTCCTTCTGCTTCTGAGTATACCTAAATAAAGTTGAATTAGATCTGCTGCTTTTTCGGTTGTTGGTACTAACAAGAATGCTTCTAATGTAAGTCCCTTTAAAAAAACAGATGAGGCTGTTGAAAGCATCTGAGGATAGCATTTGAAAATCCCAAAACTCCATCTCTATGGTATAGGAGCAAAGAGATGCAGACTCAAAATGCTTCCTTGGCTTGGGACTGACTTTGCTGGCAGAAGCCCACCTCCAACTGCAGCGGAAGGCTGGGAGGCTTGCAGAGTGATGAAAGAGCACAACGCTCACCTGCCCCCACCCCCAAGGGAGCATCAGATTTCACCTCTGGTTACATGAAGCCCGTGGCTCCTTGCCAATGGCCAGGCAGCTATCACAGCCCTGATGGATGACGGCATTAACCACCTGAGCCAATTTCCACTGGCAGCACCATAGACCCAGCTTTCATCACCCATCAAGACATCTGTTGGTGTCCACTGGGGCTTCACGTCTCTGTTACAGTGAGGGATATTTTTACAGCTGAGTGGCGGGGTTGAGATAGGTGAGAGTGAGGGCCTGAACTGAAGGCTACTTCCCTCTCCTGAGATTTTTCTGAGGTGGTGGAGAAGAAGTGGTGGGGAGAGGCCCAACAACCTTCTGAAAACACACTAAGCAGAGCCAATGAACTAAGCACAAGAACATTGATATATGAGGCCACAGCACACTTTCCTTCATCCCTCAAGGAAGCAAAACTATTTTGGATACAAATTTGCCAAGCTGTATGGGTGTAAATCAGCATTGAACAGATAGATAGCAATGTAATTCTTGGCTTGCCTTCTTCAAGGGATGTTCCATTGAGTTCACTAAGATTTGAGTATTACACTCGGAAAAGTGTATATAAAAGTGAAGCCTAAATATCTGCAAACTAGGGATTCAAAAGAACTTACTCTTATGTGAACCATGTCCTTTATTCTTGGCTTAAGTACAATTTTGTTTTCTTTCATTTCTTACTAAATCATTCAGAAATTGAGAAAACTAAGAAATTGCAATCATATGGTTAATCATGAGCCAGTTGAATTTCGTGATCTTTGGATATGCAGAGGACAACCCTCTAAAGAATTAGGAAAGAGAAGTGGACTTCAGGTGATGCAAGAAAAAAGATAAGGGAGTAAGCATCTTATATTTTTATGACAAGGCCCACCTTTCCAGTCTGAATCCTACTGGTCATCCCATCTAGAGTAGACTCATTGAACCAAGTGTCAGTAATAAGTCAACATTATTGTAAACTGCATTGATTTAATGAGTGTAGTCTTCTGCTCCAAAAATGAGGACACTGAGCAAGCAATTCACTATATGGGAAAAGAGAGTCCCTCTAATCATTCGAAAGAACATCCTGAGAAGAGCTCTTTGACAGTGGAATAACCTGCTTCAGTACATGATGGAGTCTCCATCTTTGGATGACATCTTGTTGAAAGTGCTTTCATTGTTCATGCATGGCAGATGGTTGGGCTGGATGGTGCTCTTTCACCTCTATCATTCTGTGATCCTATAAAAATAATTTCTTATCCTTAAAATATTACTAGGAACTACAGAACTTTGTCAGATAACTATTTTTAAAAGATATCTAAGATAATTAAGAACAGCTTTTGCATACCCAGTCAACCAGTTCACCTAATTGTAGCAGGATCCACATCCAAAAGACTTGCAGTTTTCACAGAGTTTGAGGTAATATTTTACATGCAATGCATTACTTTTTAAACTAGCTTCTTCTCTTTTTTTATCACAGCCAGAGTTATAATTCACATAGTTCATATAATTCATATAGACCACAACACAATAACCTTCAACTTAAGTTTGGATAGCAAACTGTCAGTGAAAACTAACACAGAGACCTTAAATTTTCACAAAGGGAATTTCACCAAAATGAGAAAAATAGTAAAGAACAAACTAAAAGGAACAGTAAAAAAATCAAATCCCTCCAAAATGCTTGGAAACTGTTTAAAAATACTTTAAAACAAGCCGAACTAAAATGCATTCCTAAAATAAGAAAGAGGCCGGGAAAGTCCAAGAGGACATCGGTATGGCTTACAAATGAAGTAAAAGATGTGATTGGAAAGAAGAAAAACTCATTTAAGAAATGGAAGGCTCTTCCTACTGAGGAGAACAGAAAGGAACACAAGCTTTGGCAAACTAAATGCAAAGCAACCGTCAGGAAAGCCAAGAGAGATTTTGAGGCACATATAGCTAAGAACATTAAAAAAAATAACAAAAACTTCTTTAAGTACATCAGAAGCAGAAACCCAACTAGAAAAGCAGTTGGGCCACTTGACGAAAATGGTAAGAAAGGGACAATAAGTGAAGACAAGGAGATTGCCGAGCGGCTAAACGACTTCTTTGCCTCCGTTTTCACACAGGAGGACAGACAACATATGCCTGCAGCTGAGTCAGTTTTTTCAGGGAGGGAATTAAATGAATTAAACCAGATAGAGATAAACAAGGAAGATGTTCTCACATGCCTTACTAAACTAAATGTCAACAAATCACCAGGGCCAGATGGCATCCACCCCAGAGTTCTTAAGGAACTCAAGTGTGAAATTGCTGAAATTCTAGCCAAAATATATAACCTTTCTCTAAGATCAGGCACTGTACCCGAGGACTGGAGGGAGGCAAATGTAACTCCGATCTTCAAGAAAAGATCCAGGGTGATCCAGGAAATTATAGGCCAGTTAGTCTAACCTCAGTTCCAGGCAAAGTGATGGAAACCATTATTAAAGAAAAAAATTACTAAGCACATAGAAGAACAGGCATTGCTGAAGGAAAATCAACATGGTTTCTGCAAAGGCAAATCATGTCTTACTAACTTGTTAGAATTCTTTGAGGGTGTAAATAAACACATAGATAAAGGGGACCCAGTCGATATTGTTTACCTTGACTTTCAAAAGGCTTTTGACAAAGTCCCTCACCAAAGGCTCCTAAATAAGCTCTTCAGCCATGGAATCAGAGGACAGGTCTTGTCCTGGATTGGAACCTGGCTAAACTGTAGGAAACAAAGGGTGGTAATAAACGGACACTTCTCTGGGTGGAAAGAGGTGAGAAGTGGCGTACCCCAAGATTCAGTTTTGGGTCCGTTACTTTTTAATTTATTCATTAATGACCTGGATGTAGGAGTAAATTGTGAGGTAGCAAAGTTTGCAGACGACACTAAATTGTTCAGGGTAGTTAAAAATGAAACTGATTGTAAAGAGCTCCAGAAAGACCTCTCGAAATTGAGTGAATGGGCAACAAAGTGGCAAATGCATTTTAACCTAAACAAGTGTAAAGTCATGCACATCGGGGCAAAGAACCCCAACTACACCTACAAATTGATGGGGTCAAAGCTTTCCGAGACAAACCAGGAAAGGGATCTTGGGGTTTTGGTGGACAGCTCAATGAAGATGTCAACCCAGTGCGCAGCAGCAGTGAAAAAGCAAATTCTATGCTTGGCATGATCAGGAAGGGAATCGAAAATAGGTCGTCAAATGTTGTATTGCCTCTCTACAAATCTATGGTGAGGCCACATCTGGAGTACTGTGTACAATTCTGGTCACCGCACCTCAAGAAGGATATAACGGAACTGGAAAAGGTACAGAAAAGGGCAACAAGAATGATCCAAGGGATGGAGCAGCTCCTTTACGAAATCAGGTTGCAACGCCTGGTCTCTTCAGCCTTGAAAGACGGCATTTAAGAGGTGACTTGATCGAAGTGTATAAAATCATGCATGGGATAGAAAAGGTGAATAGAGAAAAATATTTTCTCTGTCACACAACACTAGGACTAGGGGCACTCCCTAAAGCTCCAAGGTAGGAAAGTTAGGACTAATAAAGGGAAATATTTCTTCACCCAGAGGGTCATTGGGTTATGGAACTCACTTCCAGAGGAGGTTGTGACCGCGTCAGCCTGGACAGCTTCAAGGCAGGATTAGACAGATTCATGGATACCAAGGGAATCAGTAGCTACTGAAATGGACATCCAAGTGCCACCTCTGTGTTGACGGAGGCAGGCAGGATTTCCCGGGTACTGGTTGTGGGGGTCGGGAGCAGGTGAGGGTTTTGCCCTCCTTTCTGCTAGAGATCCCTGTGTACAACTAGTGGGCCACTGTGTGACACAGAATGCTGGACTAGATGGGCTGAGGCCCGATTCAGCATGGCTCTTCTTATGTTCTTATGTTCTTATTCAATATCTTGCTGACATAACAAGGTTTCCACTTTTTAAAAATCTTACTGGGCATATTCTGACTTCAGTCTGAGCAAAGGAAGGAAAGCAGATAGGGTTAGATTGGTGGCAACATATGTGTACACCCCTTAATTGTGTGTGTTATACAGCTATTAAAGAATCAGCAAAGTGACCTATGCACTTTACTCACTAGCCTTATCTTCTAAATTGCTGTACACCAGTCCACCCATCCAAAAGGAGACATGAATACTATTGGTTTTTGATTCTGATGCTTGTTTAATATATTGATATAATGTTGTTTTATGTTGTTTTATATTGATGTTATGTATTTTAAATATGTTTTAACCTTGTTGATGGGGCTTGGCCCCATGTAAGCCACCCCGAGTCCCTTCAGGGAGCTGGAGGCGGGGTACAAAAATAAAGTTGTTATTATTATTTGAAACACAACAAGTTGACTCCACAGCAGACAAGATCACTCTGTTGGCTGTTGTATTGGATCACACATCGGACCCTTCCCAAGTGTCTAGGACTGTGTGATGTATCGGCGAATAATGTGTGCAGATCCTAATAAGGTGGCCTTCTGCAGATCCTAATAAGGTGGCCTTCTGCAGCTGGCAGATGGTAATTTTGTCAGCACCAATTGTGTTTAAGTGCAGGCCAAGGTCTTTAGGCACTGCACCCAGTATGCCGATCACCACTGGGACCACCTTTACTGGCTTTTGCCAGTGTTTTTGCAATTTGATCTTTAAATCCTCATATCGTGTCAGCTTTTCCAGTTTTTTCTCAGCAATCCTTCTGTCACCTGGGATTGCAACATCAACGATCCATACTTTGTTTTTTAACATGATCGTGTGGTCAGGAGTATTATGCTCCAAAACTCTGTCTGTCTGAATTCGGAAGTTCCAGAGTAGTTTGATGTGTTCATTTTCTGTAACTTTTTCCGGCTTGTGATCCCACCAGTTCTTTGTCGCAGGCAGATAGTATTTGTGGCACAAGTTCCCATGGATCATCTGAGCAATAGTGTTATGCCTCTGCTTGTAGTCTGTCTGTGTGATCTTCTTGCAGCAGCTGAGAATGTGTTCTATTGTTTCATCTGCTTCCTTGCATAGTCTATACTAATACTTATACTGCTCTCTCTCTCTCTCTCTCTCTCTCTCTGGATGGGTTGCCACATTGTCATAGCAAGGGGGCTTTGTGTGTTCCAAAGGACCTTTTCACTCCAGCTTGAGTCCTCCAGTGGAAAAGGGGCATCAAACTCTTCAATACAGTCCATCCAAGGTACCTGTGGCTGCTTCCCATTCTGCTCTAGGAAGGAGCTTAAGTATAGTAGGAATAATAATAACGATTATTATTATATTGGGAGGAAAGAAATGAGCCACATCTTGAATGCATGAACGGTAGTCAAGATTATATTTTACTGGATTAAAAAAAGTTACTCTGTCTTTTTTGCCTTCTTCAATTTTGTGAAAGCGATCGCTTCCACTGTTAAAAAGAGAAAGATAGTGTGTGAGGTTGGGAAAGGAGTAGCTTCCTTGCAGGCTGGCTGAATGGCTACTCCAGTATCATAGGGGGTACATGGGATTATTTGGGTTGGTCTGTGCTGTAAAACAGTACAAAAATGAATGTGTGTCAATTTATTTATCTGAAGTCATTTCAGGCATGAAATTTAGAACAATTGTTTGGTGGGAGAGAAATGAGGCATGAGAAAGAAGGGAGTTTCTGAGCACCCACCTGAAGCATCTGTGTGCAATGCATATAGCAGCCATGGGATTTGTGCCTATGTAGATAAGAGAGACAGAGTGCAGGCCAAGTATTCACTCAGAAATAAGATGAACAAGAGAGCACTTTCCCCTGTATTTTTCAGTGGAAGATTCATCCCCAGAGATTTGTGTTCTATTTAATAACAGGCCTTGTGAAAGCTTTTGAGCTAGATGTCCTAGCACTGCCTAATCACCATGATCATGCTTGTAGAGTAATTCGAAGAGTCACAGTCCAAAAATGTAATTTTGCCAGAGGTGAGCAGGCTAACATTTAGAACAGTTATAGGACACTGAATATGGCTATGACAATGGAAAAATAAGCTTGTATTACCTTTGATAAAACACAAATGTTTGCTTGTTGACACATATAACCTAATCTAAAATGTCTTTACTTTGAAGTGAGCCCCATATATTTTCAATTGGACTTACTTCTGAGGAAATATGTTTTGGCTCAAGCCTGAGTTGAACCTGTGTTCTGATGGAGTGACTGTGGGTGGACAGCATGAAAGAGCCAGGAGAGTAACTGAAGGAATATGTCTTAGGTAAAATGATTAGCTGTATTTTAAAATGTTAAACACAGTTCAGATTTTCCCATTGGTTTCTCTCTTTTGGGGTGGGGGGGAGTCACAGAAATCTGAGGGGTCAGTTCCTTGAAAATCTTTTGTCGAAAACACAAAATTTTACCAATGGGAGCATTAGATTCTATGTACTTCTTAGGGTGCTTCCAGCCTTCACAGAAATATGCACCAAAGCAAGTTTTAAAAACCCACTTTGGCACACATTTCCTGGGTGGCTGTCCCCATACCATTGCACAAGTAATTTTTAAGAAACCTGTCCTACAGCTCATCTTAGTTCTTCAGGCCCCATGAGCCCGAAGAACCAAGGAGGACACCCATCCCCTCCCCAAACCCTACCCTAAGTAGGGCTGTGTCTAGCTCTACCCCTCTGATTTAAAAATGGTTAGACATGGATTGTTGAGAATTTTGCCAAATATATTAATAAATATATTATGTGGGACAATGTGATTCTTTCAGTCCCAAACATTGTTGTTGCAATTGAGTCCATCATTTTGGTCCTTACTTCTTTTTGTAGAACATGTCCCTGAACAATAGAAATTGGAAAGGTGAAACTAGTGGAACCTAAGCTCTTCCCCGCATATTCACAAATACTTTGAGAAAGTTTATTAGCAGGCCCACAAACATATATACACATAAGGATTGAGAGTAAAATTATTTGTTACTCATTTTCAAGAAAAAATATCTCATTCACATTTTCACCCGCATTTACAACATTTCAAAATTAAGTCTCATGCACAATACATAGCTCCTCCATTGTGTGTATGAGTTAAGCAAGACAGGAAAGGGAAATTAATTATGTGACTGGAGTTTGGGCATAAGAAAATTTGACTGCGCTGAATTATTTGACTTGACTAGGTCAGATGAATCAGGAGAAGAGAAAACACCAGGAGTCTTGGCATTGCCAGAAGGAAATGTTTCACTTTGCCTTCTTAAAATGTCAGGTGAAGTGAAGGAAAGGAAAACACTGAAATTTTTGGAATGTTGGGTGACTGGAGAGGAGTTCCTTTTCCTGTTTGGATGTGGGTGTTGAAATGAGGAAAGAGCAAATGGGTAACAGTAACAATGCCAAATGAGGAAACACTACCAAACATGCTGCCACAAGCACTGCAGACATCTCTTGAACCATGCTTATCATCAAAATTTGAGGAAACAGAAGTCAGTGGATATTATGCTTTGCTTTGTTTTTGCCTTCTTAATGCAGCTAGTTGCTGTTCCATACATGTGCCACTTCTCCTGTTGTGCCTAGGAACACAACCCCAATGTAAATTGAGATCTATCTGTATGTGGATCAGAACACAGATATTCTTCATAGCACATGCTTCTGTTCATCAGTTGCATGCAAAATAGGTGTATTCAAGGGACAGTGCATACAAATATGTAAAGTTAGGAGAAAGTTTTTACACAATGGAAACAGAAATTGATTCAAAGCAGACTTATGACTGAATGCCAAATTAACACAGGCTGAGTTGTTAATTGTCAACTTTGTCCTATGGTGTGCACACTGATTTGTCCAGATTTGCACGCACATGTTATTCTTTAACCCCTTCCAATATCTTTTTACAAGTTTTTGACATTTCTGACAGTAGCCACACAGCCACCATGTGTTAAACACTGTGTAGATGAACTTTGTGCTGAACTCCATGTTCTAGTCCCCAGATCAAAAATCCAAGGAAGATCCAATGGAAATGTTTGTATTTATTTATTTATTCTGACTTTTTAAATACTGCCAGTAGAATTTTCCAGGACGACCAGATGGAATGCCCAGAAATCCAGCACAAAGTGTCTCCTCCCAGTCTCTGTTTACAAAATTATGCACATTTTTTGGTCTTTCTTACTTTCGTTCTCCCAGCCATTCTTCTGTTACAATAATACTCTTCATCTCCTATCTGAGTCAGTGCATGGAAAAAATGATTTCATTGTGAGAACATCCCTGCTGAATTAATAGGGGGAAAGTGAACCCATGCAAATGAGGAATACTTTGGATCCTCAGAGTAAATCACGCTTGAAGTATCCAGTGTGCAAGCAAGAAGAACAAGCTAATCAACCCTAGCTATTTCCAGATGGAAGGGAAAGGATATATTTTCCAGACGCCGTTTTGCAAGTTGCACCTATACTTAAAGCAGTTTGGGGTTTTGCTCGTGCTGTAGGACAACCACCATTTGAAACTTGTCTAAATTGCAAACAAATGGATGAATTTACAAGAGGAAGAAATCCATCCAAAATTGACCAGAGTTGAAATAAAGATACAAGTTCTGTATGAAGAGCCAGTCAGACCACTCCACAAATTGATTCACTCTTTGTAGCTAGATTGAACTGATTTAAGTTCACTGAAGTCAATGGGTGTGAAATGGCTCAAAATCCAAGTATTCCATCTTAAACCATTTGTGGGTTAGAAAGAGGCCAGCTGCTAGTAATTTCTACAGCTCTGGGAATTTTCTTGAATTCATCATTTCTATGTTTCTTTACAAAATAAGATAGGATGGATGATAGTGCAGTGGCTGCATTTTTTGGTATCTACTTTCATCCCACCATATGATGTTCCTGCCACTATGCACTGAAATTCCATAGAAATACATGTCCATCACATTCAAAAATAGTTAATTAAACCCATGGCAATAGAATGAAGACAGTTTTATAGAACAGTGCCAGTAAGGCTCTTTGACTGAACCCTTAAAAGTTCCAGACTTGGATTTAAGGAGACTCGTTTGTATAGATGATTATCTCAAATATACCACTAACAATCTACAGTGCCAGAATTTTGTCTTGTTCTGGTCCCCCAGTATCATTTCAACTAGATGTGCTGCAGAGAGACCTTTGCAGTACAGCTGAATTTCTTTTTGCCCTATAGACAAAGTAAGTAATGGGGAGCAATGCTTTGATAGTAGTGGCTACAAGGGATAGGCTTTGTTGAAAGAATGTAAATGTCAACCAGTGCTGGTTAATAACTTTCACGAACTGCAAGAGCTGATGAATAACTTTTGGCCTTGTCATACAGCTTCCAGAGTTGTCCCAAATTGTCTTGGCTCCAGCTGAGGGCGAGCCCATGGGGGAAAGTGTGGTGCATGTGGCTTCCCCCCAGTGATTCTATAGCAATATGGGAAGCTTCCTGTGGTGCTGCGACGACTGCATGTGCCGACTCCATCTTACTTCACCTACAGAGCCCCATCGGCATCATTTGATGGGAGCTGACACTCCATGGGTAAAGTCGAATGGAGCTAGCATGCTGCTGAAAAGTGCCCTTTATGATGAGGTTGTAAGTCTTGATCACTATATTAACCAATAAGTTGGTGATCAAATTCCTTACGCATCTGCATGGAAAAGTACCATGAATTAATTAGTATCCAATGTGGGTGTGGCCATTCTCTGCATTCCATTTACACATGCAAACAGCAAGGACCCAACAATCAGAAACTATTAAAGGCAGAGGTTGGAAAAAGGTTGGGGGGTTGTACAATATATCCAAGAATCCTCTAACTAAGATGGACTGGCTAACATTTCCAAACAATGTTTAAAATGTTACATTTCAGAATAGACGTGGCTTCTCCATAGAGAAAACTGACATATTAAAGAGAAGGCTAAGCTAGAATCTTTCACCTCGACATCTCTACAACTATGTTTTCCTATGGGAAGCTATACAATCACGCTTCTATAGCTGAGATAATAGGTCTACCCTCTCTGTACTCTCATGTATTCACACACATTGATTCTACTTTAACAAGTTCAGTTGTTTGTCTATTTATTTATTTATTTATTTATTTATTGTTTGGTCTTGTATTCCGCTCCTCCCTGCAGGCTCAGGGCGGGTAACAGCAAATAAAATAGGCGGCATGTATCAGTCTAGATGTTTGCTTGGACATATATGTCCTGGGATGTTAGCACTGGGCTTGTTGGCAATTTGATTGTCCATGGACACTCCATTGTCCACTTTGGATTAAAGAACTTGTCTAGAGTAGATATTATGAAAATATTATCCTTCAGGGACTTGAATTCCCATATTACCTATCTTGTGAGGTCTGGGACTTCTGGAAGCTGACATCCAACACACTGGGAGATCCTGTTTCCTATTTCAGCTCTATCACTGAAGATCCAGAACTCCAATTGTCACTCTTCCTTCTATGGGTGATTGCCTACCTGGAGGTCATGTGTAGTCAGCAGCCAAGCCTCTGTGTGATGCAATGTTCTGATGATACATCAAGAACATTGCATTATCTTTTAAAATAAAAACTTGAACTAGTATGAAAATATTTTACCTAATGGTAATTAAATCTTCCACACTTTGCATTGGACAAATAAAATCTCACTTCTGCCTTTGGGAGCACTGTTTTTAAGTTCCCATGGGATTATAGTCCAACCTAGGAAAGTTTTCCAGAAAGTAGTTGGACAGAAGACGATCAAATGTATTCATTGGAAGTTGACCAGAATCATGCCGGAGAACCTCAAGATTCCTAGAAAAAAATACTTCTTTAAGTATTTGTGCATCCTCCAGCACAATTCTATGATCAGCTTCAATTGGAAATTGACCAGAGAGGTGTGCTAAAGTTTCCTAGAGAGGTGCTTCTCAGATTTACAAATTGCAGCTTTTTATTCACAGTTTTTCCACTTTCACGGGGCCCTGTGACACTAACCACAGCAAATGTGAAGAGCCCATTGTATACTGCAACGGAAGCCATTTAAAACAAACAGAAGATGATGCTGAAAGAACAGGGAAAGTTAGCAATAAGCGAGAAAAAGCTACAGTGCAGAAATCTTGTAGTATCCCGTCCAGCAGATCTTAAGGGAGCAAATCCTGAGGATCGTTAGTATTGGTTTGCACTAACCATTCCCTCCCACTGATCCCAAATGCTGGTATGAAAAAAAATCATTGTGAAAAGTGATATGGGAGGCATTCAACAGGCAGCCGCAGTCTAGAGCAGCAGGGGCTAGCAGTAAAATTGTTTAACAACTCAAGGTGCTAAGGTTCTCTCTCTTGCCCCAAGGCCCAGAGGTGAGGAGCCAGGCCTTGTGACTCAAGGCCAGTTCCGGACATCTGGAAACTCTAGTAGCACAGATTTAGGAGCAGGAGGAGCCGAAAAGTCAGCCATCGATGTGTTGAACAGATATACTGCAGCTGCTAACAATTCAAACATGGCCTGCTCCAAAATATTGTGGGAAAGAGAAGATTTTTCAAGTGCTGGCTGTTTCAGTGTCTGTCTCATGCCGCCCACAGCAGACCAAGGCAGTGTGTTCTTCTGCCCCTTTCCCCTTTGCTCTTCAAAGACCTCACACTCTTCTATTTTCTATGGCTAAACTATGACAGGAATAGCACCAACCCTGGAAAGCTGGCCCAAGGCCTGGAGAAAAAGCTGTTTGGAAGGAAGTTGCTGACTGCCATACACACACTCTCCAGCATAGCACGCAGTCCATTCTCTGGCCAAAGTATTTCCAGTTGTCCCTTTCTCTCCTCATTCATGGAAGAGGACTAACCTCTAGTGGCTAAATCCCCACAAACAAGCCTGAAAGAAATTATGGGGATGTTTACCAGTAAAAGATTTGTGTAAAACTCTTGTGTGTATGCATGTGTGTATTTTCAAGTAATCTGAGAAGAGTTTAAAGTTCCTCTGTGCTTTGAAATCAGGTTGCTGCATTTCAAGTAAGATGAGTTCAATGGTGAACATTGGAACGATGAAGGAGAAACTGGGACAATTTCAAAGAGCTCAGAATGTGGGATACCATGTGATTAATTGGGACTGTCTCTGGCACATTTTGACATTTGAATGATATAGCTGAATGTTGCAGTAGTTGCAGTTGTTGTCCACAGGCTTCCATCCATGGCTATCCTGTTCTGGGAAGCAAAGCAAGGCTTCTCACAAGAGGTGCCAAGAAGCCAGAGGCAGTAGTATGTTTCCCTTTCCCAATAATACAACAGAATTACCAGCAGAGCAAAGAGTGCATTCACTAGGTCAAGCAGTCCAAGATTTATTTATTTATTTATTTGATTTTATACTGCCACTCCCAGAGGCTCGGGGCGGTTTACAAGGAGGAATACAAAACAGCAAGCAGTAAAACAATGGTTAAAATTTCAAACATCAGTCAAAAGCCTGCCTGAACAAGTGGGTCTTGCATGCTCTGCGAAAAGAGCTCAGATCTCGCAGAGCCTGAATCTCAGGCGGCAGAGAGTTCCATAACACCGGGCCTATGATGGAGAATGCCCTTCGCCAGGTTGCCGTTAGGTGAAAAGATCTAATACTTGGAATGCAAAGAAGATTCAAGTCTTCTGACCATAATGATCTCAGGGGATTGTATGGGAACAGGCGATCCTTTAGATACACTGGCCCCACACCATTCAAGGCCTTAAAAGGACTAACACCTTGAAAGTGATCCGGAATTCAATTGGTAACCAATGCAGGTATAGGTGTTACATGACAACTCGCAGGCTTCCCTGGGAGGAGCCGGGCAGCGGTGTTCTGCACTAGTTTAAGTCTCTGGGTCACAGTCAAGGGAAGGCCAATGTTAAAAGCATTACAGTAGTCAAGTCTTGAGATGACCGTGGCCTGGATCACCAGGTCATCACCAAGGCCAGATCTATATGAGAGTGATCAATCAGAAGAATCCATCTGGGGAAGTCCAAGAGAGAAGTCTATGATGAAACAAAAGTGAGGTACCAGAGATTCAGAGCTGCCACCATGGTGGTCGGTTGACAACACGAAACTGCCAGGATTAAAACTGTTGGAGTTATAGTCCCACAATGTCCCGCAGCGGTGTCCTGCTTGCCAAATGTTTCTGATAAAGGTGTTGGGATCTTCTGAGCCCCTCCCTTTCTTGCTTATGTTCTAACAAGATAGGTATCTCTATGGTGTTTGTGTTGTGGCTACTAGTACTACCAGTTCCAAGATTTGTGGCTGCTGGGAGCTGCAACTCAGGCCCAAAACTGGCACTTCCTCCTGCTCTTCTACCTCACTATCCGAATCCTGAGAGAAGGGCATGGCAATGGCATGGTAACAGGGATTTTGAAAATTCCACACCGAATATAATGACAAAGGCAGAGGGGGCAACAACTCCAATGCTCCTCAAATATTAAAATTGCCAAAACTTTTTAACCTTATCCAGGCTAAATTCAAGAGAAAATAGAGACGAGGCCTGCAATTTAACATACTATGTAGAGGTTAGTAAGGAAAGGCCTCCTTCTTTCTGAGACCTCAGATCCACTCTCAGTGGTTAACTTCTGGTGGAACCTGGACATACAGTCACACTGGAGGACCCAGAGATTCCTACAAAGGTGTTTTCACACAGGATGGTGAAACATCTGGGTGTCCCTTGGGCAGCATCCTTGCAGATAGCCAGTTCTCTCACATCAGAAGTGTCTTGCAGTTTCTCAAGTCACTCCTGACACACAAAAAATGAGGATAACACCAAGAATTTCCACACTGACACCAACTCTTGTAATGCAACAGCTCCATAACATTCCGTGATGTGTAATTACCGTTGACTCCAATGAGAATTGCCTCGTTTCTCACCTCAGAGACACAATCAGGAACCTGGCACAACTCTACTAGTCCTGAGTAGCCTATCTCTGCGACCCTGCACTTCCTGCCATGGTCTGCCATGGTCTTTTTCCAGTTTCTATTGCAACAATTGCTAGCATATTACTTACACCAACATGGGGCAGGAACAGGATTCAAGCCTATGCTCATTGAGTACAAAATGTCTGACTGAAGAGAAGCTAACCTATACAACTACTTGGACTCTGGTTCCTACCCCCAAGCAGTAATTGCCAAAGAAAACCATTCTGTGGATTGAAGTAACTTCTCTGTGTGAGGAAACCTCTTGCCTGCTCACATGCCAGTGAAAGCATATCTAAAAGCAAAACTAATTGCAGCATCAAGCAGAGAGCTGACATAGGGATTTAGCTGTTGCTGGGCAGATGGGTGGGGCAAGCCTGAACTAAATTGGTCAGCTTGGTTTTGTGTTTCTCCAAGGGACAAAAGCATCACTGGCAAAGCCAGCACAAGTGTTAGGGAGACTAGTCTAGAAAAGATCAAATCTTACAGAAAATTCATGATTTCTGTGTGGAACATGTTATCAGAGGCTGGATAGTCATCTGTCGGGGGTGCTTTGAATGCAATTTTTCTGCTTCTTGACAGGGGATTGGACTGGATGGCCCACAAGGTCTCTTCCAACTCTACGATACTATGATTCTATCATGATGGAAAAGACCCAGCCAAGGCCAATTTTTCCCCCCAGGAGTCAACATGCTAGAAACTGCTATATCTATATCTATCTAGTAGGCATGAGAAAAAAGTTATGAAAATGATTCGTTTCGTAAGAAATTCGTAAGAAATGCTACTTTTGAGTATTTCCGCACCTGGAACGCCAACCAGGAAGTGGACTTTCTTTTTCGAACTTCGGGGGCCAGGATTTTCTTAAGTGTCGTTATTAGGTCGTAAGGGGGCACCCTCCTTCTCTCTCACCACCCTCCCGCCTCCCTTGCCAATAAGTATTATGGCAAGGCAAGCCCTAAACTCACTCCTTCTTTGGCTGGAAGCCTGGAAAAATGTAAACAGAGAGGATTACTCAGAAGTAAATCTGCAAAGGAGGGCACTTTGGATGAAGGGCCCTCCTTTGTGGATTTACTTCTGAGTAAACCTCTCTGTTTACATTTTTCCAGGCTTCCTGCCTCTCCTGCCCTGCCAGGATCTAAAGCATCAAAGAGTATTGGGGTGAGAAACCAACCTAATGTATAATAGAATGAATGCTACTGTAAGTGCCTAATATTATAAGTAATCCAACTGGTCATACCTACATTGATCCATGCACATGCAATAATACAGCAGTAATAACAATAACAAGAGGTAAAATTCAAACCGAAGTATTCTGACTGGTCTCTCCTCATGCGGTGCAAACGGGCTCTTCTCTTATTAGCCCGGAAATTAGCCCGAAAAAGCCAGCGTTTGCTGCTTGGGAGCACACACACATACATATTCTTGGGAGGGAGATTTGCTGCAGAATCCCGGCTCATAGAGAAGATTCTGCAGCAAATCCCCCAAAGAATATGTATGTGTGTGCACCCAAGCAGAAAACGCTGGCTTTTCCCGGCTCACAGAGAAGAGCCCGGTTGCACCGCATGAGGCAGGGACCAGTCAGAATACTTCGGTTTGAATTTTACCTCTTCTTATACCCATTGTTATTACTGCTGTATTATTGCATGTGCATGGAATGTAGGTATATGACCAGCCTGGGCAAACTTGGGCCCTCGCTCCCTCGGGATTGGGGTGAGAGAGAGAGGCAGCGAGGAGCCAGGGGCTCCTCCTCCTTTCTTTTGCTGCTTCCAAGAATAGAATACCCCCTCCCTCCCTCCTTTGCTCCCTCCTTCCTATTTGGAGAGTCCCATCTAGAATTCAGTGTGATTTATTCAAGTTTTGGCTTACAACTCCCAGAAATCCCAGCCAATTTACCAGCTGTTAGGATTTCTGGGAGTTGTAGGCCAAAACCATCTGAATGCGCATGCGCTGGCATACGAACTACTAACGAATTTCGTTAGTAATTAAGTTACATTTTAGAAATTTTTGGAATTTTTTTGTAAGTCTTCCTATTACTAATAACCCCCCCCCCCCATTAGATTTTCGATTTCCTATTTTTGGGTTCTAAACCATGCCTACTATCTAGCTATGTAGCATTGCTGGGGAAATGTTGGCCCTCCAGATATTGTCAAATTATCATGCATTTTATACCTTTCATTTTTCTGGCTAAGGCAAAACTGGCTGAGATGCAAAATGAAATATTGCAGCTAATCCTGGGACTTGCCTGGGCCAACAGAAATATTTTGGGGTTATCTTTAAGGAGAAAAAAACAAGACACAGGAAAACCAATGCTGCAACCTCCCAACACATTTACCCCATCCAGGGGAGCCCATTGAGTTCTAGTTTTGAGAGAAACATAGGATGTAATTGAAGTTAAAAATAATGGCTGCCATTCCATCCAGCAGTTATGACATCACAAGATGGATTTACAATATCTGAAATACTGGGGTTTCTGTTCATGGTCGAAATGATCGAATAAAGTCCCCTTGGGGTTCTGACATGACTGCTTGTCCAAGGCATCCTGCAACTAAGAGTGAACTGTGGGCATCCTTTCCTAGAACTCCAGTCTCCAAATCCCCAAAAACTCTTTGGTTTGGGCACTGTTGGACTGCAAAGGGAAGTAATTTATGACTGTAAGTGCAGTCATTATTTTTTTATTCATGACCATGAATGTGAATCCCTAGCAGCTAGAATATCATAAGGCCAGCTTATGATAATGTAACTGCTGAATAGGATGCCAGCCAAAGATAATAAAGAGGGAACTACTTGAAAATGGCCGACATAGGAAGGAAAGAGGAAAGGAATCAGTCTGGCTTATCAGACTATACACCAATCAGAGGAAGCATGCACCACTGAGGCATTAGGCAAGCGGGGTCTTTGGGTGGGGTGGGGGGGTGTCATAGGGGTCACCAAAGACATAAGAAAACACAGTCTTTTCTGTTAGTCATGAGGCTTCTGTGTGGGAAGTTTGGCCCAATTCTTTTGAATGCTCTTTGATTGTAATTAAACAAAAAATCCTAGCAACTCCCCAATGTCAAGGTCTATTTTCAAATGTCAAGGTCTATTTTCCCCCAAACTCCACCAGTGTTCACATTTGGGCATATTGAGTATTTGTGCCAAGCTTGGTCCAGATTCATCATTGTTTGAGTCCACAGTGCTCTCTGGATGTAGGTGAACTACAACCTCAAAACTCAAGGTCAGTGCCCACCAAACCATTCCAGTACTTTCTGTTGGTCATGGGAGTTCTGAGTGTCAAGTTTGGTTCAATTCCATTATTGGTGGAGTTCAGTATGATTTTTGATTGTAGGTGAACTATAAATCCCAGCAACTACAACTCCTAGATGACAAAATCAACCACCACCCCCCTCACCCTCAACAGTATTCAAATTTGGGCGTATCAGGTATTTGTGTCAAAATTGGTCCAGTGAATGAAAAATTATTTATTTATTTATTTATTAAGTTTGATTTGGTATACCTCTCTCTCTGGAGCCCAGAGCGGTTCACAAGAATGGCAGAATAAAACATAAAACACATAAATACATTAAAATACATTAAATTACATTAAAACAATTCCAATCCCCCGACTAAAACAAATTGCAGACCGGGCTGCAGTACAGTGGCAGGCTAGCAGCAGGATAGCGGGTGCGGTAGACAGCAGTCAGCTATGGGCCGAATGCCTTTCTAAACAACCACGTTTTTACTGCTCTGCGGAACGGCAGAAGGGCTCGAGTGGCCCGTGTCTCTTCAGGAAGGCTGTTCCACAGAGTTGGTGCCACTACGGTGAACGCCCTCCGATGGGTGGTGTCCAGTCTACAGACCCTAACACTGGGCACATCCAATAAGTTGAGCCCCTCTGAGCGCAGTGATCTCCTGGGCACATAAGGGGTAAGCCGCTCCCTGATATACATCCTGTATATCAGATATTTGCATTATGATTAATAACAGTAGCAAAATTACAGTTATGAAGTAGTAACAAAAATAATGTTATGGTTGGAGGTCATCACAATTGTATTAAAGGGTCGTGGTATTAGAAAGGTTGAGAAACACTGCATTAGGCCAAAGACTAAGTGTGTTGTCCCTTACAAATAAAAACTGGGATTTAAATAAAAATTCAATGTTTTATTTAACTATCCCCCTTAAAATTAATAATTTGCCATTAATTATAACAATATATCAAAGTGAATCACCTATAATTAATTACTAAGATCCTACATTGCGTTCATAAATAAATATTGCTACAAATGATCTAAGGAAATGACCACTGTAGCCACCTTAAACTGGCGGGAGCCTATCCACATGCCAGAGATTTGTGTCATGGGGGAGTGGGAAGTTTGAGAATGAGGCAGTGAGCTTAAGGGTTATGAATCCATAACTGCAATGCAGGATGCCAGCCAATATACCCAACTGTGTTATCTTTAAATAATTCCACCAATGTATAATGTGAGTTATGAGTTAATCTTTTTCTTGGTATCCACAGGGATTTAGTTCAAGGATTCCTTCCACCTTGGATCTAAAAACTTGTGGATGCTCAACTACCATTGTGTACAATGGTGTAGTAAAATTGTGTCCCTTATAGGAAACGACAAAATCAGTGATTACTTTTTGGAATTCTTTTAAAATATATTCTCAAGCCATGGATGGTTAAATCTGTGGATACAAAATATATGTATATGTAAGGCCATCTGTATATCAATAACAGTTATGTCAGGAGTCCAGCTGTCTAGCTGGAGGTCCATCTTCACCATTCAGTCCTTGAACATACATTTTAAAATAGTACCAAATTGTACTCTTTTATACAAAAAGACCTAGTCAGGTTTTCTGCAAGTGCAGCTGACTTATGTGTACTAAGCAATGTATGGAACGAGAGTTTTTAGACTGCTCAGAACAGACACAAGCACGGACTTCAGAAGCTAAGCCAAAGATCAAAAGTGTACTTCTTTCAGAACAATAATTAAGCTTTTAGCCTTTCTTGTCAATTAAAAAAAGAAAGAAGGGAAAGGGATGGGCCTGCTATATAAAATAATATTTATTTCTTCTTCCTTTGTTGAATTAGAAAAGTACAATGCTGCCATCTATTGAGTACGATAGAAAAATAGTAGAGACAATGGATAATCACCATGCTTTTTATTATTATGCTTTCTATTTTAAGATGTTATATGAAGTTTTGCTACTGGTGCTAAGTTGACCTCTGGATCTGAAGCAAAAGATGCCAAACCAGAGGATGGCAGGAGAATGCTTGCCCCAATAGGATGGGGTGTCTTTTTGTTAGAGATGACTGAAAAATCAATTCTGTTCATTTGCAGAGCTTGGGGTATGACTTTTCTGGACCACAAAAAAGCAACTATGCTGGCTGAGAGATTCTGGAAGTTGTTGTCCAAAATGATAATATTTCCAAGCTCTGGATCATATTTGTTAAGATTTTGATAAAAGTTTATTTCAATGTATTGAAGAAGAAAAAACTGAAACAGATTTAAACAAAACCTGCTGAGTTAATTGACTTTTGCGCATTGAATTCACTTTGCCATGGTAGTAAGACAAGGACACTTTGTCAAGGTAGTAAGTCTATGACTCCTCGAACACTTTCATCAGCACTGTCTTTGTACAATCCTAAATATACACTGGACTATGTGACAAATGTTGCTGTCCTTGAGCAAGCAGGGATCACCAGCATTGAGGCCATGCTATTGAAAACACAGCTGTGCTGGGCAGGGCATGTCTCTAGGATGGAGGACCACCACCTCCCAAAGATACTACTCTATGGTGAACTCACCATGGGTCAGCACAAGAGAGGCGCCCCCAAAAAGAGATATATGGACTCCCTGAAACAACATCTCAGGCTCGGCCAGATTGATCACCAACAATGGTCCACCCTGGCCTCACTTCAGGAGGCATGGAGACGCACTATCCACAATGCTGCGGCCTCTTTCGAGAAGTCATGCCGAATGAGTCTCGAAGAGAAACGACAATGCAGAAAGAATTGCAACTTGGAAACAGCAACATCCAAGGAGACTTTCTGCTGTGCTTTCTGCAACCGGACGTACCTATCTTGGATTGGCCTTTTTAGTCATCAACGCGTTTGTAGAAAGCGTGGGATGAGTCCTTCCTGAATCTTTGTTCACGAAGAAAAGCCAAGAAGAAGAAGAAGAAGAAGAAGAAGAAGAAGACAAGGACAAAATGGGAAAGCAAGAAGAAGAGAGGAGAGAGAAACTGGGAAGTTTTTAAAGGAAATGAAATAGCAGAGGATTAATTGGTACTGTCCTTGCCAAGTCTGAAAAGCTAACGGTGTGTACATGGCAGGGAGGTACAAAATTGTCTTAATATCCTTGGGAAAGAGCTTTTAGCAATATCACCATGGACCCTTCTGGTGAAAACACATGAGAAAGGTGCATCTACACTGGTCCTGGCATTTCAAGATGGTCCTGGCCTTTCAAGCATAGATGGAAGCCAGATAGAAAAGACATAGTACTCCTATATCTGTGGGCTACCTTGATTTTCTTTTAGTCAAAAAATAGAGAAAGTGTTGCTTGTGAGCAAGGTACTACAAGATTTCCTTGATAAGATGTCTTCAAAAGAATTGGCTATTGTCTTCCCCTGAGCCCGAGGACTTACAATCCTGCAATTGCTGGCAATTCATATACCAAATTTATCTTTTCGGATGAAGAATCTACCTGGCAGTGATATTACTAAATGCGGGCAAGTAGCCAGGATTTTGATTTGGGGGTGGGGGTGGGGGGTGGCTGAGTCTGAGTGAGAGAGGGTCTACCCTATCAAACCTTTTGTATCATTATCCCAATACCCCCATGCATATGGGATATATTGAGCATGATGATCAGATCATGATATGAATAAACATAACAGTTTAAATAATGTACCAGTAAAGCCTTCTCGCGAACCACTCTGAGAATTTCGGGGGGGAGGGGGGCTGAAGCCCCTCAAGCCCAAACCCCGCCCCCAGATAAATGGTTTCTAGGCCACTGCAGATTACAGTTCTGAGGAATGATATCTGAAGAATCCTCTTTTTTGTACGTTACCCGAAACCATGACGTTGTAAAAGGATCCTAAGGCATCCCTGTAGCCATCTCTTTTAATGTCTTTGATGACCTGGAGATTGCAACTGGGATACTACTACAGGGAGCAGTATCCCTGTCACTTGTACCTATTTGCCACATCAGATGATGGCATGCAAAACAAGGAACTCACTGATGATCTTTGATATGGAACGTATCCATAGGGGAGAATGCAGCCTTTCTGATTGCTTGATCTCAAACTGATTTGGGCTTTATAGATGAGAGCCAGGACTTTGACCCAAATTCCACAGCAAATTTCAAGCCAATGTAGATTATCTAAGACCCTTGGTATCTGCTATGGTTTGATACCTGGATAGCGAAAACAATGAGTACTCTAGTGCTATTATAGATAATGACATGGTAAAATGGTGTCTCTTGGACACAAAATTAGGTTTACTTTATTGATTTTGGGGGGAGGGGTTATTTCCAAGACATATATGGTACAGTTTGGTGGATGACCAAGAAGAGAGCTACACAGGGGAAGTGTGTCACTGTTGGTTCTCCTGGACCTCTCAGTGGCTTTTGATACCATTCACCATGGTATCCTTCTGGGAAGTTTCGCTGGGATATAACTAGGAGGCACTGTCTTACAGTGGCTCTGGTCCTTCCTGCAGGGCCATACACAGAAGGTGGTGCTGGGAGACTCCAGTTTGAACCCCTGACCATTAACCTGTGGGGTTCCTCAGGGCTCCATTTCATCCCCCATGCTGTTTAACATATACATGAAACTGCTGGAAGAACTCATCCAGAGTTTTGGAGTATGCAGATGACACCCAGCTCTACTATTCCTTATCACCTAATGCCAAGGAAGCTGTCCTGATCCTAAACCAGTGCCTGCCATCAGTAGAAGGCAAACCAATTGAAACTTAATCCAGACAAGACAGAGATACTCCTGGCCAGTCGGAAGCTAGATCAGGGAATAGGGATCCAGCCAGTGCTGGATGGGGGTCACACTCCCCCTGAAGACACAGGTCCACAGTTTGGGGGTCCTCCTGGACTCAATACTGAACCTGGAGGACCAGGTATTAGAGATGACCAGGAGGGCCTTTGCAAAATTAAAACTTTTGTGCCAATTGCTCCCAATCCTTGAGAAGCCAGATCTGGCTATGGTGGTACATGCCTTAGTTATATCCTGTCTGGATTACTGTAACATACTCTATGTGGGACTGCCTTTGAAGTGTGCTTGGAAACTTCAGATGGTCCAAAGAGCTGCAGCCAGGTTGCTAACTGGGGCTGGCTACAGGGAGTAGACAACCCTCCTGTTACAGCAGTTCCACCGGCTGCCAGTCTGTTTCCAGGAACAATTCAAAGTGCTGGTAATGACCTTTACAGCCTGAGATGGTTTAGATCCAGGTTATTTGGCTGACCTCATTCCCTTGTATGAATCTGCTCAGGCTCTGAGATCTTCAGGAGAGACCCTGCTCTTGGTCCCACCTTCATCTCAAGGTCGGATGGTGAGATTGAAAGAGTGGGCCTTCTTTCTCGATGGCTGCCCTCAACTCTGAAACTTCCTTCTTCCCAGGGAAGCCAGAATGGCCCCTCCCTGCTGTGCTTCTGGTGGCAGACTAAAACATTTTTATTCAGGAAGAATTTTAAAGAAGAATTTCAACGAAGAAATTCATATGTTTTATGAATTTTATCTCAATTGTTTTTAATACAACTATTGTTTAATAATGTTTTAATATTTGTATATTTTAAATTGTATTGTAATGCTTTTAATGTTAGCCACTTTGAGTCTCCTTATAGAGAGAAAAAGTAGAATATTAAGAAGAAGTTGTTGTTGTTGCTCGGATTATTAATGTCGCCATACCAGGTGGCAGTCACATTGAGGAAAAACAACAGGAAAAATCTGATGTTATCAAGACCTCAAAATCGAAATGCAAAGGCTCTGGCATAAACCAGTACAGGTGGTCCCAGTGGTCATCAGCACATTGGGTGCCATGCCAAAAGATCTCAGCCGGTATTTGGAAACAATAAACATTGACAAAATCATGATCTGTCAACTGCAAAAGGTCACCTTACTTGGATCTGCGTGCATAATTCAAACATACATCACACAGTCCTTGACTTTTGGGAAGTATTCAACTTGTGATTTTGTGATACGAAATCCAGCATATAGATTTCGTTTGCTGTGACATACTGCGTTTTTGTGACAGAATAATAATAATGTAGAATCCATGGAGGTTGGATCCATGGATACAGAAGGCTAACCGTACTCTTATGTGGTCTCTCAAAAATACATAGCTGATAATTGTTTGACTATCACATTTTGCATTATCTATAGTTTCTGAACACTTTTCAAGAGCAACCACATGTAGAATTCATTACAGCAGTAGTTCTCAACCTGTGGCTCCTCTGATGTTTTGGTCTACAACTCCCAGAAATCCAAGCCAGTTTAACAACCCAGCCAGTTTAACAGCTGTTAGGATTTCTGGGAGTTGAAGGCCAAAACATCAGGGGACCCACAGATTGAGAACCACTGCATTACAGGGACATTTTGGTGGTAGAACTAGTCACAGTGTTGCTGGCAAAACGATGCCTGTGGTCAAAATGAAGAAATGGCTTGTTTAATAGAATTTTAGATTCCTCCTTATAAAAGGTTTTAAATGGTACAACTCAAAACTCATTAAATTCCCTGCTATTTGTGGCCATGGGATATGTGGCCACACGACTTCAGAATTCTGGGATTTGCAATCCAAAAATCAGCTTTTCCCATTTGTGCCTAGAAAAGGTGGATGGATTTTTTTTGAATGTTTGCATATATAAGATGGAGGGAATCAAAACAATAGGGGAAACGATTCATAAGTAACTTGAAAAGCGCTGAAAAGCAATTTTAATATTTTAGCTCACACTATGAAAAGGAATACTCTCAAAAAGACTGACATTTTCAAAATAAGAGATTGAATTTTCATTTTTTGAAAGAAGCAGCAATGTTTTCCTCCAAGTGTTGTAACGTGAGAAACCCCATTTCCAAAAGTATCCATTGCAAAGTCCATGATGACAATTAATTGAAATTAAGGGAGGCAGAGATAAGCTGATGGAAGCAGGATCAGAAGGTACTTGGATATAGGCCATATTGGCAGTTAACACGGTGTTCCAGGCCATGTTAAAGTTGGTGGAGCGTGCATAGACCTTTCCAGCTCAGTAAGGTCAATGCTTGCAAAATAAGTGGGGCATTTCTAGAGGGACCCATTCATCTGTCAAATAGAATTGACAAACAATTCTAGTCCAGGCAGAATTTGGTTGAAAATCTACCCACCCACCCCGACACACACACACACACACACACACACACACACACACAAGACTGTGGGTGAGCAGAACCAGCTGCATGTGAGAGACAGCTGATGCAGTTACTATGTACTTGCAAAGCTTGGAAATGCGACTATTTTAGACTAAAACTGGGAGTTGCAGTCCAAAACATCATTTTTCTAAGCTCTGTGGAACTGCTAAAGGTTGTGGTATAATCATATCATTGTACCACACTGATCCAGATGGCTTTCAGACATGGAGACTTAGAGCAATGTGACATCTCCCAGAAGTACCCAGTGGATTTTAGTATGATTTCAATGGTAATGGGAACGTCCAGAGAAGAAAACAGACCCCCTCCCTCTTAATGGGGTACAGCTGTTTGGCAACATCTAGTGGGAAATTCTGGGTGAGCAAAGCTTCTCCTGGAATAGAACTGAGATGGGGTCATAGGGATATTTGAGAAATTCATTTGCTATTGCTGCAAATTCTGGTATGATCTGACCTAATCAGCATCTCCTTGATTAATACAATGGCTACAACATTCTTGTTCGCTGGATTTTTTGAATTCTATGAATTTTGTTATGTAATTTTGGTTTAAAAATTCACCATAGTTGAGATGTTGCATCAAGATATGTACATCTATCAGATAACTACATCTGATAACTACATTTTCCGATGGTGCTTCCTGCCCTAAACCACGTCCCCCAACACAGTAATTATCTTTCAGTAACTGATTGGGTGGGAATGCTTCCAGGTATTTTCCTGTAGTGACCTGCATTGTGACAGGCACCTGCAGAAAACTCGAGCGGGGTGGGTCCTTGTTGTCTCTTCAGAGAATATCCTAGCATCATGACCAATTACAGGAAAATGTCTGGATGTGTCCTTGCTTAGTTCCTTGCTCTCTGATGACATGGAAAGGGGAGACATGCTGCTTAGAAGGCAGGGGTTTGTAAAGGATTTCAGTAGTCTGTATAGTTTGACCTTTGTGACAACCAAAGAAGTGAGGTGCAATGGTGCAAGTCTGACAGTAGGTCAACCAAATGAACAATTTAGGAAAAGGTCTATTTGGAAAGACACTTTAGAAAATATGTTGAAATGTGGATTTAAACCCTTTTCTATAGCGTTTTATTAAAAATCACAGATTAATGCATAAAACAGAAAAGACAGAATGAATATATGAGAAATTGAAGTAGGTGAGAAATAGTAATTGATCCACCTCCAATGGTTTGTGCTCCCTCTAGCATTTGGCAAACTGTACTGTTTTTATGATTAAGCCTGACATCTACATCTCTTCATCATTCCTAAAGATTCTGATCATTTAACTGGGCCAGCTGGACCGCATATCTAGGTGCACAGATTCACTGTTTATGGGGACACTGGAGGCTTTGTCAGCTGTGGTAAAGACATCAAAATTGTTTTTGTTTCCTATTTACAAATACTGCTAAGAGTAGGTCTGCAATGACCAGTAAATCTAAACCAAGTCCAGGGCAGAAGTGCTGCAGACCAGTTCTGGAGATGGCCAAATGAGCCATCCTGAACCCACACTAGTGGCAGTTTAATGTTCACACAGTCTATGTTTTGACTCACTGAACTGCCAACTTATCATCTGTTTTGTGTGGTCATCTGGGAGTGACAATGGCAGTGATATGGTCATGATTCATCCCCTTTTCCCTGCACTAATAAATGCAGGGGAAAGGGAATGGCAGCAATGCCTCATGTGGACAATAGGCTGGTACAAATCAGCCCCAATCCTGTTGTCCATGCTGCCCTGAAATGCAAGGTTTGCTTTTGAGTTTCTTGTGGCTTTTTCCATAGAAGGATTGAATTTATGGTGATCATCCACAGTATCTCAAGATGCCCAGTCTCTTTTGCTTCTCTCTTCTATTCTTAAGGCAACCTTGCATTGTTGGCACTATAGATATGCCTAAACAGAATTGCACCATAAACATATACTGTACAATCCTAGTCAGCAAGTATGAGATGGTCAACTCAATTTACAATCTTGTAGCTGTTGAGAATTCCCATTTAATATCAAATGTAATTGTAAAAACCTACTATTTCAGCCTGGAAATACCTCAACCAAATGCTTTCTGGGGTGGTACAAATTAAGAGCATGAGGAAGTGACCTCATCAGCATTCTCTCCACTGCAAAATATTTTGACACAAGCAGTTGGGGCAGGACTTCCAAATGCCTGTTCTAGATCCACTCAGTGCTGCAAACATAAATTCTCTGAGCCCTAATATACAGCTCCTTGGAAACTCTGATTGAGGCACTACCTGACTGCATCAATAGGGTTTTAGGCATGGTATTGTCAGATAGAACTATGGATGGAGTACTACCATTGTAGTCACATCTGATGATGCAGTTTCATCCAGGCCCACAGGATGGACGTAATAATAATTTAACTTTGCACAGAATTGCTGTTGGATTTTTATTTTATTTTTTTGCATTAGCATTGTCATTCACCATGTTACTTCTAGGAAATGCCAATCTGTGCTTTTGATTCTTTTGGGAATATTTTGTATGGAAATATACTTACCACTAACAATGCATGATTAACAAGCTGGTTAGTTAATTCAAAGCAATAAATGCAGTCCTTGGACTCTGCTCAGTTGACTTGTCTCCAGATCTATTGACTTCTCCATTATCTACTTTCTCCTATTAGAGGAAATTTGGCTTCCCTTTCCAAAGAACCTTTGTGTCATTTTGACTTGCAGCACTAATGCATCCTTCTGTCTTGTCCTTTGCCTTCTCTGTAACCCTCCTCTCTTATGTGGATCTTCTTCAACATTTTCTTTTGGGACTCCTGTTCTTATTTTCAGTACTTTGCCACTGAAAGGATGTGTGTGGTTTTACCACCCGTTTGTGGTAGCCATATTCATTCTTATAATTATGGAAATTATTCTTCCCTTCAGCAATTATAAAATTGTGAATGTTCTGTGATATTGCAGCAATTCAGCCAGTGGCGGCAGGAGGGAAGTGACAGGCAACAGGCTGCCCGTTGGTAGCCTGTGGTACATATTTCAGCATGGTAAAAAGGCTTTTGCCATTTTATCATACAGAACTTCAGAAGCGATGCAACTTTTCAAAAGTAGGGTTTGTGTGTGTACATTGTAAGCTCTAATAAAGTCAGCAGTGGTGAAGATAATGTTGCTCCAGAGAATGGGCTGTATTAGGTGGAAATTGACTGAATATGCTAAAATTTGTCTCAGTGATAAATTTGAGACAGGTTTCTCTTGCCTTTTAACTGCTAACTTTCAATTACTTGCTCTTTCAACAGACTGAAATTATATTAGCCATATACATTTTCATCCCATGATCCATTCTTTCAACTACTATTGAATATTTTTACCTGTGAATTCATTCAGCATGCTGTTCCCATTTGCCTCTATTGATCCAGCACTATCTAGTGCCCTCTCTTGCATTTGCAAGCTTTTCAAACATTTTCAGATTTTGACAGTGCCCTGGCCTCTAGTCTGTTAGACAAGTGAATGATGGTTGGATATGGTAAATCCATTGAAAAACCATTCTTTTGAGCTTGTTTCAAGTTTCCTTTGAATTCTTTTGGGGTTTTTACCTAAGTAGGAACCATTACATTCATTTGAAATGTGGATGAAATTAGAGACCCATCCTTCTGCTTTTTGAGATACTCTTTGCAGTGTGCAGATATACCCTGCAAGGATGCAAGGATGCAGGACTGAACACGCACACCATACTTGTTTTCCCTGTGCAAAAAGTAGACAGCCTTTATTCCTTCACTCTCTTAGTGTTGGAGATACAATTCCAGCAATCCAGACACCAAGATGGGCATTTCAAGCAACAGTATATTTCATATAATTGATTTTGTTTAAAATGTTATCATTTATAAAGCCATACAAGTAACTGCAATGAGTTCAGACAACTGTACAAAGGGAAATGAAAGGATGTGTATGGTCCATTCACACATGAACCATGAGTGGCGCAGAGCTGTCTCTTATGTAAAAGTGATGAAAATTATGGGCACAAAGATACAAAATATAAAGGAAAATTAGGTCTATATAAATACATAGAAAGGGGGTTTGTCTAGGTTTTTCCTCCTCCCGACTTCTTTGTGTATATGCCCAAGTATGCATTTGCTCATATGTGCATTTATTTTTAAAATGCAAGGGTGCAAGAAGGAAAAATGAAAGGTTGTTGCAGACAGTTAATACTGACAAAAATATGTTGCAACAATAAAGTAACAGGAGTCACAAAACAGCAAATGTGGTGAACAAAAAGTATGGGTCTGCACTATTTGGTTGCCATCCCAGGTTTACTTACCCACAAAAATCAAAAGAATGTACTTCCTGGCTTGCAGTTTCTCAAGTCATTCATGACACCAAAAAACAAAATCCAACTGGATTCCATGGTTTCCACATGATCTCCTTTCACGGGACAGATTTAAATATAAAAAGCTAGCCTTTTTTCTGTTGGGGCTTGATATTCCTAAACCATTTCAGGAATCAAGAAGTCACATCAGATACTTTCATTGTTGCATTGGAAAATAATACAATAATACATTATCTTGACCTGCCCGAGTAGTTTGAGGTATTCGCTAATGGCAGATTTGGATGAGTCTGGTCTGGGTACTTTATTGGGTGTGTTCTAGGAAGCCCATTTATAGGCTCCAGGTAAGTGCAAGGCCACAATTCAACATGGTCTTTGAATGTGGATGTTGATGAGATGAGCAAAATGCTGATGCAAAAAATTAGCCACAGCATTTAAAACTTAAATGAAAAGAATCTGACGTGCAAATAGGAAAATCGACATTCAATCCACCTGTTTAAATTCTTCTCTTCTACTAGAAAAGGGTTTGGCAGCTGCACTGGAAGGGGGGAGTTTTTGTTTTGCCCTCTCCTGGCAAGTTATATTTTTGTGTTTAGATTTTACTTTACATTTATTTTTAGCTGCTGGTTGCTGTTTTTTGTTTGCTTGTTTGAGAAGGTTTTAGGGGGATGAATCTTGCTGTGTTTTGATAGTGGTTTGGATGATGTGAAGCAACTGATTACTCTTGAAAAGGATTTAGAAAATTGGAGGACAGGTTTTTTTGATGTTCCTAGGAAGATTGCATTTTAAAAAACCTGGAGCCACATGTGGCCTATCTGTGTGTCATTCTCATCCCACTCTTAGACATCTTGCTTTGAATCCCTTTACATTTGAGTGCAAGATCTTTTTCTCTCTTTCCTGAGGGATTCATTTTTTAATACCCACAGGTTGACACAAAATGATCTTCATGTTAGGATAGCTACTTTTATTGAATTAGGCTAGTACAAATTATATTGTTCACTTCCCTTTGAAATTAACTTTTGAAAATTTGCAGATTACTTCACAAATTTAAAAAGAACTTTAGAGGAGAAATTAGAATTTAGACTGACCAATTTTCACACCTGTAACTTCTTTTCAAATGTGTATGCATTGTTTTCTGGAAAAAATATCATTACCATTCTTTCTAACTAACTAAAAAATAGAATCAGAACTAGGGAGATATAATAAAAAGAGAAAAGTCTAAAGACTCTGGGAAGGTTTGCTGCTAAGGCAGAGAACAGCATCCAATTCTAGGCTACACTGCTGTTTTCTAGTACTTTGTAAGACCTTCATGTCAAAAATGTCCATGGCCCCATAATGCAAGATATGGGGCACTTGCTTTAATGACAATAGAATCACAGACTCAGAGAAGGCCTTGCAGACCATCTAGCCTAGTCCCCCGATTAGTGCAGGAGATCTAGGATTGGAACACTCCCAACAGGTGGTTTTCCTGCCTCTGCTTGAAAAGTTCTCATGTGGAGAAGTTCAGCTCTCTTACAGCTAATTAATTATTTCCGATTCTCTGATGATTCTGGAACAGTATTGATGCTGCCATTCTGATTACAATTTTAAAATCTTCATCTATGGAATAAACCCAAGACCCAGTAATGCTATTACCTTGATGTCCAAAGTTATCTCTTGTGTTAAGTGCTGAAACTGATAAAGGGCATTGGAGCACAGTTCAGGATTCCACTCTACTTTGTCTCTTGCATATTCCAAATATGCTCCATGATAAAATGAATTGATAATTTTCCCAGATATTCCTCGAATAACACACCGCATAACATTTACCTGGATCCCAACTCTTTTGAGTGATCAACTACATTACAGGCTAACAGGATATAGTCATATTCTTTCCATATATTGACCTCATTTCCTCTTGCTTATTTCCAGTCTATCAACCTCAGACTGCATCATGAGATGGTCCATCGAGGTGGCTGTGGTATAGGTCTGATATGGCAGTGGATGCTCCCATGTCTACAATAAGAGGAAAGATTAGCTAACTACAATGTTGACTAATAGTCCTGCAAAGAGCTACAGTGTAGCAGGCTACCATGGTGGAGACATTTATCAGGTCATTATTCTCACATCTCCATTGTGGTGGATATCAAATAACATCAACTGTAGTAAAACATATTAAAATCTTTGTGAATGCCTGAGAAGCAATGTCAAAATACGAAAACACACTTCTGTGTCTAGTGCTGTTGGCTTTAATTTTTTCTCAAAGGTTCTGGCAAGCGATTTGAGTAAGCAATATAAAATGGTTGCTTATTTGATATGGATTAGGGGACCATTAGGTGGACTGAGCTGCATTTTTATAAGGGTTAAGGCCTCGAGGACAAGCATATGAGGGTAGTTGAATGGCTTTTCTCCTGTTCTCTAACATATACGTATGTTACTTTGGCTATTTCACTGCTCAATAAATTTCGTCATATATCAAACTACACATAAAACAGTTGACATCACCAACCTATTGAAGGATGGCGAGTGTTTTATAAATTGGCTAGATGAAACAAACTAAAAAGACACTAGCCAAGCGAATTTAACACAAAACAAGAAAAGAAAAGAGGCACATGAAATAAATGTACAACCATAAGGAAGAGGAAAGTGCATGTCAAATAGGTATCTTTGGCAAAATTATGCAGTACTCTTTGCACAGGGGAAGATGTTTGTGTGCTGGTGAATAAAATATAACACCTTGATATATTAAACTAATAGTATCATTATTACATAGCATACATGGGATAAAGTTACATTAAACATAATTCTCAGGCATTGGAAAGTGGAGTGTGTTTCGAATGGGACAGTTTTTTCTCCTGCATTCCTTAAAAGAAAGAGAATAAAACAAAATGTATGTGTTTATTGGGAAGATTGTAGCAGCTCCTCCAGCATTTGGGATTCAACACAAGGCAAACCAAAAAGTCAGTCTTACCAGCATTACAAGAAAACCATTCTCCAATCCAATGGAATAACTGTGAGCATGGCTTTTTGGCTGACAGGGTAATAACTGATTCACCAAAGAAACATCGATGCAATAGCTTGCTCATATTCGGGGCAAATATCTAGTTAGATCACAATAGATAATGAACATGGCTTATCTTAACAGCCTGCAAGGCAGAGACTGCAGGTGAAGGCAAAGGTAAGATGGCTTCTCACTCTCAAATTTGTGATAGCTATTATTGCCTTTTCAAAATTCACACATGTCTCAAGAGGCACTCTTCTTGTCATGACTGGACTAGCAGTCCATAAAAAACTATTTATTTGCAATTCTAGTCTTAATACTTGTCCCTGTTCTGGAAAGGCACAGCGCTACTTGAAGGGAGGCGGTGAAATCAGGATCCCTCTGACCCTATCAAGATATACAGAGGAATCTGCTGGTTTAGAGTAAGGAAAACTCATGACCCTTGACAAGTGCTTGTGCCTCTGCGGGCTCTCTCGGTCTCATTTTGCAAATCTGAATTAAAAGCCATGCTGGAGGAGCTGAGATGGATCTCAGTTAAACAGGGATGATAAACACGATCATTACTCCTATAATGCAGCTTTTGTCTTGGGTGCAAGCAAAAAAAAGCAACATGTTACATTATGTGATTAGCTTTGCTTCTCTTCTCTTTTTTTAAAAGCCATTATCAGCAGTAATGCTGAAGATGTAGAGATCTTACACTTCCCATCTTCAGCGAGTGAGTTAGTAGTGAGCAGGTTGTGGTAAGAAGCAGGTATTCTGTTGACATGCACATGCTTGCCATGATGATATTTATTTATATATGACCATTAGATGACTTACATCAAGCTTATTTCTTTTGAATGGCAAAACAGAAACAAAACAATTAAGTATCAATACCACGTTCTGCAGCAGGGCAGAAAATGTTCAAGGAAAGGGAGAGGAAACTGCAAGTGCTTGAAAGCAGTGAAAAAAATGAAGTCTGAAAAATAGAGACTTTCAAAAATATATATATATATATATTTATAATATTTATATATCTATAGACACAGTGTTTCTCTAATTGGTTAATGGCAGGGTGAGACAGTTGCAGGCGAGGGAGGGGGAATCATCTTGCTTGAATTTTGCAGAAGGAGAGAAATATTTGCAACCAACATAAAGAAGAAGCTGTTGAAATCTCCAGCATCCCATCCGGTTGGGGACAGGGTGTGTAGATTGGATGATGACACCAAAACTTGATGCTCCCACTCCATCCAAGTACCTGTTTCGGCAACAGCTCTCAGATGCAAAACCAACACTTTGAACAGTATCCAGAAAAGTGTCTCTCTCTCTACACACTTTCTCACATGCGCTCACCACTAACCCTCACATCACTCAGCAACAGAGTATCAATCCATACATTTTCACTTGCTCAGGCATATGTCTAAAATGAAGCAGTAGGGATGAAAAATACCATAAGATGCCATATTGTAGTACAATATCAAAAACACATTAAGGAGCTTGGGAGAGGAATAGCCATCATCTTTTTAAACCTTGCCCATGTCAAGAATACTAATTGCTTTGCACTAAGTTATACATACAAGAAACAATAACATGGGGAAGGGTGGAATGGCAGGATATTGCAGATATTGGAGAAGATAAAAGATAGATAAAAGCAATATGGCAAAAATAAATACTTTTGGAAATTTCACTTTTTAGATTTTTTTGACTAGCTTACATTATTTTGTCAGTATATTTCATACGTACATACTTACATACATACATACATATATATTATATCAAGGCAATGAGAGAGCCACACTCTCCAGGGGAATTTAAGTGGCAGCATGTCTTGGAATTCATTTTTGACTTTGAGTCGCTACATGACTTGGTACTGAAGTGTCTCACTAACACGCATTTTGTCCCTAAAGATGTTCTCCCAATATTTTTAGATTTTCTTGTATCAACAAGCCAGACAACGTTTTGTGGGATATGGCTTTGCATCATAATGCTTGGGGGAAGAAATAGCCTACCAGAAGCATCAACCCAACTGACTCTAAACTGCTGCTATATGTCATGAAGATCATCCTGTGTTATCAATGTAAGATGTACATGGCCAACAGACTTACATTGTTGCCATGCATACCAGCCTCTTCATACCGGTCTGCCTTAGACCAGATGACAAGGCAAACCAATGCAACTTGCATAAGTAGGGCCTTGGCTCTAGTTTAAGTATACATGGGAACAGCTCTTCGTCCATTCAGCAAAAGACTCTTTACCTGGGATTTGCCAATTCCAGGTGCTTGAAAGGGCAATGAGAAAATCCCTCAATGAACTCAGGGGGGCTGCAACAGATCCTTCAATAGTTAAGCAAACACCTCCTGACTATTCAGCCTCTTTTTGACAAACATGTTGAAAGCCATCAGTTAAAATACAGCACTTGTGTCTTTTACGGAATGTCTTCATGATAATACGACTGTTTGTTGTTGTTGAGCAGAAAAAGGTATTGATCCTATGCAGCTGCTATACTACCCTTTCACTGTGGAGATGAGCATGAAGTTGCTCTTCATGAGACAATTGGCAAGATAGAGGAACTGACTCTGTTTTTCACAACAAATCTCAAAGAACACACAGCTAACAGTAGGCTAGTGGATCAGCATAAGGCTTGATGCTTTCTGTAGCAAAAGACAAAAATTAATGAGGCAAACCAATGAACAAATTTTGCTGCACACTAAATGGTTGTTGGATCACCTAAGGCCATGCTTAAGCCAGAGCTCACCCCAACCGGGATCTCTTTTTTTAAAAAAAGGTTAATCTTACAAAATCCCCCCCACCCCACCCCTTCCCCATGATCAGATCATTCACCTCATCTTTGCACTACAGAATAAATTTCATGCAACATACAAAACTGCGTGCATTTCTCCCAAAGGAGAAAGGAGAAACCTGGACAGGGTAGTTTTTACTTATACATAAAAGGAATGGCATTCCCAAACTGCTGGTATTTCACGGTTTTAGAGGCAGAGACAATGTCTCTGTTTCAAGGGCCTGTCACACCGTACAGAGGTAACTCTCTTACTTTGGCTAGCATGCTCCTAAAACTAGCTAGGGAGAGATCTCCCACTCAACAACTCCTGTATGTGTGTGTGTGTGTGTGTGTGTGTGTGTGTGTGTGTGTGTGTAAGACTGTGGGTCTAGTTATGTGCCACAGTTGGTTAAAATCAGAACTTTTCACCTCCTTATGTTGGTATCTGCTCAGGGGGTATTCCTCTCAGCCAGATTGATAGAAACCCATATCCCTGATGGCAGGGGCTAATTAGGATGTCAACAAATAAAAATTCTGAACAATCACCACTTGACATTCAGCAGAGGCAGAGTCCTAATGCTGCAGATTTCCACAGATACACATTAAAACATGTGAACACTATAAACACACACAAACTCACTGGCACACATTTGTGCACACCCACACAGATACATTTCATACATTCAGCAGTTGAAGAGTTGGGAGCAATAACTTTCAGAAATGATTGCTTATTTGGCATGTCTCTCAATGTGATTCCTGCAGCTCACGTATTCATGATTAATTTTTGTTTGTTTGCCTTATTTTCTAAACAAGCAACTACTAAATAGTCCTACCCCCACAAAGGTTAATAAGATCCGTGCTTTGGCCTGTGGGGCTGAATTCTCTGACTTCATGCTGATCCAAAAGCCAAAACTGTCTCCACCTCTGGAACTCAGAAGAGAAAGGTGACAATGTCAATTCCTTGGCTTCTGCTTTGTACGTACATTTGGTTGGTTTGAGCCTTCCAACAATTCAGGCATATTTTCCCTTCACTTTCCCCCCATTGGTTCACTTTCACCATGCACTTCCTTACACTCTTTCTCGGAACAACTCCAAGTCCTTCTTCAAAATTCAAGGGCAAGAAGCCCCCGGCTGGGGGAAGACAGCAGCTCATCTCTTCTGAGAGGAGCCAAGCATAACCCTGGAAACAAAATTAACAATGGCAGCGGCTGGCTGATCAGGGTCCAGCTCGGCAAAAAGGTGGCACACATTATCCGTCGTACTGCCTTGCTTTCTGGCCACAAAGCCAAAGAGCCTGCAGAAATGACAAAAAATAAGCAGTAAGCTAAGAAGGAGAGAAACTCAGAAAAAGCACATTCAAATTCCTTTTTGGACTATGATTCCCAAATGAAATTTCTTGGAAGTTGTGATCCAAAAAAACAACTATCTGTGAAAATCCTACAGCCATTTGCAGAACAGTGGTTGCTATTAAACTTAATATCCTTAGGATCATATGGCTGTATTAGATAATCCATTAACATACTTAGTGGGAAACAAGGATGCAAAAACAACATACAAGAGTCATAAGGAACTGGAAGAGATTGGGATTCTTGCTCCCAGGAGAAAAAACAGAATAAAAATGGAACTATATAGCTTTATCTCTCTTTTTATTGCTTATTCTGAGAAGTGCTATGCACGTTAATGGTACTACATTTTTCATCATCATCAGTCTGTAATTAAAAAAATCCCTTTCTTTAAATACAAACAAAATGTGACTTCCTTTAAATAAAAAAACAGGAAAGTTATAAATGCTACGTTGAAGGGAACAGTGATCCTACTCCTGTCATATCTAATTAGAGACAGAAAAATCCTGACAGCTGGAGTCTCTAATAAAAACACCCCTTGTGATACATGGTACCTAAAATTAGAGGGGCTCATAAGTCCATAGAGCCTGTTCCAATGCTATTAAGCTAGCGGCAACATCAGGAACATAAAAATGAAACATGACCTGAGAAAGATGACCTGACTCCAAATGCTTGGGCTATTTACAAATAAATTTCCTAACTGAGGACAAGTAGCTTGCTTGATAAATCAAAAACCCTGGATTTTTAGTGTAGCATGGCTCCAGGTCAGGGGCGGCCCGAGCTCTCTGGGGGGAGTAAGCGAACTTTATTCCCCCCCCCCCCGCGGCTCCCGGCTGCGCCCGTGCATGCGCGAACTCCCGAGCGCGCCGGCGCGGAGGAACGGGGGGGGAAGAGGGGACTCACGGGGCGGGCTCGCCGCTCACGGACCCGAGGAGGAGCAGGAGGAGGGAGGCCACGAGGGCGGCCCCCATGGAGACGCGGCAGCAGCAGCAGCAGCACCCGGAAGGGCCCGAAGCCAGAGGCGCATCTTCGTGGCGTCACTTGGTCGCGCCTCTGCCGAGGAGGAAGGGAGGAATGCCTCGCCGCGCGCGCTGGAAGGACGCCCGGAAGGAGAGACGCCGGAGGGAAGGAGGAAGAGGCCGCCCGCGCCTCCCTCCGGCGTCTCTCCTTCCGGGCGTCCTTATAGCGCGCGGCGAGGCCTTCCTCCCTTCCTCCTGGCAGAGGCGCAACGAAGTGACGTCACGAAGATGCACCTCTGGCTTCGGGCCCTTCTGGGGCGCTGCTGCTGCTGCCGCTGCGTCTCCATGGGGCCGCCTCGTGGCCTCCCCTCCTCCTGCTCCTCCTCGGGTCTGTGAGCGGCGACCCCGCCCCGTTCCTCCGCGCTGCCGGCTGGCTGCGGCGACACGGCGGCGGGGCGGAGCGGCACCCCTCCCAGGTGGCCACGCCCCCCTCCGGGAACGTCGCCCTACGCGACCACGTAGGTCGCTTAATGGGGAAGGCTGGCCCTGCTCCAGGTGATATCATGTGCCTTCAAGATGCTTCTGACTTATAGTAACCCTAAGGCAAACCTATCTCAGTTTTTCTAGGACTGAAAATGTGCAACATGCCCAAGGTCACCCAGTGGGTTTCCATGGCCAAGCAGGGAATTGAATCTTGTTCTCCAGAATCATAATCCAAGCTCAAACCCCCATACCATACTGGCTCAAGCATTAACATTACATAGACAAATAAACAACAAATCCTTTTTAATTGCTAGACACAAATGAAACATTTTGTACATAAGATAACAATCCTTCATTTTAGTTCTCTGTGTGTGTGTGTCCACGAATGCACATAAATGGAAGTAAAGTATGTCCTTGGGATACAGGAGCTACTGCTTGTGAATACTATTCTCTGTCTGAAGTATTAAACTCACAGTGTGATGGGGATTGATAAAGTTGGGTAACAGAGATAGGTAATAATCTTTTAAAAATGACTTGTAATGGAAATTATAAAACCCAAATGGTTCATGGTACATGTATGGGCAACTTGGACCCCCAGGCTGCTTCCTTTGCCATTAACAATGACCAGGAAACTTAGATCTGTATCTGATGTGTAGGTGCGTGTCAGAGGAGTTAAATAATGGTTGCCAGATAAAACCCAAGAGAGGCCTATTGTAATGTCAGTCTTTTACAGATATTTGATAGGATGGAGTACCATAAAGCTTTGTTAAGTGGGATGAAGGTACCTGTGCTCCCACAACGTCCAAACCCCACCTTTCAAACATAATGCCCCCTCCCCCCCTATGGCTACTGCCTGACGAGTGTATGACGCATACAGGAGTCCCACACTTTTGCTTTTATTAGCTAAACTTCCTTCTTTTTGCCAGAGGAAAGTTACAGAAGCTCAATTCTGGATCCAGTCTGGAAACCCTATATCAGTGTTTCCCAACCTGTTTTGAATCACGGCACACTTTTAACATTAAAAAAATCCGGGGGCACACCACCTACCAAAATGATACTCTAACACAGTAAAGAACAGCTGGGGGATGGTGGCCTGCTGGGAGCAGCTGCTGTGAGTGCCAAATCCGGGGAGGGGGCGGAGCCAGGCCACACCATGCCCCACCCCCTCCCCCGGCTTCAGCTCTCCCACAGCTTGTCCAGCCTTGAGAGGTGCAGTGCCAAGCCAGTGGTGGCAGAGACAGCACAATGCTGGCTTGGCACTGTCCCTCAAGGCTGCCAAGCCAGCAGCTGCTGGGAGTGCCGAAGCCAGGGGAGGGGGCAGAGCCAGGCCGCGCCATGCCCCTCCCCTCCCCCAGCTTCAGCTCTCCCACAGAGGAGGACCATGAGCGGTGGACAGGCTTCAGTGGGTGGGTCTTCTCCTCCACGGGGCTTCAGCGAGCGAGGGGCGAGAGTCATGGCGGATTGGAGGCTGGCTGGGGAAACGGCCGAAGGAGGCAGTGCCCCAGCCACTTCTTCTTTTTCTTCGCCATTGCCCGGCCCTTCTTCCTTCTCCCCCAAGCAGCAGGAGTTCGGCAGGAGGAGGGGGGAAGGAAGAGGGGCAGAGAGCTTTTCTCGCGGCACAGCAGGAGGTCCTTCACGGCACACTGGTTGAGAAACACTGCCCTATATTAAAGTATCTCCATTTGGTCAATGGTCCTGAGACCCTCCCTTCCTTTATGATTACAGCTGGCATGGAAGGGAGATGTAAAGCTGCTCACCCCATGCCACTCTCTGTGCAACACCTGAAGCTGAAGGGACTCTGTTCTCCTTTCTTTCCAACCTACCTGACCACTGGCTTCTGAGCCAGCTAAATGGATGGGAAAAATGTTCTCCCCTATATCCTCCCTCAAAGATCCCTGTGTCATGTGATATGTATGTGTGTACATGCATGTGCCCTCTCCATTGGTGCCCCCTTGTCAAGGGGGAGAGGCTTGCGTACCCTAATAAAGTTGTGAGCTATGCTGGCAAAGGCATAATAGCCACCGGTAGGGCCTCCCATGCCAGACAGGTCACAACTGAAGGGTCTGACAAAGTGCGTCAATGGGCAGGATGGGCTCCCTAGCCTTTTGGCAACCATCCTAAGAGAAGGAAAACTGTAATTTTAAACCCGGGCAGATGATGCTCGTCTAACCCTATAAGGTCAACCATCTAGAGAAGGAAACTCAAATCAAACCTACAACCTGAGGACCTCGCTGCCATCGTCCAAGCTTGCTAGGCCCCGGCAGACGAACCTCTGGTTTAAAAGGTGAGGCCAGTTCTGTGCATACTGCGCTCCACCAGAAAAATCCATTGCACAGGCTCGAAGGACACATCCAACCTCCGTCATCAATGCGCTTGTAGAAAGCATGGGATGAGTCCTTCCTAAGAATCTTCATTTGCAAAGTAATGCCAGACATGCGTGTGCACTTCTGAGCCTTCCAGAAAAACCAGATGTGGCCCATTTGATTGAAAAGGCTGCACTCACTGGCATATATGGGTTGCAATCAATCTGGTTCAGGCTCCATTTGATCACTCCTGCTTTTAACTTGCCTAATTTTTTTTTGTGAATCACATGATCTGGAACCACTTAGGCCAAAATAAAATATCTGAGTTTGTCTGCCAGTGCTGGAGAACCAAGGACTTGAGAAGGAGTCCCATCAGAGCCATTTGATATCCTAAAACTGAGGAGGAAACTGATAAAAAGCAGGACTTACTTTGCAGAGCCACCACTCTCGGATTTAGTCCACCTGAGAAGAGATGAAATAGCATTTAGCTACTTTCCACAGGAATTGCAGCAATAAGTAAATATACCACAAGATTGCTATGATAAGTTTAGTGCCCTGGGACAGTACAAACATAACATCTTGGGCTAGTGATTGCATCCTTGACCTCTTTCTTCTGTCCAAAAAGTGAAAACAACAATTTATGCTATTTTATTCTATATTATTTTAAAATCTCCCTGGTATTTCTTACTTTTTCAAAAGCGAATCTGCTCCTTTGAAAATATTAAGACTTGACCCTCAGAAACAGTGAGATGATAACGCACTGGAAAAATTACGCTGAAATTCAACATCATGATGCTTCTACAGGACCTTGACTGACCACAAAACAGGTCTCATAAAGTACAATGAACAGCAGTCTAATATTTGCAATCAATCTCACTCACAGGCTTGCCCAAAAGGCCTGTGCCAATAAAGGTCAATAAACCAGGTGAAGTTTAATCTGAAATGGATCCTTCACTACTGTGGAAAGTAATGAAGTGAAAGCATTTAACAAAGTTCACATTGTCATCTTGGTTCTCTGTTGATAATATCATTATTTATAAAAGAGGGATCAAGTGTGTGAGAAATCTGCAAACTTCAACTGCTGTTGACAAAATCTTGTGTTCTTGTTTAGGCATATTTCTTAAAGCAATTCATTTGGAGATGAAAGAAATCTGGCAGCAGCATCACAAGAGAACAGAAGTTTAATTTCTGCTCTTACAAGGATGCTGGAATCTGCAAGGAAATCTTTTTCACAATTGCAGCAAAAGAATGAAGAGTGCTGGCATTTGCTCATTTCTTGTTATTCACCACTCCATGCATTCTAATCCTCTCCATTCCAGCCAGTGCTTTAAATAATAATGTATGTTTGAATATTTCCCATATTTCAGCTTCTCACGTACAGACTATAGATGATATCATCAAGAAGGATATCATCAGAAATTTCTAGAAACTTGTTCTTAGTCTCTGGGCCTGACTTTAAATGGGAATTACCTGATTTTTGAGATCTGCATTAGAGTCACTTTGGAAAGTTTAATTGAAAGATGGAATTAAAGCTCTTCAAATAAATAAAATACTACTTCAAATATGGAATATAAAGGTGATAAACAACATTTTTCTAGGCACTCTCTCTCCCTTTGGACTCACACATTAAACAGGAAGTCATTTCTTTCATATACACATATCTGCATAAAGTTTGGTTTCCTGTAAGGACAGACAGCAAGTACACTTACTTTCTCTCCTGTGGATCTACATCACAAAAAGTAACAGTGTTGATGGGGTAATGTCGTCTGAAGAATAACCTGAAACAGAAACATGAATAGGGGTCAAGGACTCAACACTATGTTGAATGGTGAAATAGTGAAGGATGAATGAAAACGATTCCATCCATATAGATAGCCAAACCATCCCATGTAGGGGGCAATAGATCATCTGTATCATCCTGATACAGCCTCCCAAAAGGATGGTAAAACATCAAAAGATCCGGGCATCCCCTGGGCAACGTCCTTGCAGACGGTCAATTCTCTCACACCAGAAGTGACTTGCAGTTTCTCAAGTAGTTTCTGACACGAAAAAAAATCCTAACATGTATTAACATTTTTCTACGTAAGTCCACATGTGATGATAAAACTGATAATCTCTGGAGACTCTGCATCAGCAACATTCAAAAGCCAATTGAACATCTTTTAGTAGAGACTGAGAAAAGGTGAAGTGCAGGCCCTCACCAAGATGGTCACTAGAACAACACCCCCAGAGAAAGCCCAAAAGTTCAGAAGGCTGTATTGATCTAAAACCATACCTGTCTGCCAGGTACAAGTTGTTTGGAAAGCCATTCCCAAATACTTTGAGTTACAACAGAAATGTCTCAGAATAACACCTAATGAATGAAAATAATCAATTTTGCTCTGGTTACAATAAGGCTTGGAGCTAAACAGAGAAAGCAGGGGAATCAAAAGGCAAACTCTGTTATAGTCCCTACTAATCAAATTGTTCCAAATATCTGCTCCCTTAAGCCACCCTGCAGAAATTTCTCAGCAACTAAATCAGCAATAGATGGATAATGATGGAACATTTCCAAGCCTACGCTTTGTCCTGAGGTCAGATCATTCTTGGTTCTTATTGGATATGGGAAGAATATTTGAATATTCTTAATCCCTCTATCCTCAAAAAGATCCACTTCCCAATGTTGAGTGATAAACAAGAAAAGGACCTTTAAAGCTATAACCTGAAAATCTTTGACTTCCTACCACCACACCTTCTCAATGACATGTGTGGTGTGTGATATGAACCAACTGAAGATCCTAGAATGCTACAGCCTTCAGATTGTTGGCTGGCTGCCTCCCTCCACTTCTTTCTGTCATGTGAGTGAGAAAATGGGTAAGTCCCCAGGAGCCTGAAAGGCTACTGCCTCCAGATCTCTTCCTGCATTAATGTCACAGAGTGGAAGGTCAGAAGTAGCTGCCCTGCCTCCCCATCCAAGCGGGTCACCCTGCAAGACATTTGTTTAAAAACCTGCATAGTTTTTGAAGATGTCTGGTAGCAGGGATACAAATGTTTATTTGTTCTCCCTTTGGGGGCGATGAACAACTTAACAAAACACATAGCTCTTACTTCCTCTGGTTGTCTGTTAAGGTAATTCCTTGCGTTGAGACTTTGAAGTGAACAATAGTAGCGGAAGGTGGGGTATCGACGGCCAGTGTCTCAGTGATAGCTTTGGCGATGGCCTGTGGTCCTGTTAAGGATTCCATCTCCACTGAGTTAATGAAGAGCACGTTGCAGGCTGGAAAAGAAGGGGCAGACAGTGACTGGGATGCAGGCAAGATGCAAATATGGATGCCAGCCTGCTGCTACTTGCATGGTGAAAGGTTAATGCACACATGTAGTTTATTTGCTTCCTATTAATACCATCTTAACTGCAAACCACATGAAAGGATTTCCATTGGAATCTGTCTTTCTCTATGACAACAAATCAACAACAGGGTTACTTTTTTCATCAGTTAACATGTTGTCGTCTGTCACTTCCATGTCTAACCAGATGGTGGAGTCTGTATACTTAGATATTAAGGGGGATGAATGTGCTAAATCAATATATAGTACAGTTACTTCCGTTTATACATCTTACAGATACTGCTTATCTGTAATGCTAAAGTTGCAATCCTAAACAATGGGACACAGCAGCAAGTGTGTAGGATTGCATACAATCAACTTTACTGACTCATCCCTCTATTACGTAAAGATGATTCACAAATAGCACACACACTTGTGTCTCATTGCTTGCAACAGGGGTGGGGAAACTGTCAAAGGTCTGTACTCCACCAGATCTTGGAATGGTCACACCCCTTGCCACTCCTCTCCAATTATTTTTCCTGAAAGAGGAATCTTGTTTACATGAGGTGGCGGACAATGTCACTATGCCGCCACAAGCTATTTTAGAGCCAGGAAGGATTTGTTTGTTTGTTTTTTCAAAACAGGAAATCATCGGGATCACTTCTGGTCTGGGGCAGGCTCCCTACACCCATATGATTCACCTGTGAGGGCCAGAAGGCACAGCAAAATTACTCTGATGCCTCCAATAGGAAGAGTGTAAGAAATTAATATAAAATAAAACATGGCACAGTGAGGGAGTATCAGGGGATATATGAAATCAATGAGTCAGCAACATCTCGTCCATCCTGGCCTGTCATATTTATTCTAATTCCTTCCCTTCTTAGATCCTCAGAAAGAAATAAGCCAATGACAGCCCTTATTCTAATTTATCATTTTCAAGCAAACTAACTGTTCAAAACTTGACTACTGAAGTACAAATACATCTAAAAACCTAGCACATTTATTATATAGGTGGAAATATGGAACCTGGTCAATCTGAAAGATATGGAGAACATGCAGAATAAGTAATAATGTGAAGGCCTGACCTGACCCCTATCTCAAAAAAAAACCCACTGGGAAGAACTCGCCCAATCAATGATTTCCTCTTTCCTGGCTTGGCTTTGTTTTTTAATTTGCGTTCCCCTTACTCTTGTAACTGCTTCCGTAAACATTTGCAAACTGATCCTTCCCTCATTTAAAATCTCAGTTAAAAACAGTCTGATTTTCCAAAGCTTTTGAAATTGTAGCTTAATATTGTTCTTTAATTCTGTATATTTTATTTATATTATCTTATGTTGTGTTATATTATTTGTATTTTATCTTAATAATTTAACAATAACAACAGTTTTATTTTTTCTCTCTCTCTTTCTGTGTGTGTGTGTAGAATTTACTTCCAAAATAGTTGTGTGTGTATATATATCTATACCATTTATGTTTGAGTGCATGTATAGAACTTACCTATTTTATAAATAGAACTTATTGACATTATAGATTGTATGCCTTTGGCAGGATTCAATATTTTTGTCTGTTTTAATTGTAAAATGCTATGCACATAGATGACACTAAATAAATACAGTAAGTTAGTGGTGGTGGTGGTTAAAACATAAGAGGAAGGAACAATCAAACTGCATAAGGAGTATTGTTTTCCCAAGTCTTTGTATAGCAGTATTTATTTGGAAGTATGTTCTATTGTCTTCAGTGGAGATTACTCTCATGCAAATTTGCACAAATTTACAGCCTATTTTTTGTGTTAGAAGTGTCAATAATCTTTGTTTCTGCTCCATCCACTCACCTGCTCCCTGCTTGAGCAAGTCAGTTGCTGAATTGCTTGATGAGGTTGTCTCTTTTGTTTCATCCATGGGATCTTTGAAAAGAAAACATAAACAAAAGCAGAAGTAACAGATAAGAGGGCTAGTCTGGCTCATTAACACATACTAGTGCTATCTTTTGTATACAGAAGCCAAATGGTTAAAACAGGTTAACAAGAATATAGGTTTACTTTGCTGTGCCAAGCATTTGAAATACATTGCAATATACAGGACAGTATTTTCTTCACCTACCTGGCTCTCAAGAGATAGATAGACAGGCAGATATACATAAAGACAGTACTTGCTCTCTTAAGAAATACATGCTGTTATGTATCCAGCTTTCAATGAGACCCATAACAAGCAAAATGTGTTAGATTTCTAGTAGGGTGTCACATGCTTATACATGAGGATGGTGTTGCCTTTTCCCACATCTAATTCATATTTGTATATCCTTTTGTCTTTCTAATTTGAGATCCAGTCAAGGAGTGCTGTGGTTTTTAACTTTGAAAATGTTTTGGTGGATTTTAACTCTGGATTTTTTTGGTGCTATTTGTGTGTAATTCTGTTTTAATGTTTGTATATTTGTATATTTCAAATTGTATATTAACGCTTTTATGTCAAGCTGCTTTGAGTCCACTTTGGGGAGATAAAAGTGGGGTAATAATAATAATTTCAAACCTGAATCTTATCACTACAGATGTAAATACTCTCTTGTTATTTTCTCGCACATAAAAATGAAAAATTCCCCCCTTTATTTAAAACTTTATTTAAACTAACCCCTGAATTTTGTGCAATGATATATTACTGCACAAAACATTGCATTTTGTACAAATGTAACATTTGGGGTCAAATATAGTTTATGCAAATGAGAAATTTGCCTCAAAATCCTAAAATGGGAAAAATCATTTAAAAAACTACATAAAATCTATCTCAGAACTTCTTTTCTGGACAAGGACAAAAAAGATACCAATATTATTTATAGCCTTAATTGTTACATAGATTGAACCCTAAAACTCAATATCAAGCTACATTGGACAGTTCCAAAGCTTCTAATAGTGTCCTGTTGACCAAAGCAGGAATTTGGAAGGCGACTTCTCCAATCAGAGATGCTGAACTCACCCAAGTGCATATGTCCAAACATGCAAACACATGCACATCTTGCAGATGAATAGTCTATGGTGATATTTTGGGTACCCTGCATTTCACCCTACTCACATGACTTGATGCTAGTGCCTTTACCTCGGTCAGGAATGACCAGCTTGCAGGGCAAAGCCAGAGGCATAATGGAGTGCTGGTACACCAGGGCAGATAGGCAACCTGTGTAAAGGATAGTGAAAATAGTAAAAGATGTTTTGATATTGATGTCACTCACACCCTCCTATTGAACACTGTTATGATGCTATGCTACTTATACACTCCTTACTGAACTCTGTATAGGCCATATGAATAGACACATAAATGGAACAAGCACTAAGATTAATTACCCATGACCATCATGCAGTTCTAGGAAAGATATTATTCAGAGCTGTTTCTGAATAATGTATCTGAGTTTGTCTCATTTCAGGGCTGTCAGTTCTGTTGCTCATGACACCTAGCCTTAAAAAAAATTACTTCTCTAAACTGGTGAGTATCTGTAGAAACAATTACTTAACTGGGAATTACAGAATTCTGACATTTCAGTACCACTTAGGGATAGTAAAGCAACAGAGTCAATGTCTCCCATAGCTATCCCTCATACTGCTTCAGACCGAAAATGTACTGCCCAAACCACTTGTCACACTTTAAATGCCTTTTCACTTTCATAGTGAAAATGTTCATAAATGTTATTTCACTTTCCATAAATTCCTCAAAAAAGCATGAAAATAGGTGTAAGATGAAGGAAGGATGCACAGATAGAAATGAAAGTTATGCATGTGAGAAGAAGAGATTAAAATACATTGGGCACACATACCATAAATAATAATCTGAAGCTATGGGGCAAAAGGGAGCAGTAAAAGCATTATATAATTCTAGAGGACAATAGCCACGTCCAAATCTGCTTGTGATTTTTTTCTTCAGTAACCATTTGAACAAATGGACATTAAGCAACAGTGCTTTCATAGAAAAATACATGAAATACATGTGTTTTCACTTAATATTACAAATCATGTTCCCTAAACTACAGAATACCCACAGTACAGTTTTTAAACACAGCATCCACTAGAGGGCAGGATAAGACAGCATCTAGAGGACAAAACATGCATGCTTACCAAAATTTGGCTCATTGGGGCATCCTTTTAGCTTCACTCCTTTAGGGCTGGTTTCTATCAGGAAGTGCCTAACAAGCTCATTGGCGAGATCTCCTGTAGGACATAAAGCAAACCGATTATAACTACATCTCCTAAGGTTTATTTATCTGGTTAAGATATAGAACATGGATTTCAATCAATGAATTTCCTTTATTTCAGTTAACAATTAAGCAGATACAGAAAAATATAATACAGATAAAAGTCACATGTAAAACACAATACAGGTTATCAAATGTACACATATTAAAATCGCTGGCCTTAAAATTTATATCTCTTAGAAGCTAATAATACGTATCTAGGGCTGTGTAGCTTTCTACTATTTAGTGTACTACAGTTATAATCGCATAAAGACTGTAGTTAAATTTCTCAGTTTCTCTGCGGTTACTTTTCTTTAGATAAAATGCTCTTTCGGGTCTTTGAGGCATGAGCAAAAAAATTTGCTATCTCCTCTGTAACTTTTTTATTTAAGTCTCCCAAAAGATACTTTAAATAGAGGATTTTGCTGCTGCTGCTGTTGCTGGAGAGGGCACATGGATGTTAACCAAAGCAAGTGTCAGTTGTAGGGAGATAATGCTTTTTTTGGTTTGTTTTCTATCCCAACAAATTGTTCACAAAATATGACAAATGTTAGTAACTGATTCAGTCTGAACTAGCTATATGACTCTATTGTATGAGAGTTAAGGGAAGATGGGACTGATTGGGATAGTGGATGGAAAGGAGGCTCTTAGACTAGCAAAGAGACCATACCCTTTTTGTTCTGCTGCACAACACCAGGAGGTGGTGAAGCCACTTTCATGGCCAACCCATAGGCTCCTCTGAAGGAGTGGCTGTCTCGGATGATGAAGGCCCCAGGTTCCTTGTCTTTCAGCAATGCAATGGCTGGGGAGAAAAATATAATCATCATCACCAACATCATCATTTATATATATTTGCCTCCAAAATGAGATTCAAGACAGCTTACAAATTTTTTTTTAAAAAAACCTGATAAAACCAAAGACATGAGCAAAAACACATCAAACATTATTTTAAAAATACAATTAGGTTATCCACAAAATTAAAACCATTGAAAAGAAACTCACTAAAAAGACATGTGATATAACGCACTATTAAAAGCCCTTTCAGTCAGTTCCAAAAAAGTGTTGGAGATTTAAAAAAACACTTTTCATTGACTGACCAAAAAGATAGTTATATTATTTTTGGCTGCAATTATTGATCAGATCTATGTGTTCAATTTCAAATCATCTCATTACACACATTTTTATAAAGAAGATTATCTGTCCTCCCATTCCTGTGAATCACTTATAAATCGTGGGTGGAAGAAGCCCAGAAGAACAGACCCAGCTTGTTGTTTCCTATTTCAGTGAATGCTGAATCTGCTCTTGGTTTTAGTCTGAACTTTAAAGGAGTGATCCAAGATACCAGATTTATTTGTGGTACAGAGTTTATCACCTTGGAGAGTGCCTTTAAAGTTCAGTATAAACAATGGAACATATTCACAGCCCCAGTGAAATGGAAGCCATGAGATGCTAACAGTTAAAATATCAGACACAAAAAAAGGTGGTGGCAGCTAGACCCACTGGATGGAGAAGGAGGGAATACAACACATTCACAACATAATGAGCATGGGGGAAAGAAAGAAAGAAAACTCAGCCTGGCCCATTCTTATCCTCCCCACCTTCCCCGGCTTTTAACGGATATTGTTTCATTCATTTTCAAGGTGAATTTCTTTTTGTATGACTTAATTGAGGCAAGCATGAAACTGCAGGAGTGGCATGAATGTCCTTCTCCCAGAGAATCTGGGTCTGAATCAAGGCCAACAGTCATTCAGTAACAAGTCACTTTACCCTTGCAAGGGGAGAGATCAAGGAAATGAAGGGACGTGTACTTGGATTAAGGACGGATCTGCAGCCTAGGGCTGCCAAGTGCCTCAGCTGTTGAATGGGTGAGGGAATTGCTGTTGACAGAGACATAAACAAAGTTGTTTAAAGGGGTTGCTCATGACCATCTGAAAAGTAGCTTCACATCACTGAAAGCAGAGCTGAGTACCTGTGAGAGTGCCCTTTTTAGACCACAACTTCCAGAATCTCCTTGCCAGGGGCCATGCTGGCTGAGAAAATCAGTGAGCTGTGAACCAGAAAATAACTTTCCCAAACTCTATTTTATTTTATTTCATCTTTCTCCCAATGTAGTACTGAAGGTAGTAAAGTTTATTGATTAGTCCACTGACCATATCAAAGTAAAAGACAAAAACAGGAAAATACACAAATATATACTAATCACTGTCCTAAAACTCCTGTAATAAGAAACATACATTAGAACACATTTAAAACCAAGTTAAAAGTTAAACAAACTTTAAAAAGTTAAAAGTTAGCAAAATGTGGCTATTTGAGAGGGCGGTCGGCTGAAAACTGTTAGATTGTCAATTGTTTTTTAGATGTTTTAGATGCTAACTGTTTTTAGATGTTTTAAAAGTTACATATTTAGATGCTTTTAGATGTTCAGGCATTCAGCTTGTGTTTTACTGTAAATCGCCCAGAGCCAATTGGGATGGGAGATTAATAAAACCTAAAACAAATAATAAATAAATAAAATATCATTGTTAAAGTGCCAAATATGTATCAAAATATGTACAACCAGGGTTTTTTTAAATAAAAAAATGCCAGATTTAAATGGGCTTCTGTTGCTATGCTAGTGCAAAGTAATATATTTTTACATTTTATTTGAATTAACACTATTAATGTTTTTTTAAAGTTTTATGATGAGAAATATTTTAAAATATTTTAAAATTGTATTCTGTGAACTACCTGGGAAAGACTTCATTATCAAAGTTCAATACAGAAATGTTCTAAGTAAGGTAACAGTTGGGAAAAGGAAGTTATTTGTGGCCTCCGGAGAGAAGATAATTCATTAAATTCAACTTACATTGCCACTGTCATGGAATTGAAGTTGAAAGGAATTCCTCCTCATGCCCAGTCTAGGTTAGTGCTACACATTTTAAGTGTGTGTGTGTGTGTGGGGGGGTGCATGTGAAAAATAATATCTATGAGTTAATCTTATACTACAGAGTGATAATGGGTCTGTATGTGTGAAGCGTGTGGAGGAGCTTTGAAAGGAGAGAGAAAATCCACATGTTTTAAACCAGTGCTCCTCAAAGAAGTGGTCTATTGAGCAGCGCAAGCTATTTTTTCACCAGTCCATGATGACTTTCTGAAAAAGAAAGCAACACTTGGGAGTCGGTGGACACCAATAGGATGCCAGTCCTGGCACATTTGGAAAACATCCTTCTGTTCCCCCTCATCAGAAAAATAGGAAGCACTGTTTTAAACAGCAAGTAGAAAACACACACTTGCTCACCATTCCAGGTTCCTCCACAACTGACTGATTTGGTTTGTGTTCATTCACTGAATCCTGCCATACTCCCAAAATAAAATCCTGATGCCTTTGAAATTAGAGAATAATCCCACAGTTTGGGCTTAATTTTAAGGATGTAAAGGGTACGTTCTTGAGTAGAGGGTAGTATCAACTGGAAATTTTGGAGATGTCCATCGCAACTTAAAATAGTCATTAGATACAACTGGCCACTGAGAGACTTTGCACAGTGATGTAAATATAAAAGGATATATTATTCAAAGGATTAAGAGGCTTAATTGCACTCTATTTTTAATACTGTCAAACTGGCTGAGGTTCAAATGTGTGAAAAAAGGAAAGATAGGCTTTCAGAATACCAGTGATATGAGGAAATGGTTGAAGGAATCTGAACTGTTTAGTCTACAGACTGAAGGGATTTTGAGGTAAGGACAAGAGGACTGTTTTCCAAAGTAGGGAAAATATCTATGAATATGAAAATGTCTAGAAAGCTAAAGAGAAAAGGAGCCTAGAGCACCCTTTCCCAAACTACAGATGTGGCTGGATTAGATTCTTCATTGCCTCATCCAACATGTTCCATTGTCAACGGTGGAGCCAATCAAACTCCAATGAATTCTAGGATGACAAGTTTGTGAAATCCTGGTCTAGAGAATTTGATTAAGACCAAATCTAAAATCTGTACTAGGTTTACTGACATATTACAACAATGTGATTAAACTGTGGAATGGATAACTAAGGATTCCACTCTCTAATAATAACAGCAATTCCACACAGGTAAAACTAATGCTCCTTCCTCCTAAAATATGCTGATCATGCACAGCATGGAAAATATACCTTTCTGGACTACAATTATCTTAGAATTTGATTGCTGGAAGTTTTGTACAGTACCATCTTCTGCAAACCCACCTTGTTCCCTGGAAATCTCCGGCTTGTACCAATACTTGGAAGTATCTTGGACAAACTTCACATTCGCTCTGGTCTCAGGACTACTGTCTAAGAAACAGAAGAAAAGAAGAAAACAGAAAATGAAGCAGAGTGTGTGTGAGAGAAAGGATGTGCCAAGGGAAAAATGGGGATGGCCACATCAATTGTTCTTTCTGGCCCAGACCATTGCCAACATATGGCCCTTAGGTAACTAATCGCTAGGGAATGTGGCCCTCAAAGGAAACAAAATCCTCTCTTCATTTCAAGGGACATAAGGTAACAAACCTGTGTGGGTTTGATTAATGTGCAGATGGAAGACTATCTAAGAATCATCTGTGTACTTAAAAATCATGATGGAAGACAAGTTAAATAAAAACGCTAAGGAAAAGCAACTTGCATATTTGTGAAGAAATTCCTGAATTAACTAATATGTTCAAAAATAGGAACATTAAGGTGTGACCACAGTTGATCAAGCAGATGAGAATCAATTTAAAGGATTCTATTTAAAAAGAGGAAAACAGTGTGCACATCTGTCAGGAGTAACAGATTAGCAATGGTCCAAGAGTTGTTGCTAAACTAGATTACTTTTTAAGATTTCTGGAGTACCACTTACATCTTTATTGAATTCTATTCTTTCAAGATGTGATGTTTTGAAACCACGAGTAAATGGTAACAAGATACCAGTGAGAGGAATTATGCTTGTATCCAGCCATATCTATGTAATTATGGGAAAATGAGGCAGGAAGAGCCCAGAGGATACATCACCAAACATAAGAAGAAATCTGATGACTTCAGGGAAATATTTCATGGTGATCTAAGAATCATCTATCAAGCTTACATATCCATCTATTGCTGGATGGGTAATCTAGAATTCCCCTACCTTCCCCTTTCTGAGTGGAATACAGGAAGAAGTGAGGTTTTACCTAGCATTGAGAACTTGGAGAAATCCGGCAGAGTCTGATGAAAAGCCATGGCACTACCACTGCTGGGACTGGACATGCCGCTGGAGATGGGTGATGAGGTTTTGCCATTCACTGTGGCATAGTTAGGCAGGCTGTTTGATCGATCTCCTGATGACATCCTTCTCTTCTCTGGAAGCTGTGGTTGGGGTGGGGTGGGGCTACCCTGTCTGTAAATGGCTGAGTCAGGGGAAGAAGAATGTGGACTACTCACTCCATGGTAGTAGGCCGGGGAGACAGGAAAAGATGGGGTAGAGGGAGCTTGGTAGCCTCCAGCACTGCTTTGGCGTGACAGTGCCGGGCGTTTCTCCTCAGGAGTTGAGTATCCATAGATGACATGCCGATCCAAGCTGGGACTACCAGAAACTACAGATGTACCTCCTCCCATTACAGGCTGGTGCCGAACAAGGTTTGGGCTCCCGGGTGCTGCAACGAGGTTGCTGTGTGGACCCATCAAGTGCCTGCTCATACTTGGGCTTCCTGGTGTTCCCACCATGTTGGTGGTGACAGCTCTCCGCCCAAAACCTGGGCTAGGGGGAGTATTGGTGGCTACTGTTCTGTGGAGGGAATGGGGGCTTCCAGGCATAATATGGACCCCAACTGCACTGACTTGAGGCTGAGGCCTCTCAAGCTGAGCACTGACTCGACCATCAGGGAAATCAGAACTCATATAGCTTGGGAGGCCATGAGTTGATGTTGATGTGTTTTGGTAGCTGCTGTGTGCCGAAGGCACCTGAGAAATATTGCTGGACTGGAAGCTGGAGTCAGCAGAGGGCTGGGAGGGTATGGCTATACTGGTGCTGTTCTCTGAAGGGTAGCTGTTTATTGAGACCCTGGTGGAAGCAAAGGAAGAGATGAGAGATCACTAGAGGCCATCTGGCAAAGCAGAACATTTCTTCTTCAAAGTACTAGTGCTCCAAATAACACTATGGCTAGGCTTGACAACTTATAGCTCTCATTCTAATTTCAGAAGCCTGTGATCAGTTCAGGCTTCTTTTTTCCCTCTCAACCCTTCCATAGATCAAATGGTTCCTACACCCATACTTGTAACTATTATATTCATTTAAATAAATGTCAAGATACTTATTTGCTCTTAGGGATTTTGATATTCATCTTCCTTTCTCCTTGGATCATTTCCTAGGATGGTTGACATTTTGCCTTTGTTTTAAAAATTCAGTTAGAAATTTCAATGCAAATATTTTGGAGGCAAAACAATTTCACAATAAACTGGGAATGTAACCTTTGAGTGTGGACAAATGCTAATAGGTTGCTGACAGCTTGCCACCAAAAAATAAGAGAACAGTATATGTATATTTAAATATAATTGCTAGTCCCAATAAAACAGATCCATGGAATATGCCACTCAATATTAAACAAACACTTGAATTCCTTTCCTCACGCATAAGAAATCCAAACAATTATGATGATGATCATTCCTGATTACTTGATGCTGAATGTATGACAAGTAACCTCATGTCTTCATTTGGGGGTGGGGGTTCCAATATCATGCATCAGCTTATGAAGGCAAGCAAAAAGATCACAGCTACATGTTATCTATCAAGAGATCTCCCACTCCGTACATGTGAGTGATGCTCCATTGAAACTTCTCGCTTACATTTGCCCTGTCTTACCCATCTGTGCTGTGCATGGGGCTGCTGGAAGCAACAGGGCTTGGTGAGGTGAAGGAGTTGGTGAAAGATCCGTTCCTTTCTGGGGTCTCAACATTGTAGGTCTGCAGAGCTGGGGTTGATGGGGATTTCCCAACTGTGTGGCTTCCACTGCCACCAATGCCACCACCAGCTGCTGTACGGGCCACAGATTCCACATAGCTCCGGGGCTCTGAAATGGGAAGAGAAAATTATGTAAATAATAAAATACAAAATACACCTGCAAAAGTGGAGGGTCGAGTGTGGTAAGATTATGATCCAAAAGTCTTGAACAAAAAAAACACATTTAGATTTATTTATTTTTGTCCATAAACGGGATGCCACAACAGAGAAGGTTCTCTTCCATGGCCCTGTGTAACATACTGTTCCCAACATGTAATACTATTCAAGGAAGACTAGAGCTGCAGAGATTCAGACACATCTGAAAAAATGCAGCCCCGGCTGCTCAAATGGTTGCCCAGCATGGCTGCTGTATATGTCCCCGCAGGTGGACAGGCTGTCATCATACCTTCCAAGGGATTATGAAGTGATTCTTGTGTGTAACTGCTCACATATATTGCATACAGACTAATCTGCCCAGATTCTAACAGATGCTTACACTATAAACACAATCTTTCTCCCTGGCATCTATCACCAACTTTGTTGAAGGCAGTCCTTCCATTTCTTCTGGGAATTTGTTTTACCACCAGGATTATCTTACGGTTTCAGCAACAACAGCAAAAGAAATCTGGAAATTTAATTTCAGTCTGTTCCCATACAATTTCAGAGCATTTCCTCTTATACTAGCCACAATAACCACAAAGATCATACTTGCACACAGACACACAAACACAGAGAGAAGGAGTGAGGGGGGTGTTGTTGTTTTTTTTAAGTAAATGGTCTTTTGCTTCCTTCACTCCTTTGCCCCCCTTCTTAATACTGAACTTTGTACGAGCAGAATCACAGAAGCATTCAAAATCCTTCGGCAACTTTGCTTAGCAAGATCCATGAAGTTCTAGCATATGATGTAGAAAGCAGAGGCAACAGAAAAGCTCCCAACTGTCACTTTTAAATTTCACTTTTGATTTTCATGAAATTCCAGCAAGCTTCTTCCCATTACTGGTGCATTTGTGGATTTGTCAAGGCAGGTCTTTACATTTAATTTTTAGACTACAATGTCCAGAATCCCAAAATATTACATTCCCAATAAAGGCTTATCTCTTTTCTTCTCTTATCATCCTAGGACATGTAGGACTGTTTTCTTTTCATCTTTCCTCGAGCAAATAAAACCAATCCTCCCTTGCTCGAGAATCCAATCCATTTCCTCCCTCCTTTCACTTTCATTTTTCTTTTCTGCCCCACATTCCCTTTCCTTTCTTTCTTGAATTTACTTGAGACCCCCTCCTTTGTCTTTTACCAGTATGTGAATATGGTGTGTGTGTGTATGTGTGTGGAGAGAACAGAGCCTTCTCTGTTTTGATACCCTCATTGTGGAACCTCCTTTTAGAACAGCGTTTCTCAACTTGGGGGTTGGGATGCCTGGTGTTAGAGGGGTCGCCAAAGGGGGTGTTAGAGGGGTCGCCAAAGACCATCAGAAAACACTATTTTTTGTTTGTCATGGGTGTTCTGTGTGGAAAGTTTGAACTCTTTGATTATAGGTGAACTATAAATCCCAGCAACTACAACTCCCAAATGTCAAGGTCTATTCTCACCAAACTCCACCAGTGTGCACATTTGGGCATACTGAGTATTCGTGCCAAGTTTGGTCCAGATCCATCATTGTTTGAGTCCACAGTGCTCTCTGGATGTAGGTGAACTACAACTCCAAAACTCAAAAACTCACCAAACCCTTCCATTATTTCTGTTGCTTATGGGAATTCTGTATGACAAGTTTGGTTCAATTCCATCGTTGGTGGGGATCTGAATACTCTTTGATTGTAGATGAACTGTAAATCCCAGCAACTTCAACTCCCAAATGACAAAATCAATCTTAACCCAACCCCACCAGTATTCAAATTCTGACGTATCAGGTATTTGTGCAGAGGGATAAACTCCTTTGCAAATTCACAAGTCATCAGTAAACTAAATTTTAAAAAAACAATTAACAAATCCTTCTTCCAATCCGTCCCAAAATATAATGTTGGAATACACCATTTTAGAAAATCCTGGGATACACCAGGAAGTTAGGGGAGATTTTTTTTTTAAAAAAATGTTCCATAACTCCATTGGCAGACAATGTCTAGTAGTGACTCCAGGACATTTTTTTTCTTTTTTAGGTGGGGAGGGCTTTACAGCTGGCTAACAAAAATGTGTGCAATAGAAGTTTGAGAATACTTTCAGTATGGCTGAACTGGAAACCAGTTAAATACAGGCCCAGTTTTATGAAGATGAAGTAGGATTTCAGAGCTGGCAGGACAGATGAGTAAGCCTTATCCTGTTATGTCCAAAGTTGTTTTTGCCAATGAACCCAGCCCACCAAGGCAGGAGGGGCAGGAAGGATAGAAATGAAGTGTTGATCAACAAGGCTGGTCTGCCCTCTTCATACTGAACATTCCAGGAGGCAACCGTCTTGGCCAAACCAAGGGAGGCCATGAAGACTTGGCTGGCGTGGTGCTAGGTTAAAGCACAGCCTCAGGAGACTTTCAACTTGCATAATAAGCTATTAAAATAATTACCTCTTTTATAACTGCACATTTCCTGCTTCCTTCCATATCTAAAAATAGTAGGGCTCTGTGTCCAGCTTGTAAGAGGCTAATAAGAGATTGCCGCAAAAGCCAAAAACTTAAGGGAGATAGAAAAGAATAGTTCTCTTTAACAAATTGCCAAGAGGTTCTGACAGCAAGACAACGGCAAAAACAAGGCCATGAGGCAGGAGAGTCAAGCTGATGGACCACGCTTCCTTTGCTCCTTCTTCACATTTTAGAATATAAAGGGCAGACTGTTTTTCTTTTTGATTTCTTTTCAGTTGGCTTTCCCTTCCATCTCACCACACCTATAGTTTCCATGTCTGCGTTCAGCACCCACATAGTTGTCATCTATATATGTACTGAATTCTAATTCCAAATTGGGTGCAAATTAACAGAGTAAGACTGGAAAATTAACATTAGGAAAACACACATAAGTGCTACACAGAACAAGATAATTTGCTGTTGGAGCTCATGTGAAAATTACTGGGTAAAGTTTCAGGTTCTGTGCTGCATCCAAAGATATCTCAAAATAGCCACATAATATTGATGTTAAGCAAGAGAACAGTTTGTTGTGGGGTAGAGAATAACTAAGAGAGACAGTTAGGTGAAGACACACATCTGTGATGTTTGGCTAACACGAATCAACCATTTCAACTTCACAAGTTATGCTTTTGCCTCACCCTATATTTCCGTATCCTTCTAGTTGGAAAGTAGAAAAAATATACACTTACATTTGTATTCAACTGAAATAATGCGAGAGCCTGGAAAATTGACCTTTTTGCATTATAAGATCCAGAATCTCTCAACATTAGTCATGCTGGCTAGGGGACCTTGGGACATGCACTCTAAAAGCATAACTTTTCAAAGCTCTCAATGTTTCTTAAATGCAAGTGATATCCTCAAAATACCAAGTACACTAGCACAATTTTGGCAGTGCATCACAAGAGTATTAATGCTAAAAGAAGGAATAACTAAATGAAAGCCATGGAACCCAGTGACATATTGTATTCTGATTGTTCCTATATATGGGAGGTGCATATATAGATTTCTCATCTGCCTCCACTCACTAGTACATTGAAAGGTGAGTACTTGGATGGGAGACCACCAACAAATACTGGGTGCTGTAGGCTATATTTCAGAGGGAGGAACTGACAAAACCACTTTTAGTATTCCTTGCCTAAGAAAACCCTATAAAACCCATGGGGTCACTAAGTTGATAGGTGACTTGAAGGCACATACACTTACGATGAAAGGTTGTGTATTCCTCTCATTTCTATTACTGTTTATTTTCATGACTACAAATTACTAGTTCTCTTTCTTTTTCGGTGCTAACAACAGTACAACAAAGTAGAATTAGGCCTGACTGTTATTGGCATTATGCAGAACTGTTTATCCCAAAAAATCTGGGAACCCCAATTTGTTAATAAAATATCACAATTTGTGAACTCTTGCGCCTAAAATAGCTACACTTCCTAGGCCCTAATGTTAGAAATGCAAGTTCAGGATCATTAAACAACTTTTGAGCAAGGTTACCTGCAATGAATTCTCTTCTTGGTTTAAGAAAGCAGCAAGCCAGGAAGCTGTGCTTTCCATTACTTCTAAAAATGTTCTTAAATGATTAAATACTTTTTAAATACTGACAAGTTGAAATGACGTATTAACAAGAATTGTCCAGATAGAAAAAGTGTATATCCTGAGGTAAAATTAACACTGGAGGAGGTGGAGAATATGTTGCACCCTTTTAAAGTCAAGTGAAATGATTTGATCAAGAGTGTTGTGACAGGACAAAACACAGAGCAAACAATTCCCAAGGTCAGATCTCCATGCAGCTGATTAGCAAAGCTGGACATTTTCCACAAACATTTTGCTTATTTTTTTCCAACTTGGAAAGAGATGAACAATATGTCTGGGGAATGTTTAGAATTCTGCTTCAATTTGCTTGAGATCACAATCGATACGTTGTAACAGCATTTAAGACACCTAAAACTAATTTGCCCTCACTAACGATCTCTAGGCTCCCAGCTTTGGACTAAATAGCATTAATATGTATAATCTCCCTCCCTTGGCTCTCTGCTCAGTTTCACTCCCTTAAGATCAGAGTAACAAGGATCTTGGGGATTATTAAGAATGTAGGATCTCATTCAGTTGGGAGAAATGTTTAAATGTGTCCTGGGAGAAGAGAAATTAGATTCCTTAGGGACTAACTGCTCACAAATAAGTTATGGCATAATCTATAACTCCATTTTCATTTCATTAACAGAAGGGAGATGCAGAAGGCCCGCATGAGGGAATTGAGCATTGAAAACTTCTTCTCCAGTGATATTGTGATTTGGGGAAAAGACATTTTTCAGCATAAAAACTTTGCCCATGGCATGGGTCTATACCACATCTTTTGCAGCTGCAAAACATACAATTCAGAAGAAAACCACACAAGGCCTCAGTGTGTGTAGTCTGGTGCTTGTTTTGAACCCAGGCATAAGAAATCCTTATGCATTACCAACGGTTATGGTGCAGTTCCAAAATGATAGCCAAAAGATGAAACCTACAATTATGTATCATACATATGCAACTGGAATCACAGGAGATTCCTGTGTGAGTGAATAGCCTGCTCACACAAGAGCAAAGCATGGAGAGGGGGTTTGAGTGACCACACGGGATGTCCACACCCTGATCTGTGTCAGTCCTCCCTTGCATTTCTATTTTAAGAGGGCAGATCTAAAGGAAGAATCTGTTCATGCTCATTTGATCAGGACTAGAAGCCTCTGCAAAACTATGTCCATTTTAAGTTATGCATTTTAAATCTACATTCTATTAGTATTGTATTTTAATTTTTGTACTATGTATTTTAAGATGAACATTTTGTGGTAATGGATTTTATCTGTGTTGCACCCCACCTTGAGCCATGAGGAGAAGTGGGTAACAAATATCATTGGTGATGATAGTAATGTTTATGTAGGGCTAGATTACACAAGATGGTTGTGAGACTACAGTGCTTCTCTGGGGAATGGTGGAATACATTTGCTTGTGACATTGATATTATTTGTTTGTTTGTTTGTTTGTTTAGAACTTTTGTAATCTAGTTCTTCTCTACCTCCGTGGAGGGACTCAGAATGGCTAACAGCAAAAATTCAATGCTATACAATACAATAAATAACATCACAAAACAACAAACACAATAAATAAGTTCTAAAATGCATATAAAAACAGTTCAAGTTAAAAACATCATCCAAACTCATCATCAAACTCAATCCAATTGTTGTTGATATCCCACAAACACACACCCCAAAACCACCTCACACCAAGAATATTGTGGCACCAGAGCTATGAAATTACTTAGATGAGTAATCCAAGTTTGACTTCAATAAAGAACACAAGATACAGGTCTGTATTGCAAAAGGGAAATCATCCGCAGTTGTAGAAGAGAATGTCAATGTAGCAAGAAAGGTTGACAAATAAGAGAAAAATGCCAGTGGAAAGCAAGATTGGCTTTAAGCATTACCTTTGCAGGACAAGCATGTATTGTATGCATTGTGATCAGATACCAATGTGGTCAGATATCAATGTGGGTACTACCCACCAGGTGATGTTGGAATGGAAAGTATGCTAGAAATATGCTGTGTATCAGGCCTAAAATGGCAGTCCCAGGAATATTTGGAACTATGCATCATTGAATTCAACAGATCTTTCTCCTATGGATATGTCCAGAAGGATTGTGCAGCATCTCACATACAGAGATGGCAATGCTATAGAAATAATCACAGAAATCTTAAGTAGGTAAGGCTGAAGAACAGTCTCTACAACTGTCATCTCTCACCCAGGAAGTTACATCACAGTAGCTCTAAAAATTCAGCTTGGTGGAAATGGAGATTCTCATCCTGTAAAAGAGCCATACTACTATTCTAAATAGCCAGTGTTGACACCTGAGCCATTGCTTGCCAGTTCCAGACAAGTTTCCAGAAAACAAACAATTTTGCCTAAAGTTAAGATATGTAGTGCTGGTCCCTGGGTCATTGGGAAGTGAAAACTGTGAGTCAAGAAGACTTGCTTGAAAGTGCTTGTCTTAGAAATATTATCATCTTTTGCCAATTTCTCTGACCACATTTATTTACTTAGAGATTAACTCCCATGTACAATTTCTGGGCAATCTGTTGTGCGGTAAAATCTAGTGAGAGAGAGAGAGAGAGAGAGAGAGAGAGAGAGAGATATGTCCTTTAGTCTTCTGACTGTACTAACATGGGATGCTAAACTGATGTAAAATAGCTGGCACATATGTTATTCCAACCAGACATATACTTAGAAACAAGACAGAGTGATAAGCGAATATGCATATAATTAAGATAAATAGTCACAAAATAAACACTCAAAACACATATCAACAATGGTGCCAATGCGCAATGTTTTGAGTGTTTATTTTGTGACTATCTTAATTAGATGCATATTCGCTTATCACTCTGTCTTGTTTCTAAGTATATGTCTGGTTGGGATAACATATGTGCCAGCTATTTTACATCAGTTTAGCATCCCATGTTAGTACAGTCTGTGTGTGTGTGTGTGTGTGTGTGATTTCTCAGACCCTACTGACTTTGTCTGTGTTATAGTACTCCAACCTCCCTTATGTTTCTTTAGTCTTCTGACTACATATAGCAAGACACTCAGGTATAACAGTGGGCCACAGTAGTTTCGATATTTTATAGGGTCCTAGCAGTTCATATAAAAGGAAAACATTCCCTCCTTACCTTCATAAGACTCAACTACTGTCTCCTCATCTAGTTCTGAGGATCAAGCATGAAAAAAGGAAGTGTTTGGGGGGGGGGGGGGGTGGAGAGAAAAGGAAAGTGGCAAGGAAAATGAAATGGAGGGAGAAGGAAGGAGAGAGAAAGATTCAGATTAAGTAGATTTATCTTAGAAAGTAATTAAAAATGTTAGTAGTTGAGGCTGTTATTCTCAATTATTATACATACAAACCATATAAACCCCCACACCCGATTCAAAGGGTTCCAGATGTCTGCTGAACAATATTAATAGGAAATAGTAAGTGTGCTAGGTGTGGCTGGAGTATTATTTGCTCTGGAAAAACAGTGAGCTGCAAAGGTTAATCATTTTAATTTCCAGTCTTGGATTTGGGCATGGAGATAGTTGCAGCGTAAGTATTTTGATTCCAACCTGATGCTTTTCTAGACCACTTGGTGAAGTAACTTTTCGACAACTTTGTAGTAGCATTGCAAAATTACAAGAAAGTACAGTTTTCAACTTCAACAATATGAGCAGTGCATTACAGCACAGGGATGACAACACTTTAAATAAAATTGCCATTTAAGATGGACTCTACAATTCTGATTATACCATTATTATAATATTTATTCTTCAATATAATTTACCCAGCTTTCAAAAAATACTTAGCCTTTAATGTAATTTACTGGCTTTCAAATAATCACCATAGCTAGTATTAGCTATGAAAAGACACCCTGTATACTCTGAGACAGGAAAGTTGTGAAGAGGAAAGGCAAAGAGTCTCTATGTTTTGGGGATCTACTTTTTTCCCACCTCAGTCCTGAAGGCTATCAATGGGATCCAGATCTAAGCAGTGGCTGAATTGTAGGAAAAGGTACACATGCGCCATTTAAGAATTGACTGTCACTACCAGAAATGGAGCTCACATGCCACCCTTTCATGTGCATATCCACTCATATTTTCATCCAAGACATCCTAATTAGGGAGTCATCACTACAAAACTGCTAATTGTCAGAAACTTTTCCCCCACCTTCTGCAACACCTAGAGGGAGCTAATGTTTTGACAAAGGACAGTACAATTTGCTCTAATAGAAATTGCCCCAAAGATAAAGGTATCACCTGCAAAGTCTGATAGAAACCAAACATAAAAGCATTAACCAAGGTTTCTAATGAAGGAAGCTATTTCTTATCTTGCACTCATTTTAATGAATTTATATGGTATTAAGTAATGTAGCAACAATGACTGATTATACTCATGAATAGAATAATCTGAAAAGTACATTTCAGCCTCATTTGGGACTTAGGTTCCTATCTTTTCTAATCTGTCTCAGTTTTGACTGGGTTAGCAAATTCATACTTACGTAAGACTGTGTAGCAAGCTTGTGTAAACTGACAGTGTTTACTTGGCCCCTGAAAACAGTGTTTATGCTGTAAATTTCCTTTACTGGGAGCCAACTTCTACCATTCAACTGTTGAATTCTATTTCACATCTTTAGCTTATTTGCTTTTATAAACATTTTTATCTGTTATTCTTATCCTCTGGGAATGTCAGGAACACCCCCTCGAACTATCCCAAAGCTCCCCTATATATACTCTGACCATCAATCCCAGAGCCTCATGTCAATTTGGGTTTAATCAGATTCATCACTAACAATTAATCTACAGCTCTGTGAAGATTTTTACTGAGTATAAAGTGAATATAATCTGGTACAGTATAGATTAGAATATAGCAGACTGTTACGTAAAGCTAGGCTTGGATAAGAACTCAGTCACAAATCCAGTAGGTAACCTTAGGTAAAATATTCCCCCATAGCCTCTCCCAAGTAACAAGACAAGAAGTATTGCTGAGTGGGGGACTCTGGGAGCTGTAGTATTAGAATTAACGTTTCCAAATGCCTAGCTATTATACTACAGAGTTACTTAACAAAATTAAACTAGATCCATATGTAGTGCCTCGGGCAGCCAAATGCCCCATAATAGTGTTGGAGAACTATAAAAAAAACAATGTTTACTATTCTATTTTTATGTATGATTTGGTATGACAACGGTAATAAGGGGTGTCATCATATAGTGACAAGTATGAGGCACACAGTTTTGTTCAATTAAAGAACTGATCTAATACTATCACCAGGTGCTTGGTCTGTAAACCAAGCACCTCTGGCATTGACTTACTAGCCCTGATTTCCCCAAAACATCCCATCTGTAATGCAATGATAATAATCTTTTTGTAGAGTTTTTTTTGCAAGGGGTACAATCAAATTATATCTTTGAACATCATAAAACACTTTCAACACAAAAATAATGCTAAATGTTATCATTAAGAATTGAGGCACCATATTTCAGACTTTCCATTATTTCCTCCACACACTCATTGACACGTTTACAGCAAAGTTATAAAACTGTTCTCTGGGCTGGTGCTCCTGACCTTCCAGAAATGTCAGGATTAGCCAGATTTCTGTATTTTCTTTCTCCATCTATAGCATAAGCTGAAGATTTTATGTCAGTAAATATTTTTGATTTGATCTCGGCAATTCCACCAGAGTAAGAATAACGTTTGAAAATGGAAGTATCATACAACCCTAACCCAAGGACACAGCAAGTTATATTATTTATTTATTTATTTATTCTGGCATTGATAATCTGGAATAAATCTGGAACAGACTGGGATAGTTAATATGTTGCAGAAGAACAATGTAGAAGCCAAGATTTACATGGGCAGAAACATTACAGAGAACAAGAAATCAGTTTGGATAAACACATAGAGCCAGACATAGTCAAATATTTTGCCATGATTTTCATATCAACTGCATTAACTGTCCATTAAAGCTAATTGGGATGGCCAGAATTTGAATTTCATAGGTAAGTGAGAGACACAGGGCTGCAGAAACAAACTTCAGTTTTCTACCTCGTAATTAGTTAGGACCTAATAGATGTTGATCAGGTCAAAGTGTTCAGATCTCTGGGAAATTATTGATTCACCTTCTTTTTAAAAAGTGGAGGATTTAAAGGAAGACGAAAGGCTTTTGACATCTGACCCAAATCACTCCATTACTATTTTTCTAAGCATGCATGTTGTCTTTCTTCCTTAATATATATTATAATCGCATAAGCATGATTTATATACCAACAAAAATAGTTGCATGAGATGCAGTCCACTGAAGCAAATGCACTCTAAATAGCAAGGCATAGTTACTGAATCAAGCAATCAAAATCTGTAACTACAAATGTTGTGACACCATTCAGTATTGAATAATGTATTGGATTGAACAAACCAGTGATATTCATCTGCTAGGTCTAAGCATGAGCTCTTCAATTATGAAACTGAAAGAAAACATTTCGGGGGGAGGGGGGGAAATCAATGTATCTGTCAAGGAAAACAAATACTTTTGCATCTCAATCCCCTGTAAATATAATTTACATGCAACTTTGGAAGCACATCAGGAAATGCTTTCTCATCAGTCATTTATGCAGTTAGTTGTCCTAGAATTAGTTCAGGGCTAAATAAAGTTTGCATTCAATGGTAAAATTTAAGTTATGTCAGCTTTCCAGGTTCATTATAAACTGGATGATCAGGCAACACGATTGGAATATTATAAATGCAATTCAAATTCTGCAACCTTTGGAACCCAAGATGTACAAACTCACACATTTGAATCCAATTACTATTCTTAAAATATGATCACACGCATAATATTTACTTCCCCTTAGCATCTATGTTGAAAAATAATGAGTGGAAATGATTCACACTGGAACACAGAATTTTGATAAGTTTGGAGCATACGTTGGAATACACAGGCAAGAGCATTTCCGCCCTGTTAGGCATGGTATTGGCTATTGGAACTCACTAGCAGATAATTAATAAGAAGAATAAAGCTTGGTACAATTTAAAAAGAGATTGTGAATGCTTACCTGAATGGCAAGATGTCTTAATGTTAGGAATATCTGATGCAGTCAGACTGAAGAATATATAACCTATATTTATAGCTACATCTATATATGATTTGATGGATATACAGTGGGCCCTTGGTATCCACTGGAGTTTGGTTCCAGAACCCCCTATGCAAACAAAAATTTAGGAATCCCCCAGTCCTATTATATATAAGTGTGTAGTAAAATACTAACCCTTATATAAAATGGCAACATCAGGGTTTGCTTTTAGGATTTTTTTTGCAATATTTTCAAGTTGTGCATGGTTGAACCAATGGATATGAAGGGCTGACTGTAGATACAGATATAACTTCACAGTCAAAAGCCCTTCCAGATAGAGTGAAAGTCTGAATATACAGTTTATCTTCAAAACCACTGATCACATTATTGTGTCAATGAGTGCTTTCCATCTGGGAAATGGGGTACTGAGCTGGAAAACAACATATATCATAATATCAAACAACACCCTTCTGTCCTACTTTTTTTCCCCTGCAGCCCTTTCACTTACCTCCTGACTGCTGCAGCAAGATTTCAGCTGGATTGTGGGGCTTCAGGCCCAGGGCTGAAAGGGGAGTCTTGGCTAGTCCTGGTGGAGAGCGTACTGTTGTCAAAAAAGACACATCAAGAGAAATAAATCAGCAAAAAAATAATATGACAAGATAAATTAAATGTACAGATCACTAAATCCCAAGTATATAGCAAGAATTAAACAATACTGAACTATGTACATGAGTGGGTAGAAATGTTCAGGGCAAATTCCCCACTGAAACCAAAAAAATATAACTGCAAAGTATACCCTCTCCTTTCAGTTACACCTTTGGCTAAGGAACAACTTCTGTCTTCTGGAAAAACGGTTGAGACAGCCTCCTTTGCTGTGTATACCAAAGATGAAAGAAAGCCTAAACAGTGCTGGAGAGCATAGGTCCTCTCAACATACTTTTATGATTTCTTAAAAGGCAGCTGTGGAAATGAACGTTCACAGTGGAAGACCCAAATGCTGTGGTTTCGGGGAGGGTGTGGGGTGAGACATCTATGGAGAGCACAAATTCATTGATGTCATGGTCTCATGAATGACTAACCTTTGTGTTGTCACTAGGCTAATAAAAAGGGGGAGCCAACAGCTTTTGTGGACTTGTATATGTAGCGCCAAGTTATTTCAGACTGACATCATGTTTTTCTAGCAGGGCAAAGCTGATCCTCATTCACGGTAAACCAAGCCTCCAGTTCTAAGAGCTATTAAAAATCCTTTCATGTTATTCATGCCTTCAGCCCTGACCCAGTATTTATCATGTTGAATTAGTTCTGAGCATAATAATAATAACTCTAATATACATTAGAACTCTTTAGGAATAATCATATAACTTCCTCTTCAGACTCTGTGATGAAAAATGAGTCAGTCCAAAACCCAAATCCCACTGAAATGGAATTAAATGCTTATGTCCCTTGGCAAGACTGAAGCAAAGTTAACTTCCTTGCACTTAATTGCACAGGGCTGAAATGTAGTTTTTCTGCCTTTGGTCTTCTTTGTGCAACACCCCCTGGGAAACCATAGGGTGGCTAGCTACTTCAATATTTCCACCTCTTTCTTTTCTAATTACTAGAAAGAGTTTTATTCAATCCTGTCATGCTTCCAGTGGTGTCATTCAGGTAAATTACACAATTCACCTGAACCAGTTGTTAAATTTGTTTTTAAAATGCAGGGGTAGGGGAGATTAAAATGAGAGTCAGGAAAAGCAAAGGAAGGAGAAGGAAGAGACTGGTGATGATGAGGGCAGTACAGGGCCAAGAAAGTCCAAGGAGAGGGAAGGACTAGATCCCGCAAAGATGTGGGGGACAGCTGGATTCACAGATATGCCAAACATCTCATCATCCAACATCATTTCTGCTGAGAAGCTGGAGATGCATTGCTGGAGTAGAAATATCTCCAGCTCTTGAGATCCTGGCAGAGAAGTAGCAAATTTCAGCTGAAGGGGACTCGTGGAACATATTTACATATGTACATATTTTTGACCAAAATAAAATAAAATAAACAAGATTTGTTTTGTAATTGTGTTGAATGACACCACCGTATAATTCACACTCCCCATAATCTCTGTTTATGAGGATTATAGGATAGGCATGGGAATAGATACCCAGCAACCTCAAGTTTCCTGTTGATCTACCCAGAACAGCAACAAAGCAGAAATGACCACAACATTCCTATCCAAGTACAAGGATATTTCAAAGACAATCACCATGAGTGGATCAATGATATTTTATCTGTTTATTGATGTTTTATTGATTTTATGCTGTAAACCGCTCTGGGCTCCAGAGAGAGCGGTCTACCAAATCGAATTTATAAATAAATAAATATAAATAAAATATCATCTTATGTCAAATGTTTGCCACACAGTAGGCATGGCACCTGCTAAGATCATGACTGCGGAAACAATACCAAGGGCATTTTAAAGTATCAATAGCATACATCATATACAGAAACACGTATGATAAGCCCATCAAAAATGCATTTTCTGAATTGCATCAGAATATATCAAATGTTTTTCCTAACCAATCTCAAATGAAAATAATTTAGAGGATAAACATGTATATACACTGAATATATACATACAGTTGGCAGCAATGGATCTGACAGATGCTGATGTACATGTAAGATGTGTTTGAAATAGCAAGTCTCACAAAAACTCTTTCCAATGAGGGTTCTTCAACCTTCAGTACATCATTCTACTGGTATCTTTGCTACTGACAGCTCACTTCACCAGCTCCAAACAATTCAGGCTTTCTGACTTGAATCTCAAGTTCTTGCCCTAAGGATTAGTGGGCGTATGGAGAGAAATGCAGTACTATTGACTATTAGGGAAAAATTCAAAGCACTCTCCATGACTTGCATTGCAATCCTCTGACTTATGGCTTCAGATGGGCTCCACGCCAGGCCCACAACAGTAGAAGAATGGACAAAGGAAGGGAGAGAGAGGGAGGCAGGCAGGCGCGTTAAAGGAAAGCCAGTTACCAAGAACTTAATATTTCATGATAGACCAGTGCCTTAGCTGGCTAGGATTCTGTCCTCAGAGCCAATTGGCAATTGGGAAGCATTCAATTCCACAGGTAAGGCCAGTCATCAACCAGCATCTCCAAGAGCAAGCAGCACTGGAATTTTATCTATTGAGCTACAGAAATCTTATACGATTACCTGATGGCATGTCGCTTTATGGCTCATTTGGAAATTCTGGGCATGTGAACCTTATAGGGTCACTCTTCTAAGAACCCATAACTCAAAGGCCCCATCTATATCGCCCTATAAACAAGTTTCAGAATTCAAATTAACTGTATTGATCTGGATTATATGGCAGTGTAGACACATATAACCCAGTTCAATATGGTTCAATCTGCATTTTGAGTCTACATTGACGATTATAATGCAGTTCACTTTGGATGATATGACAGTGTAAATAGGGCTAAAGAACATAGGTTGTTAAATGCTTTTGGGAAAAAACAATATTGTAGTTCATGAGAACCAGAAAGAATATGCATGTCTGTTGTCTTCCATAACATGTGAAGAACTAAAGCAACAGTAATTTGTAATGAAGGCTAGGATCCCATATGCTTAGGTTCAACTGATTCAGTAGGAATTACTTCTGAGTCAACATATATAGAATATGAAAGATGTGGAATTGAGACATGCTAAAATGAATTTGTGCCAGTTGCTCATGTGCTATTTATTACCTACATTTATATTCCACATATCTTCAAAAGTAGTATATAGACAGTCCCCAAGTTACAAACAAGATAGGTTCTGTAGGTTTGTTCTACAACTGAATTTGTTTGTAAGTCAAAATTCTAATCATTATACCATAGTGACAAAGGTTGCACATCCTCCAGGACATTTCCCACCGCGACAATGAACTGCACATCATATATACAGTATCACATAATTTAGTCAAGTCTTCACTCTGGCTGGATCTACACTGCCATATAATCCATTTTCTGAATCCAAATTATATGTTTTAACTGTATTATAAGAATATACACTGCCAAATAATCTGGATTCAGAAACTGGATTATATAGCAGTGTGAATGGGGCCTCTGTCAGCCTTGGAATCTGGTATAAATCAGGACAAACTGACAAAATCTGTGGACTTGTAAAGATCAGATGTGTTTACATTTAACCTTAATGATGTGACATTTATATAATGTTATGAAAAAGGCAGCTGTGAAGTTTTGTTATCCCTATTTCTTTAAAGACCAGGTAGAATACTAAGCTGCATGTTACTTGACATTGCACTAAGGCTATTCAAAAATATGAGGTACACACTTCTGGGAGCACCTGTGATTATTCTAATTTAAAACTAAGCTATTTTTAAAACCATGGGGTTATTTTCTCCTAGGGATATTTGCTGCTTCCCATTTGCTCATTGGCCCATAGCCATCTATGTTACCCTTGGCCTAATGAAATAGTGTTCAAGTCTGAACTCATTACTTTAAAAACCCACCACCAAGTTATCAAGGATAAGTCCATCAGAGGCATGCTTGAATTGAAGAGCAGAAAGATAAGGCATGCAACAGGAAATTAAAGGAAAACTTACCTTGAAGGTCTATTCTAATCAAATACAAGAAGCCATCCAAGATGTGTTAATTCCATTTGCCACCCAGGTTATGCAAGACATCATGTGTTCGAAGTATTTCCTCCTAGACCCCTAGCTCCTTCTCGGTTCATTCCCAAGCCAAGAATAAAAAAGAGAAAATCCCCCAAAAAGGAAATCTATTTTTGCCACTGATGGCTTGGGATGGATGTCTCCTTCCTCAAATAAAATGGACCTTCACAATGCACCATTCTCAGCCAGTGGAACCATACAAGAAAGGGAACTGCCCTAGCTGAAATGAACAATGGGAGGGATAGTGGCAAAGAACTAAAATCCATCCAAGTGTACCTGTGGGAACACTTTCCTGCCAAAGGAGGCCCTCATAGAGGCAAATTTGTCTACCTTTACAAAACTTTGTCTACCTTTACAAAACTTTCAAACAATTGAACTACCCAGAAATGTCAAAACTTTGTAAAGGTACCTAAAACTAGCCCCATTATGCCAAGTTGCCTCCTTGCAAATCTCTTCCAAGGGAACATTATTTGAGGTAGCCTAAGGCTTCCACTGACTTGGTATAATGGGCAGTTGCATTTTTAGGTTTAAATTGAGTAAGAAGAGGACATTTCCTGGAAATATGTGTTCTTGAATTGTTTGAAGGCTATCCATGTGGAAGTGTCTATACTTTACATAAGGACTGGTATCCAGTACTGGGTGAACCCTGGTCCCTTTTTGACTATAATGAAGAGGATAGAGTATACCCCTTTAACATTTCATTTTGGGATACCAGTGTTATGGCTCCTTCCTCCAAAACATGGGAGATGCCCTGGTGCATTGCTATGCTCTTGGAAGCCAGTAACCTGAGAAATCAATGTTGGATTAATTTGATCAAGTCTCTTTGGCTTATTGTCTTCAATACCCATTGATTATATGTGGGAAAGGAGCATGCCTTTATGAAGTGCCAAAGCCTCCCCAGCCCCATCTTGAATAGGGATAGTCACAAGGTGTGTCTGCTACTGGTCTGCTACAAGGTTTGGGAGGTGGCGACTAAAGAAAAATTGGAATCTAGACCATGAGGGTTTAAATGATCTGACGTCCCTAGAGTGAAAAAAAGAGTTTAAAGGTTTTGGACTATCCACCCTAATGTTTTGAGTCTTAGAAGGCATCATCTTTTTCTTGATCTTTTTAAAAAGGGGAGACGTGATGCAATGGAACAATTAGAGTGGAGGTGAGAGAAGACAGAGGAAATTAAACAGCAACGAGTTTACAGCAAAGGAGAACTGAGAAGTCAATATCCAACCTTTCTTGAGTAAGGCAAGGAAAAAGAAGTGAGGAGGAGAAGCAAGAGATCTAATAGGAAATACTTCTAAAACAACCTAGGTGGCAACTGAAATAAACCCTTTCTTGGATGGTTCCTTTTTTTTACTGGCCTAGAATGCACAACATTTAACAATGAGTTTATATCCAAAATTATGTTTGTTACATTTATTTATTTATTTGTTCAGTCTTATATTCCGCCCTTCCAGGCCGGCTCGGGGCAGTTCATATACATATTAAAATGCACTGCAAAGCAGTGGTACATCATAAAAACAACAAGAACAAGAAATAAAAGTTGCAAATAATGCAACGACAGTATAATAGACAGTTGCACTATCCAGGGGCTTCAATCGAAGGCAAGCCTGAACAACGCAGTTTTCCAAGCCCTCCGGAATGGGATAAGCTCCGCCATCGCCCGGACGTCATCTGGCAGTGCGTTCCAGAGCATTGGGGCAGCAACTGAAAAGGCTTGTTGCCTTGTGCTGGAGAGATGGCAGGAGCGGACAGATGGTACCGCCAAAAGATTTCGCTCTTCCGAGCGCAGTGATCTCAGGGAAACGTATGGGGTGAGGCGGTCCCTCAGGTACACCGGCCCCAGACCATGTAAAGCCTTGAAGGTCAAAACCAACACCTTGAAGACAATTTGGTACTCGATTGGAAGCCAGTGCAATTGCCGCAAGATGGGCGTAATGTGCTCTCTTGCCGACGCTCCCGCCAGCAAGCGAGCTGCAGCATTTTGCACCAGCTTGAGTTTCATTGCACCTGTAACTGCTGCATTGTAACTTGGTTGTGAGGGATAGTTCTTGTGGTGTTTCAATCAGATCAATGGATTGGATGCCTGCTGAGGCAAGTACTGTATGTCCTTGGATAATGTACAGTGACCCATAGCCTGCTTTTTGAGGAGCAACACAACATTTAAATAAATATTGGCTAGAATCCTACTGGGGAGTTAGAAATGTGTAAACCTAGAGTTATGCATCCAGAACCGTTAAATATTCATCAATCTTAAGGGACATTTAGGGACTGTGAAAGTCTCCTAATTCCCACTGATTGTACAGGAGTCACTGCAATTGATGAGACTCAGGAAACAGATGACTGATCTCCTTATGGAATGGTCTTTGGTGTAAGGAGGAACTGAAGCATGAACTCTGCTTCTTCCTTTCACAATGGGATATAATAATAATAATAATAATAATAATCTTTATTTGTACCCCACCACCATCTCCCCAATGGGGACTCAGGAGGGCTAACATGAGGCCAGGCCCTTCTAAAATACAATAGAACACAGTAAAATACAAAATACAGACAGAGGTGGGAATGTCAGTCAGCTGCTTTCTGAGAGAAAGGAAAATGGAGTCCGTGCACTGCAGCAGCTGCCGGCAGGTAAATAAGGGTTGGGGAAGTCATCCTACAAGTCTTACTGCACAGAGGAAGGGAAAGGGGCTATATCTACAGTGAGTAATCACTGGAGAGCCACAAATTAAAGAGCACATGAGCTTCTTTTACTCTTGTTTCTGTAAACCTGATGTTGGTGATGGCTATTGCCATCTTGGGTATCTTTGGGAAATATGTTTCTCTTGAAAGCTAACCATTTTAAAAGCAAATTGGGAATTGGCTTTTGTTTGAGGCCAGTGAGATTAACAGGTATGAACCACAGTAAATGTCCTAAAATCATGTCCATGAAGAATAGAAACCATACTTCCCTAATATGGAGTATGTGCTCATTTGTACATATGCATTGTATAAAATACGGTATTATGCATATACTGTAGTTTATTTTTTCTATTTGTTAATTCCATCTTTATGCCAGATAATGTTTGTTTTAAAATGGTGCACATCATTTTAAAAACTAATTTGGACATCATCCAACCTGGTCCTGTTTCATAGTTCAGTGATTTTGCCAAAAGAGTGATGAAACCATAAGGATAACAAACTGGAAAAATGGCCCTCAGTACTATGTGTTGGGGGTGGAAGAAAAGCAGACTTTTCCATGCTAAAACTGATACAGATCACCATCTGTTCTGCATGAGAATGTGTCTTGTTATGTAGGTGTGCATTACTGAAATGCTATTTGAAATGTGTCTATAAGGTTTGGGTTAATTTTCATTTTCTTCCACCTGGAGAACACATCTGCCTCCTGTCTCTCTCTAACTTAGAGACTCAGAGGAAGCCATAGGAAAATTACCTAAAGTGGGGTCTGTGTGCCAAAAGTCCACATTTTAAATACATTTCATTTGGGACATTCCACCATCAGACTCAGGTGTTGGGTTTAATTCAAACCTGATTCAACTTTCTTTTTCATCAGTTTTGGTAAATTTATGGTATTTTTTAAGATGTCAAACACACTGTTGGTGGCACTGACGTTGTGATATATAATTTTAGGGACAGGGCATATGAATGCATTGCAACAACAACAACAACAACAACAACAACAACAACAATGGCACAATCCATGGAGCACTTGTCAGAATACTCCGGAAAAACCAGACCGAAGGGATTTCTATGCCTTATGCACAAAGGTTTGCAGCTATGTTTTAATTGTCAATCAGTGAAGTGTAACAACTGACTTGGGCCATGATTCTACCAGATGCTTTATGGAGGTGGGAATTCATTCAGATACCAAAATATCCAAAACACTGGTTATATCTTCCCATGTAGAATTTATGTACCGGGTGTCATCTTTGTAGGAAGTAATATATTTCCTGATTAATGAAGGAAATAAGCTTCTCCTATAAGTGTTAAGACCTAAATTCAATTGTTAATCCAACTTCACTAGATCCAATGAATCAATGTGTACTTGTTAAAAAACATATTAGTTGCCTGATTCAATGTGTTTATTCTAGTCAGTATTAAAAACTGCATTTAGGTTTATATGTTTTGATGGATGAAAATAACTTTCTCTCTCCATGATGATATAGTTCATCCAGTTTTTCATACTTAACAGATAGACAAGATTTTTTACGTACTTGGCTTATATAGTTATGTTTCCTGAAAGTTAGAAAGGTGTGTACTATCTACAGTCTTTCCTCACTTATTGTGGGGGTTAGGTTCCAGGACCACCCACGATAAGTGAAAAACCGTGAAATAGGGGTGCCCCCTCCCCTTCCCTCCTCACCCTCTTTACCTTCATCTTCCTCCTCCTCGTTGCCACCTGGGCCTCTTGTCTCCTCTTGGTGGAGGTGTCGCGGGGCCCAAGCAGCGGCAAGAACCCCCAGCGATGACCACGAGGAGAAAAAGGGAGGTAAATGGGATGAGGGGGAGGAAGAGCCACCCCCTCGCCCCATTTACCATCCCTCCTCTTGGTCACCGCCTGGGTCTCTTGCTGCCAAATGGCAGAAAGAAGCCCCAGCGGTGACCACGAGGAGGAAGAGGGAGGTAAACGGGGTGAGTGGGAAGCAAGAAGCTCTGATGGCGACCACAAGGAGGAAGAGGGAGGTAAACGGGGCGGGGAGGAGGAAGAGTCGGCTCCTCGTCTTGTTTACTACCCTCCTCGTGGTCAAAGCATGGGGGTATACCATGTTCTCTTGCTATATGCTCTATATATATATATATATATATATATATATATATATATATCCACCCGTGAAACAGCGAGGGAACACTGTATAAGTATAAAGACCAGCACAAATAGTGACCCATTAAGCCAAATACATCAGACATGTACTGCAATTAAGACTTTAGTGTTGCATTTCCCAGCAGACAACAGAAACAGGAAAATTATCAAGCCCTCAGTGGCCCATCATCAGAGCTTTAAATAGTTACTCTGGGAAACTTTAACTCCCCTAGCACTTCAATAAGCATGGCTACTAGCCATGCTCACTAGGGACTGGGAAATTATAGTGGCAATAGTAACTTTTCCAAGTTCTAGCCATTGCATAGGGTGGGTTTCATTCAATTGGCAGATCTACAATGTGCAACCTTTCTCTATCTTGACTGTCACACCTTTATGAAGAACAATGGATATTTGTGGCTCTCGAGGAAAGAAAATCAAAGTTCAAGTAATGGCACGGGGCCATATTGTTTTGTTTTATGTCAACATTCAAAACTTTGCTTCCTCTCTTACATCCTCCTCCACATATACAAGAGCTGGAAAAAGTTCATGTTTTTGTTATTGTGAAGAAACGCAAACATAATAGTGGCATCATGAGGAAACTGTGATAAACAGAGAGATGAAAAGTGATGAGGGAAGAGCCAAGAGTGGCAGGTGGAGTGAAAAGAGAAAATGGGATTGTGATCAAAATGGTGGTGGGTGTCGGGAAGCTGACAATGGTTTGACTGGCTGCCTCTAAGGCTGGCTTTGCCAAAACCACCCGCCAACCCCCAGGCAACTCCCATCCCCTTGCCCAAGTGAATCGAACTTACACAGGTTACTGTAAGGGGTTTGTGGTGAGACAGGGAAGGCAGGGGTTGGGGGAGAGGTCTCACCACCACTGGAAGGTGGACTGCTTGGAGGAGTCCCCTGCATCTCTTCAAAAGCCTCTTTGTAGCTGTGCAGATGGGGCTATGAAAGAGAAAGGAGAAAAGCAAGAGCAGAATCAGTGGTAAGAATTCAGCCCTGTACTCTTCCAGCCTTTTACAAACTGGGCAGTAGGAATCCCCGATTCCTTTTTTCCAGATGTTCTTCCACCTGATCTGGCTGAAAATGGCTTGGTCTCTTTTCTTATATTATTTTAAAACAACAACAACAATAACAACAACATGTCTACTTTAATTTGAAAGAACATTCCGCTGTCATCAATGTCTTCTGCCCCCCAAGCTCATAGTAGTAGGGAAGAAAGAGTAATGGCTCTTTCCAGGGCAAGCAATGTAGGCTCTATTAACATCTATGCCTTTATTTATTACACTGGAAATTAGGGGAGCAACAACAAGAAAAAATGAGCCTTTAGAGGGGATTTGGGGAGGCTCCTTCCAATGCTTATATGCTCACTCCCATTTTACTGTCAAGTCAAACTCTTCTTCCTTCAACAACATGATCTTTTTACCCAGCTTCAAGCACTTTCTGCCTGAACTTTTCTGCATGTACATAGTATGTTCAAGAAAAAATTTAAAAAACTAAAAATATCGTACCTCCTTGGGTCTTCCTCCAGGGTTGGCAGAGATGGTGCTAACCACCTCTGGTGAGACACAATGAACTGGGGAGCGAACAGTGGGACTTCGTGGTGAACTTGGGTCCTGAGGACTGTTCTCATACTGGCCTTCACTGGTTGTGCGTCTTCGGGTGGGGGCTTCTGTTTCTTCTGGCGACTTCTCCCGTGGTGACTGTACTCCTGAAAGTTCAATTACCAAATGTCAGAAAGGAGGATGTCCATCACAGTGTGAGGCTTAATACATATACAGGTCAGGGGACTAGTATTCAGATCTTTAGGCTGTGTCCTGGGACATGAAAAGAAGAAAGAGGCAGTGAATAAAATAATGACTTATGAAGAAAATGGACATCTTACTTCCCACCAGCAGATCATAAAAAAAATCAGCAAATAACAATTCAGAATAACACTAGTCTGGTTCATACATTTAAAGAACACACATACAAGGTTGCTGAACTGCCACAGCCACAGCCTTTGAAGGAGGAAATATTCCTGAGATCATGCATCCATTTTGAGCAGGACTTCTGGAGGGCTAGACTAGGAGGGATGTAATATCCACATTTTGCTTTCCTCTATGGTTGTGGTCAGGGGCCACTCTATATGTGAGACTTTGGAACACTCAAACCTTGGTTCAGATGGCATGTGCTTTGAACAGGCAAAATAGATGGTCTCCTTGCTTAATTACTAGCTATATTTTACTCACCCAATGTTTCCATGTTTCCTTTTACACTTTGGACATCCTCATCAGAAATCTATCCCTCCCCATCCTCAACATCTATCATGAAAGAGAAGAAATAGCTTATTGGAATGGAATGGGCTTCTTACTCTACGTAGAGCATGCTTCTCTCAAAGTCAAAACCATCTACCCATATATCCACCGGTCCTTCATAGATCTACTTGTATAATCTGGATTCACTCTGAGTCAGAAGTAGTGAAAAGGGGTTGCAGAAAGATTAGATCTGTTGCAGCTGAGCAAAGCTATACATCAAAGGGAATACTGGACTAACAGACCCAGAAAAGACATGAACAGTATTAAAAACTATTATTTATCATTCTGGACTTCTTCCCTCACCTATTAGAGACAATTTAAGGAAACAGAAGGAAAGGTTGTAACAAATCCCCCTCTATATAGTAGATAGTAAAGTGAAATGAGATAATGTTGCTGTGCTTGATATAAATTGCTTTCAGCTTATCATTTCCAGCACTCAAAGCAGAAAAAAACCCATTGACCTAAGAACCGGTTGCTGGAGATCAGCAGATAAGCTTTGATGCTGTATATCAGTATTTATGATCATAGTAAATTGGTTTGCTGGGTATTCTCTGTCCGTGTTCTCTGAATCCATCTTTACCAAGATACAGCTTGGTATTGTGACATAATTTCATTGGATTTCCCATGGTTTTATAATAGTTAATAGGCACAGACTTAAGACAGTTGGTCTGATTTTCCAAGACCTGGCCAGAACTAACAAGGTGAATTGGAGCTCTCTCATTCACACAGTTTCCACAAGACAAAGAAACTTCATGGCAACTAACAAAAAAGGATATTTATCAATGAATCAGGGAAAATGCTATTTGATGTAGATGCTAAGAATTCTCTCTCAGAGACCCCAAGTCTGTCTTCTATACACTGCAAAACTATCAGTCAATGACTACGAAACCCACTAAAGTGAATGATTGAGTTTAGACTTCTCTTGTTAATCACAGCCTTTTTACAGAGTTTAGATTTGGCTCATAATTATCTTGGCCTCAAAATACTTGCCCACCACAATGCCTACATTTCCTTTTAATCTGTTGGCAGAGCTATTGAGAAAGTTTGCTGCTGCAGCCTTGGGTAGGTCTTGGGAAACCCCAGTAGCCCTGTGGGTATTAACACCACAGAAAAAAACTTGGTGTCTTGTTCACTGTAAGGAGAAATATAATTTTACTCTGTTTTTTTTCCCAATGTAGATACAAAGTGAGGCTGCACTTCAGCACGTTCAAATCACAGGCAGTAGAAAGAGCCTCAGACATGGCTAACATTTCAGCCTTTTTTGTTTCTATAAGCAGCGGTGATTCCTCCCAACTCCTGAGCATCCTGCCTTTCAAAATACAATACATTTGAATTATTGTTTTATTTCATTTCATTTCACCAAGGCACTTGATTGTAAAGAAGGTGACACCTTAGAATGCATCCTTTAAAAGTTGGTCAAGCCAGTTCGTGGGACTCTGGAACTACTTTTGAGCTCCTTGGCAAATCTGGATCTCTCCTGGATTAGTAACAGCTATGCCATTTTCTCAGCGACAGAGAGTTTTGCCTTTCAGACAGCTGAGAAAAAGAAAATAAAGTGGGGGGAAATGTGAAAGCACAGATTTTGGACTGTGCTCTGAGATTTCTAATACAGAAGCTTACTTAGGCAGAGAAAGCAGAGAGAACTGGACTCCATGGTGACAAAAGCAACCAAACTGTAACATTTGCAACGAAGGAAAATCCATTGACTGTGGGAGAAGAAAGCTCACGCTCAAGTAACACCACATGTAACATTCATTAAATTGATCAATGATATGTTTTTCTTAAAAGGGAGAATGGGGTTTAACTTGGAAATGTTACTTGTTTGGACCACAGTTCCCAGGCTCCTTTATTGGTTATTATGGGTGCTACATTCTGGGGATTATATTCTCTCAAACTAAATTCTGAGATAGATTATTTTGTGCCAGGACAGCTGCTTAGCTCATTTGACACCTTCATAAATATTTTCCAGACAATTATGTTTTGTGCTGCAATTTTAGTAGTGAATACATGTAAAATAATACATACATACACACACATCACTGGTGCCTCTCATGACTTTTACTACAGAATCACCGAGCTGGAAGAAACTCAAGAAATAGCACCAGAATTTAGTTCTAGATACATTCCACCTATCTCTGAGCTCCACTGCCTTCTTTGAAGTTACATATTGGAGCACAGAATAACACAGTGCAGAGATAATGAAGCAGAGAGATAATGCCTCTTCTGTTTATACTTGCATCATATGACATCAACAAGATGGGTGAATGGATAGATGGATGGAAACTGGCTTTGTTTTTAAAAAGCTGAATCATACTTTGGCAGCTGTAAGCCCAAAGCTGAAGGTCAACACAAAATCAGTTTGCAACTTATGTTAAGTTTTATGCTGAAAAACACAAACTCAAAGTCGTAGTGAGACACCAGATTTCAGATCCAGAAATCCTTGACGGAAGGCATAAGCCTGTTATTTTCATTGGGTGGGCAGGGGTGGAGGGCAGCGAAATGTTTTCAAGGTACAGTGACAAGAAAACAAAAAGAGAAGGAGAAATCCACAGCCTCACTTTCAGCTTGAATGGGGAACTCATTTCGAAGCAGAAGGGAATGGACAAAGCCCCCATTGCAATGAGAGCAAGGACCAGAAACATTCTGCTTTTTTTCCCCCTTTTTTTTAAAAATTAATTTTTTATTCATTCCAACAACAAAAAAAACAACACATCACAAACATACCGACCTTTACATCGGCATACACATAAACATAAACATAACATAAAATCATAGCCCCCCTCCCTTCCCACCCCCCACTCCCACCACCGTTCTGCTAATGTGTGCAGTGAAGGTCTGGAGAGGAGCCATTGCCTTCTAAAGCAATGCATTCCACTTAACTCCCACGCCAGGAGAGTGGCTGCCATCATGCCCTCTGTATTGCTGCTGCAGGCACATTTCAAATTTCTCCTACACTGGCTTTCAAATCCTCCACCCCCTTGCCGGAACTTTAGAAACACTTCAGTAGTGTCTCCTGCCATTCTGTGCTTTGTTTCCCCATTCTTTGTAAAGAGAGAGTGGCTGGGCAGGGTTGGGTGCGGGTAGAGAGAAGAACAGAACCAGTGTTTCAGAGCCAAAAGTGGCAATGTTTTGGCTCAAACCAACCATGCTCAAACCAACCATGCTTGGACCAACGACATTCTGCTGCTATTTCTTGAGTAAGGAAAGATGGGTGCTCGCAAAGTGGCACTCTTTGACTTAAATCTCTGGCACATTTTCTGTGCTAGGATTGTTTTAAAAAAACCCTATGCTAAGATACAGTGCACCTTATCTTTAAGGCAAAGTCGCCAATATCTTCTGTAATCTTTCTCAAAAGGTTCCTGCAGACTTAATCCAAAAACAACAACAAATGAATGGCAATTTTAGATAAGAAGACAGATTTAATGTGAATCATGAAGAATGGCAAACATCACCTCCCCAGAGCCAAGCTTAATCTGTCAGCTCTATGAGGATATGAGCAGTATCTCTAGATTAGATCAAGGATCCATATGCCCTGGTATGCCATTTTCAAATTAAAGTGGTCCTAGTCCTTTGTGAAAAGTAGCAATTTTTTTTCCTGAAATGAAAACATCCTGCTGGTTGTCCTCCCCCACTACCACCACAGTGTTGATACCCTTTTTCATCAAGGAAAATAAAATCAGAGGTTCTTCCTTAATCTCCTAGCATACATACCATCTTGCTCTTTGTCCAATAAATTATCGTTTAACAGACTAAAATCAGTGCATCTCAGCTTGGCCTTCTCTAGAGGTAGCATCTACATGGGGACCGTCTACCTCAGCTGCACAGAACACCAAAAAATGGGTGGTCAAGAAGGACTTCTGCTTTTCAAAACTGGGCTTTTTGAAATGTTAAACCAGGGCTGTCCAACTGGCGGCCCTGGGGCCGGATCCGGCCCCCCAGCCTGTTGGACACGGCCCCTGCTATGCCCCCAGCCGCCATTTTTAAATTTTTTAAAAAATTCATTTTAAAAAAATGGCGGCCGGGGGGGAGGCGGGGCAGGGAGGAGGAAGAGAGCTAGCTCCTCCTCCCTGCACCGCCCCCTCCGTCCCTCTCTCCGTGCCGAAAAGGAGGAGTAGGCAGCGCCAAGGGCAGCGCGTCACGCCAGGCCTATGACGCGCTGCCCTTGGCGCCGCCTTCTGCCCTTTTTTGGCGGCTCCCCCGCCCTAGGAAGGGCAGGGGGCGCCGAGAAGGAGGAGTAGGCGGCCTCAAGGGCAGCGCGTCACGTCAGGCCTGTGACGCGCTGCCCTTGGCGCCGCCTTCTGCCCTTTTTCGGAGAGGGCGGGGCCTGGGCTGGGGGCGGGGCCTGGGACCTCTATTCCGGCCCTGGACCCGGTAGAATTTGGACAGCCCTGTGTTAAACCATACAGGAAGGGATTATAATCTATCTAAAGTGCTGCTAGGGTATTGCAGAACAGAAAATTCCCTTTTAAAAAGAGCAGTAGGAAATATAGAGGGATCAAGGACCACAAAAAAGTCTAGGAGGCATATGCAGCCCAGGGCTGCACTTTACCTATCCATGGTCTGTTGTAATGAATAAATTTGTGGAAATCTCTTTTCTTCACTAATAAGAGGCAGCCCTGTTTATATTAAATGAAGAAACAGATTCCCAATGTTAGAGCTTAATGTTCCCAAAAAATATATTATTTTGTGAAGGATTTTGAAACTTTTATTTTGGGCATACTGTGGTTAACATCCTAGTATCCCCAATCTTAACTGGAATGGGTCGAGGCTGGACTCTTGCTTTGGGTATGACACAGTATTCTCAAAAAGCTGATTCCCAAAAACATCACTTAAGGAACAAAGAGCCTACATTTTGATTGCCAGATCTCACATTTTCATGGGTGATATCTAATTGGGAAGAAAGTGTGCAAATTCTCCAGTTTTTCATGGAATTAATTCAAGACATGAGGAAAGGCCTCAAGCAAATCTCCTGTTCACATTGTAGGGCACCAGTTTGCTACACCTGGCTAAGGCAGTCGAACTGTTGCTAGCTACATTGTGCAGGCTTACATAGATGACAGCAAAGATTGAAAAATGAATAAGTGAAAGATCTGTGTATATCAGTCTTCAATATTTTGAAGAAAATAACTGTTTCTCTTTTTAAAAACATCTATATATCTTCTTGTGCATCCACCCCCCCCCCCAGTCAATATAATCACATCACTTAAATCAGTACCAATATAAATTCAGTCCAGGTGATTTAAGCCGGGGGGGGGGGGGTAGCAAAACAATAATACCACTAGTGTGAAAATAAACTGTTTCAGCACAGAAGTAAAAAGTGAGCAGGGAAACAAAAAATAATAATTAAAAAGCCATACAGATTCATTTAAAAATGTAAAAGCACAAGACTAGAAATAGAGCTGAAAGACTGCACATGCTAAAAAGGCAAAGCATTTATTTGACACTACTTTCTCATATTTTAGGCCAGTTGGTTAATACCAGCTAAAGTAGGCTCATTGAATCAGTTGGACTTACGTAAGTATTCAACAACTAATAGTTCAAACTATTTATAGGATTCAAGTATCACAGGGGCATTTTTGAGACTTTAGAAATGAACTGAAACTGCTCCTTCTATTCCAATTCATTATATCTGGGAAAGGATTATGTGTGAACTGACTTTATGGTGTTACCATCAAGAGCTGGGCAACGCTAGGATGTGTGTAGGTCTGTTTTGCTTGTATTTCTTTATCTTTTTTATTTTAACAAAACTTCGATAAATATTGGTAACAAAAAAAAGAGCTGGGCAACGCAAAATGGGATGCCCTTATGATTTGAGTGCTTTAAATGCAATTTTCCTGCTTCTTGTCAAGGGGTTGGACAAGATGGCCCACGAGGTCTCTCCCAACTCTATGATTCTATGCAGCTAACATTGATACTATAAAGGGGAGGCTACAAAGAGCCAGGGATAACCAATACTATGGCACATACAACTCTAATGGGAGCAAACCTTTTTGCAGAAGACTGAATCTGCAAAACAAAGACATTGCTGGGACTGCAACTGATAAATTAAGAGCTCATCATGGGTGTGTTAGGGGACAATGCAACCCAGAAAAGCAGATGTCAAAAGCAGATCTGAAGAAATAAGAGATATTTGGGTGAGAACACCATGACAATGGTGGGTGAGTGTGATGGTCTTTATGGGATCACAAAGATTTAGTTGCCTGCACCATTGTCCAGAATTTTGTGAAACATGCAGGTGTCTGGGAAACACATATGTCCAAAAGCAATGAAGTTATGCAGGCACGGACAAGAATTTGTCCTTCAACTTTTCTGCTCGCTTTCCAATGTGCCATATGATAGTATGGATATTGTGCTCTTTCACAATTAGGTAAGGCACTGCATATATACACTACAGGACAGGCCAAAGTGACATACAATATTGTGGAGTAGTCTTGAGATGGTTTCCCTAGGTTCTAGTATGTGTGTGTGTGAATATAAGCCAGTTTCCAAATCAGCCAAGGTTCAGTGTTTAACAAGCACACAAATTCCAAACCTGTTAGGAGGGAGGGAGGTAGATTCAGAAGACACAAGTAGCCTGAATAGGATCAAACAGGAGAAATGAAACAACACACCAATGAGCCTTCTGTTAGGATGGCAAGTCATTATTTTGTGAGATATCCCAATAAAAACACAACAGATTTTGGAAGCAGCCCTAAAACCACCAAGAAAATAGTTATCAATGTGTATATACCCAAGCTGCTGCACCAATGAAAGCAACAAAACCAATAAAGAAAAGACTCCAGGAACCCCTTACTGCTAAATTTGAGAGTTCAATGAAAATTTGTTCTTCACTGCAGAGCTTCTGACCCCATGAACTCCTTTTTCCCATATATACTAGGTTCCTTTCTGCAGAGCCATAGAGATCCCAAGAATTTACACACCCACTTGCTGACTCCTTCTGGTAGCCACGCAGAACTGGAAACCCCTGTTCTGTTGACAGTCCATGCTGCTGCCAGACACAGAGGAAAGATCTGAAGTGCATAATCCCCAGAGATGTTTGTACAACACACACAAACTTTTAAATAAACCACGGTGTAAGGCCAAGCAATACTGCACGTGACCAGTCCAGTTGTTGGACTTTAATACCAATCCTCCTCCCTCTTTCCCAGAACCACATGCAAACTTTTGCCCCTTGACATTCATGGTGACACACTGACACAGCACCAACAACAATGCAACAATGAGTGTGCTAAACACTGGGGTAAATAAAGCTGCTCCCCACCCAGCCCTGCTGTCCTTTTGCAAGTGATTTCTGGTTACACACCACAGATGAACATCACACACAGCAAATGGTTCCATCAACAAGCTCATTAGACACACTGCAAAAGGCAGGGGAAAGGCAAGGGGAAATGAACCACAACCAATGATTTTTAAAGGAGCTTTGGGATGAGGACTTGGCTGTATTTAGAGTCAAATCTTGGTAGGCACAAATGATTGCTCCATTGCAAATTCCTGATTTTCTCCAGCAGAACACATAACTGTCATTTGTGAAGAAAGGCTCTGACACAGTCAGAAGGGAAAATCAAAGTCCTCAGGCCTTTCTGCAAATTAGGAGACAACACATACCCAGTTTTGATGGTGTCATTTTGAAAAGGACCCTGAACAGCCATCTCTTTCCACTCCTACCAAGTAGAAAGAAGCCCCACCTCTCTGCTCTGGTAGCATCCATGCAAGGGAACTGGTGACCATGCAGGAAAGCCAGGGCAAGGAGGTCTTGGGAGAAAGAAAGAAAAGCAGCAACAGAACAAACCAGAAAAGGAGAAGGATCGTTGTCGGTGAAGAGGAGGATGGGGGCTTTTTATACTCTTCCGGATGTCCCGGAGTTTGGCGTTGTACTCTGACAGGGGGAGATGGAGATAGGGTGGGTAGGAGCAGCAGCAGAAGGTCAACCAAGGATGAAACAAAATCCATCATGGAGATTGTGAAAGAGAAAAAGTAGTCAGAGACAGAACAAACATCACAATGGACAAAGAAGAAAAGGGGAGGGAAAACACAAGAGAAAATATTAGTTGGAATTTTATCCCAGGCCTAAAACTTTGTGATGTGAGGAGTGCAGGTAAGGGTCAAAAACATAGTAAGAGACACTATTGAACTAATGCAATTGTCAACTATTTAAAGTGGACATTTCCATGTAGGATGATCTCAGGAGTATATAATCATGGCTTGCACGTGGTAGGTACTAGCTACATCATCCTGGAGCATTCCAAACAACTGTGCTCCTAACTGCCATTGCTCAAAGTAACTTCCTGAAGTTTACAGTGGGTTTGAAGGCTGATTCCTTATGCAAGATCTTGGCCATATTAAATAATTATGTTGTACTTGCAGATAGGTACATCCAGAACCAAAACAGCAATGTTGCCCAATTTATGTGATTGGAAGTGGTGCCTCACTATTCCCAGTTGCCTTTCTGTGAAGGAGCCTCCCTAGACAGCTTTTTTTCACCATTATGTAATAGTTTGGGGTATGGGTGCCCCCCCCCCCAAAAAAAACAATTGGAGAGTTACTATGTGGGTGAAGATCCTAAGAGCCACACTGGATCCTTTCATGGCCAAATGCAGACAATGTTTTTCAATCTTGCCTCTGAACCTCAGTTTTCAATCCAGAATTTTGGAAAGCCACTCCATCATCTAAAATTACTAGAATGACGACTGCAGAAGCTGAAAGAGATATTGCAAGAATTTGACATGGGAAATCAAAGGTATCAAAGGCTGGTGTCTGCAATGTCTTCATGCTATTGCATGGCAAGGAGAAGAGCAGCCTCTGAGAGGTCTTGCTGTCTCCTACTCAGTTTTGCTGAGGATTGGCTCCAGAGCATCTAGGCAAATGAATGGGCAAATAGATGTGATAGTGACAGGGAGGTTCAGTTGAAATTACTTTCCTCAGTAAGTTAACACTGTGACAGGAAGAATATGAGAGTAATTTACTTTTTGTTTTATGAAAATCTGGCACTGTAGCTAGTTGTATTTTTCAAGATAGAGGAAAAAATGCATCTCTGATATCACAAAACCTAGTATATCTCACTGCAGAAGGAAATATTTCCTCACATGTTCTATCCCAAGTCTCAGGATGATTCCGAAACTGGACATTGTCCTGCCTCTGTCCACAATCACTTAAGCAAACATTTACAACACACATGCACCAGTCATGGGTTTATTCAGTGGAATCCACATGCCCATTCTTCATTCTTGCATGGCAGCAGGCTGGACTAGATGGCCTATGTAGTTGCTTCCAACTCTATATTTTATATTATATGATTCCCAACCATACTTCCATCTGCTTAGAATTACATTTAACTGACTAGTTCAGATTTCTTTTGTAAGGTTCCTTTGGATCCTCCCTCCTTCTACCACCATAAAGTGCCTTCATTTCTGGCTGTCAGTTGTGTTTGTATAAGAAAATTTATGTGGCCACACAGTCACATACTGGGACAAAGTTTATGTGGCAATTTCATAGAATTTTTCAGAAAGAACCTTAAGCTTAGGTTGTTTCAGGACTTCCGATTTTTATGAGAAGCTTATATCTTTGCATTTAACCACATTCCCCTCTTGCTTTTGACTTGCCGTTGTGGTATGTGTTACCAACTAGCAACCAGCTTCTACATTTGTATTTACTGAGCACCCCAGTGCTTTTATTCCTAAACAATGGGAATTCTGATAAAGTACTCCCTATCACTGACATATCTCTTCTATTCATCCTTCTCAAATTTTGATTCAGGCTGGAACTATACTAGAGGACTTCGATCCACTTTGAATTCAAGGAAAAATTTGAGTTTTCTGAGATAGCTAGAACTAAGAACCCAAGGACATACATTTAGCTATTCATCTGGATTATCTGTGCCTTGCTGCTTTCATGAGGATTTCAAAGAGTGGGTAAACATACAGACATGAATGAAATGACTTACGGAGACATATCTGACTCAGCTCGATCCAGTTAATTGTTTCAAGGCTTCCATTCAGGTGCCTTGCATGTCTTGATCCAGGCAGAAATTGAAGTGGTTGGGAGCAGGCCTGGGTTGGACTAGCTTTTCCTGGGTGTTGAATCCTCCAAAGAGGCCTTTCCCCTTAATCATTACAAAATTGTTCCCCGCCCTACTGTGTAGCAAATCTGAATTCTCATGACAGCAAAATCCAGGGAGGCTGATGATCTGTGAAATTCCACACATACCCGCCTTGGAACAAACAGGCAATTTATAGTATCATGTCTTGCAAATAACAAGTTGCTCTCTCCATGCTTGCTCTATACAGACCCCATTCCTCTGTTCTTGTCCTTATCATTTTCCAGCACTTGCCGGATCTTTTGCATCACTCCATACTGATCTGTGATCATGGAATAGCCCAATACAAATTGTACTCTTCAGAGTGCTTCTTTGATGGGAATGGGGTCATTTGTGATAATAACAAAGTTCTTGCAGGACTCCTAAGCTCATGCATTGATGAAATGGAAAATGTGATTTTAAATACAGAATGATGTGCCTGTTTTTCCTGCATTTGTTATGTATTACCTATATGCAGCATCACTTGTAAAAACATATGCCACTGAAATCAGAGGTCAAGACTCAGTTGATTAATAAATACTGCATAGTTGGAGAAGGGGTAGGGGAGTGATGAATGTGAAGGATAGTCCCCTCTCCACCACATCCTACAGCTCTGGTTTACAGAAAGAGTTTTCTCCCTCATAAATAATTGGCCCTATAGCTATCTCACCCCTATGATTTAGCTCTATTCCCCCTATTTTAATCTGTACATGTGGCCCGCTCATTGTCCTGTGTTATAAATGGTTTTATTTCATTGTAATTTTATATTGGTTGTTGTATTTTACAGTTTATGTATTATGTAATTTATTATGTTGTCATTTGATTGATTTTACCTTGGCTTTTGTATTGTTGGGCTTGGCCTCATGTAATTTATTGCCCCACCACCTTTAATCAGGAGGTTAAAACATGGGGAAAGACGACACACATAGATTTGAGAAGCCACCTAGCTAAGATGGTTTTTCTCTCAAATCTCCAGCTGTGGTTCAGCTGTCTCCACCACAGTGGTATTGTCTAATGCCAGCTAGAAAGTTCAACATGCCTCTCTCCTATTGTTTTTTCAACTGTTCTTTCCCTTTTTCTTAAGATGCGGGGGAGTTTGAGGCTAGTCAAGATATTTTTACCCCCAGTAGAGGAAACTCCAGTGTACTAAAAACCATGTAGCACTGGGCTAGATATATGACACTTTTCCACCTGTACCAACGACCCTTTATTTATTTATTTATTTATTATTGGGACGACCCTGGCACAGCGCCATGAGTTAAAAAGCATAAACAATTAAAAACAAAATTAAAACAAGCAGTACAATTAAAACAGGGTTGTGGATGAAAGTATCTGTGTGTGTGTGTGTGTGTGTGTGTGTAAAATAAATGGGAGAAGTTGCTCTCTGTTGGTGTGGCTGGCAAATATAGAAGAGATGCTGGAATGACTTTACAGTGTAAATAACCACAAGGTATTTTCTGCATGACAACATGCAGAAGGAATATACAGAGCCCTTGATTCCTTGCTAGTCTAGCTATAGCTCTCTACCCATTTTTGAACTTGATTTGGCAGCGCTGATGTATGGCTGTGAAATGTCTAGCACATTTCATTTGGGAAGTGGCTCCATTTAGCTTCAGATAAAGACTCTCCACATTCTGCAGGGCTGATCTTCTGGGCCAATCCTGCTGTTTTCCACAGGACCTCGCTATGAGGATTTTGGCTCTCTTGACTTTATGTTCTTTGTCATTTTTGGATTACTGATTTTTTCCATTTCTATTCTACTGACACTTTTGGAATTGCCCCTTTTTACTTTTTAATCTGCTTTCTTTAATAAACGTTTTAGTTAGAATTACTGACTCTGGGGCGGTCCTGGGTAAAAAGGTGTTGCAGTGCTAGAGTGCAACAATGGCTGTCTTAAATAGCAGGATGCAAAAGGTCACAAAATATGTATTTGTGTGTGACAGAAGGAAAGTACACTAATAAACATGAACATGAAAATAAAATCAACGACATCTTTGGAATTTAGACATAAGATACTGACTGAACCATATCACAACACAGGGATTATTTTCAGTGCCTTGCTTAGGGTGCTTGCCTTTGGGTTTCTTAGTGTTAATTAGAATGTTATCTACATTACACATTGACAGCAGTTTAATCCCACTTTAATTGCCATCCTACAACAACCAGGGATTTTTAGCTAGGTGTGGTTTTCTGCCAGAAAGTTCTAGTCTATCCCCTGCCTCACAGCCATCAGCAATCCAATCACTCTCTGGTTCCTTGAACTCTGGAAACTCCAGAAAAGCACCCCAAGCTCCAGTGAAGCTGAATATCTGTAGCAAAACCAGGGACCTACTAACTCCAACTTACTTTGACTGCATTTGCCAGGAGAGAGGGCTATCCTTTACATTCATTACTCGCTCTGTCTCCTTAACCTGTATATGGGTACCTATTATATGCAAAGTTTATTATGCCAGTGATTTACATTTGCTAAGGAGCAGCAGGTGTAGAAAGGCTTCAAATGACACAGCATGCTTGAAGATTTCCTACAGAGAGGCACCTCAACTAGGCAGACCATTGCTCCAATCCAACTAGGCTATTGTTGTTGTTTTAATCAGGGCTTATTTTCTGTGGGCATGTGTGTATATGTGTGTGTTTTCCATTTGCAGATATAGCCCAGTTCGTTCTTCCCTTCACATTGCCTTTAACAAACACAGTGACCTTCAATCGCATACTAATTCATCAATCTGTATTGTTATTCACCCCATCTCCACACTTTGCTTCAGATGGGCTACCTGGTTTTTATTATTACTTTTCTTACATTCCATATAAGCCTTGCATTTTTACTTTCTTTTAAAATAGAAAACTCAGTTCATAGAATCATACTGTTGGAAGACACCATATGGGCCATCTAGTCCAACCCTTTCCCATGCAGGAAAAGTACCCCTGAGAGATGGTCATCCGGCCATACTCATCCAGCCATGTTGAGAAAATGCTTCATAGAGGAAGGTGGGGACTGTGGGCTAGCTATGGCATCAGGTCATAAACATAGTTTAGAGCTACCTTCTGGTGTGTACACACAGAACCTGTCTCCTTGCCTAAGTTGGGAAAGAAAACCATACATCTAAGGAAAACGTGGCAAGGGTGTTTCAACTGTGGGTTTGCTACTCAAACAGTGTATACTTCCTGAAGTGGCACAGTGACTCAACCTCAAGTTCCCTTTTCCATTCCGCGGCACTCCTTATGCCAGAGCCAAGGCATCCCCCCTCCCCCCGCCCTTAGCTGAATGCCTTCAATGCTTGTGGCCCAGGGACCAAACTCAACAGAGGCTGGTATTTCCATGCTGGATTAGGTCCAGGAGATTTCTGAGGAGCTCTGCAATTAAAAATGTTTCTGTGTAATTACCGGCCCCAGGATTGTCAAGGCCAAGCCTGCAGAAGGGGTGTAGTCACTGCAATATTCCTAAACCAGCAGTGTAACTGCCTTTATGGAGAATCCCAATCCTTTAATTCCAAAGACTAATACATTTGGCAAGTGTGCCTGCTGCAATGTATACTTCAGCAACCCCGATCCATGGGATTATCTCTGGAGAATTAGGAAGAATGCTCAAAAGGAAATCTGTAAGAGGATTCTGTTCTGGGATTCACTGCATCTACTAAAGAGATATTCACTTCTCTATCTGTCTGCTTGGGAGTAAGGAGTTACCAGCAGGAAATGTACCAGGAACTTTCCATGTTGGTAACTAGAGCATACCAAAGTTACATTAAGAACAGATCAATTAATGGAATGAGACTGAAAATATTTTCCTGCAACATATTTAAGTTACTTTTTAGTGTTTAAGAGATGTTTTGAGCAGAACTTCATGTGATTCCATTATCACTTTTTCATTTGTTTAGATTTAAAATTAATTAACAAATACCTTAATAAATAGCAAAACAAGCAGCTCTAAAAAAGAGTAATATTACTTTGGAAAGCACTGCAAATATATTACATTACAACCCACTTTTAAAAAATGTCTTCCCAAGTTCTACTTGTGTATATTCCTAGATCACACAGTACGTTATCTAGAACTGGAGTTGAAACATGTATCCTGTAGAATCTTGTTTTTATTTATTTCTTATTCTTAGATGGCAAGCTTTTTAAGTGGCATGCTTCAGACTTTCAGAGTCTAAGAGACTTTTTTTTTTAAAAAAAATAGCAGGCATGTCTGCTTAAGTAACAGATCAAATCAAATGTCACTTGAAGGCTCTATATTTGGAGCTTTCAGTATCTTTTTCTTTTTCGAAGATTACTGGTGTGGGAGCAAAGAAAGAATCAGCTAGAATATGCACATAAGTGGTGGGTGAGGCAAGTAGGGTAGAGTGGTATAAACTCTATAGCTAGTATGTTTTTCCTTCTGTGTATTGTGGATTGGTGTCCTCTCTTGTTGAATTTGGAACACAATTTGGATTGGGATATGGGTAATTGGGAGCTAGTGTGGTGTAGTGGTGTGGGTACTGGACCAAGACCCTGGGAAACCAGGAATTATGATCTTGCTCTGCCATTGAAAACCATCAGATGACCTTGGAGAAGTCACACGCGGTCTCAGAAGAAAGAAATGGGAAACCTTTTTTAAAAAAATCTTATTTGAAAAATCCCAAGATGGTTTCACCTTAGGATAACCATAAGTCAGAAATGACTTGAAGGTGCACACAATAACTGGGGGAATTGCCTATGCTGTTTATTTCCATGATGTTGTCACAATCAGAATTCAGGGCTGCCATGGGGTTCTTTTCTATTATTTCCCAGAAAAACAAAGATGCCAGGAACTCCAATTATAGAGCCCTTATGTCACATTTAAGTTGAACTTTGCATGTTAAAATTGGGGGGGACGGGGGACGACTAATTCATTCAGTTTTCATTTTACATTCAGTTAATATCAACCTTTTTCAGATGTATGAATACTGACAAATTATGTGTCAGTATTCATATATCTCTGAATGTTGGCATGCTATTTCCAGATCAAAAATTCCTACAAAAACAAGACAGTGAGACCAAATATATAGAGTAAAAGTGATGTACCAAACTTTTATAGAAATTTGTTTTTAAAAACCTTGGTTATGTAAGAGTTGTACAGCAAAAGAGAAATGAGCATAAATATTCCTGTGCAGGCTTATGAAAACCTTATGAACACAATTGGGAAGGAAATAATATTCTAAGTTACCAAAAATAACTGAAAATGTGCTTTTAAGTGTTGTGAAACCCAAACAGGAAGAATCTGGACTAATGATAATTTTTACCATTCAAAATTCTACACAAACTTAACACGATTTCTTGCTGTTGTTCTTGTTCCATTAACACAGCTTTTAGCACTAATTTTCCCATCCACTTCCATGCATATATTCCTCCCAGCCTCTCTCTTTTATTATTGCTTGAATTTACATTAAAAAAACTACCCTGGGTTCTGCAAAACCCTAAATACCACACCAAAAGTGAAAAAAGGTATGGATTGTACCAATTTTAGATTGAGTTTTTGTTTCCTTGATCCAGAGAACCCAGAGTCTTGGCCAAGATCGCCATAGCACTAGGCATGAAAGATACCCCTAAGGCTATGGAATATTTTCTTTCTATGGGTGCAGTGGCCATTTCCTTCCTGAGACAACGTATTTACAGCAAAGACATTAAAGTCTCTTGTGCCACTCACTCACTGAGCAGAAAATCAAGTCAAACCCTGTCTTGTTTACAACAAACCTCCCCAAGCAGTTGCTGAGCAATTTATTCCTAAACTCAAACCCAATCGTCAACATTTGATTGCATGGCTTCACACCAAATACCAGCAGTTACAAATTGGACTTGTCAGTTTTCATCTGTTCTAAATGTTAGATTTGGAAGAAGGGAGAAAGAGAAGCTCAAAAGAGATTCAGCAATAGCCCCTAGGATCCCAAAGGCTATAACTCAAGCCGGAATGGTGTGCAGTGTTGCTGCAGATCAATTCTGGCTCTCCATGGGAGAAGAAAGTGTGGAAAGCTCAGAGAAAGGTTTGCTATCAGCACTAATTTATGTTAAGACAGCACTATATTCAGAATCTCACATGTTTTATGTACTTGCATTTACAAGTGTGATTGGGACAGGATTTCCTCAAGGCATTTCCACACCTCAACTGCCATGGCGTCTCCTTTTCTGGCCAAGCTAAACTACTAACTCCCATCATTTAGATGGTTTCATTGGGTTGTCTTCTGTCCTACTTAATCTGAAATGCTTGGGGGAGGGGGTTGGGGGAGGGCGTATATGAGCCGTGGATCTGTGTGTGGTGCCAATAATCTGGGCCATTACTTAGATCTTAATACATTGTAGGCAGTTGTAACATCATTTAGGTATGGGCTGCTTGTTGTGGGTGCAAGTGAATCATTCATATTCTCTATGCTGAAGCGGTGCATTCCCTGTGAAAATAGTTCAATTTATCACTTTGCTTTGTACTATTCACATGAACAAAACCCAATTGCTCAAGAAGCAAACCCTACTATCCTACTCAACCCAGGCACATGAAAGTCTCTGTGATCCAATGACTCAGAAGAAAAGAGAAAATTAGACTTCCTACCTGCTATTCTCTGGGCCACTAGACCTTCCAGATGCAAAGGTTCTTCCTCTGAGGGTCGAGAAGGTTCTTCATGATTCTCTGTGTCTTTTCCTGGCACTTGGGCTTGGACTGATAGTACAGGAGATGGGGGGGATATCAGCAGAGGATGCTGCCCCTCCATGAGTTTGTATGCCATTGCATGGGGCCTGGGAGATGTTGGAGGACTTCCTGTATTCTGCCCATAGCTCCTGGCTGGTGTTGGCTGCTGGTTCTGATAACCATAGAGTGAGTAGGCCTCTCTGTAATCCTGTGCCGGGAATTCTGGCTCTCCAGCATTATGGAGCAGCAGTCTGGTGGGATGCGCTTTAGGTGGTGCCTCCGGCAGCTGGGACACAGTAGTGTCCATGGAGTTATATGAAGGGCTCCCTGGGATGGGCCCAAAAGCATTGGCAGATTTAGGTTGCACTACTGCAGGACCAGCCACTGGCTGGGCAGACATGGAAAGGGCCACTGGACGTGGTTTCTCTTCTCTAGAAGCCACTGGGACACTCTGGGATTTGTGCATTACCAAGGAGGAAGAGGGGTCCAGGTCAAGCATGAGCATGTTAAGGGCTTCGATTGACTGCTCTATTTCCTTCTGGGATGCCACACGAGGAAATTCAGGGATGCTGATGCTCTGAGTAAGTGCTGGTTGTGAAGGACTGGGCTGGGGGCTAGCACTGGAGACACTGGGACTTTGGCTGTCTCGGGCACCATCCTGCTGGCGGGATTGTGGCCTACTGGCTTGCTGCTGCCAAGAGTTAAGTCCCCTCTGGACAGCTTCCCGACTACTTGTGCTCCGGGTTGGTGCCTGGGGAAGTTGGGGACTCTCTGCTGCAGCTGTGGGGAAGGACTGGGAGCGGTATATGCCATTTGGATCATAGCCATAGGAGTACTGCTGGCTGGAGGCTGGTGGCTGAGGTTGAAGCCAGGCAGGAGTGGGGAAGCCATGCTGATAGTAGTCAGCCAAATTTTCCTGGGCAGACACTGAGGGCCGTATGTGCCCATAGGGGTCTTGGGGGTGACGCCCCATCATGCTCCTCAGGGTGTTCTGGTTGTTATAAGGGTAGCCACCATTGATGACTGTCTCTGAGTCATGCAGCTTATCTATGCCATTAAAGTTGGATGATCCATTTGGCAAGGAAGCAAGGCTCTCCATCCGGGGGGCCTCATGGTAGCCCAGGTCACTAGTGTTAGTGGTGCCATCAAAGGATGAGAGAGTGCCCAGGCTACCCACACTGTGCCCATCCTGATTGGGCAGCTCGTCATCCAAAATGTCTGTTTCCCTCTCAGCCACCAAGCTGCTAGTAGCCTCCCCATTGACATGAACTTGAGCTGGGACTATGTGGCGGCCTGATGGGGCAGTGGTGACCATGCCTACCCCACTGGGGTTGTGGTTGTGCATGTTGGCTTCGTTTTCCAATCCAAAACCACTGAGCAAGCTCTCAAGCTCCCGCTTCTCTTCTGGCGTTAGTATAGGGTTGCTCCCTCCACTGCTACCAGGGAGTGCTGGCACTGCCTGCTCATCAGTCTTGTCTGTCTTGGTGGAAGCAGTGGAATTGCCTGAATCGCTGCTGACAGAGAGCGTGTGCTCAATGTGGTTGGCAGCAGCAGATAGGGTAATGCGGTTGGTGTTAACAGCGCCGGTGCTGCCGTGGAGTGAGTCTTTCTTCTTCACCTTGGCGTAAAGGCTGCCATCCAGGGGGCCTTGGGTGTGCCCAACCTCTGTGTGGAGAAGGAGAAGACAAGAGGGGAAGAAGTCATAAATAATTAGATCATGGTTTTGCAAAAGCAAATCTCGCCAATTAAAACATCAGTGCTGGTCCTTCGCATTGAGTTGCAATGAGAAGAAAAGCTGTAGCCATTCCAATGGCTTGCCAAGCATCACCCCCATTACGTGCCCTCCAGATCTTTGCAAAGGAGGCACTGATGTGTCTGTCTTGAGGACGGCACTGCTCCTGCCATTTTCCCTTCCCATAGGAGTGGATCACAGCCAGAGAAGTGCTGACAGTTACTGAAGGGGAACACATTTACTGGCTATTTGCTTTTTTTGTTGCTATCAAAACACAGGATGTTATGTAGCAAATGCACCTGCATTGATCCATGGCTAAATGAAACCTCTTTTGTAAATGGAAAACAAGCAGGGAGAACCACAAAAGAAAAGGGCCTCAAGAGACCAGAAAGTCATTCTGCCATAATTTGTGGTCCATCAAGCCTAATGCAGACTGCAAGGAGCTCAGCAATGCTTCTATTTTTGTTGTATGTCTGCAATGACAAAGAACAAGATGGTTTTCAGACACCTGGCAAACCCAATAGTGAGCTGATAGTCTGGGTCTGGCTTGGTGAATGCAACTTGTACATGTATTTTTCAGCTACATTCATTGCCTCCACGACCTCAAGGATGAATACATCATTCTTATCCCTATCTTCCTCCTCATAAAAAGGTACCTCTGTGAGGTAGACCAGACTGAGAAATAGTAATTCACCCACAGTTATCCTGTGACCTTTCAGACTGTGTTGGGCTTTTCATCCGTATTTCCTTGGTACTAGTTCAGCACTCTAATAGCAGTAGCACATGCTGCCATTATGTTAATCAATATTTTTAGCTAAAGCAAAAAAATTTCAACCAAGACTCACAACATGCTAATCCCATATTAAACAGTACTTGGGGGGGACAATGTGTAATATGCCACAGGGACATGTCTAATTTGGAGATTAGGAGGAAATGCTGAAATTTCTCTTCACTAACATATACTGTTGCATTAATAGTGTAACACAAAATAAAATTAATGGCCTTGATAGTGAGGGGTGGGGGTGGGAGAGATCTCCAACAACGGTTGGTGTGCAGATACTGAAGAATACAAACATTTCCTTTTCATGAACATGGTATTCCACTACAAATGTGCATGCATTGACCTAAAATAACCCCAGAAAGGGAAGGTCCATCTATTTTGGGAACAGTGCCAAGAGAACTAAGCAACACAGTCAGATCTGAGAAAGAACCTCAAGCTACATTTGGTCTGCAAGACAAATTAGTAATGTTTTGAGAAGATCTTTGATCTTCTCCACCATTCTTGGATGACAAAGCAGGAGACATTTAAATAATGTTTAGTAAATTAAAAGCCAAAGCTTAGGGGGAAAAATCCACAAGACGATTCTGTAAATTTTAGTCCTCCACCCACCCACCCACTCTTCCAAATGACATTTTAAAAACTCTGGCTAAACGAGAAGTCAAGAGTGCAATGATAATTTATCTGGGGATGGTGGCATCCTAACTCATATATGTTGCCAATGGGAAATGCCATAGCCCCTCTGACATACATCTAACATTCTCCTGTAGTTGAGATTTCCAGACTACCTCACAAAGGAATTTTGTGGGAGCATGAACTGGTGTCTATTTTTTATGCTCTACTAAAATGGTTAAATTTCTCATTCACACTGCCTGGTAGAATGAGCTCCCCTCCCCATTTTTTCTGCCTCTTCTCTCAGGTCCCTTTGTGAAATTTCCTGGAACTAAAAAATGGAATGCTCTCACTTAGGAGGAAAAAGTGACTTTTTAACTTGGCAATGAGCCAAGGATTGATTCAGGGAAAGGAAGATGGGCAAATGGAAGATCGTGGACATCAGAAAGCTCCTATCTGCAGGCAGCATGCACTTCCAGAACTACCTCATAACCCAAACTTGCCAGCAGGGAGCTGGATGTTATTTCCACTAAACCCCAGCTATGACAAGTACTATATACACACATAGCCAGAACTTGGGAAGGCTGTTTTTCTTGGACTAAAATTCCCAGAACATCCCTCAGCTGCCTGGGGGATTATAGGAGGTGTCACCCAAAAAAGTAACATTTCCAGTCTCTTTCTCACATACACACACAAACAAAGGGGAGAGAAAACAGTGACTCTGCAATGAACACTGGTTGAGACAAACTATCCAACAATGGAAACAAACAAGGCTCCATTGTTGTTGGAATCGTTTGTTTGAAACACTGAAAACGTATCTTTTTTCCTCTTAAGTATCAAAACAGGACAATACTTAAAATTATTCCAGGATATCTAAACAATACATATACTATTTGTATATGTCCAAAAAGCATTCTCTGTGTATGTGAATGCAGTATAATAATATAACATTACTTTATTTGTAGCCCACCCTATATCCCTAAGAGGACGCAGGGTAGCTTCCAACATAATAAAGGCAAACGTTCAATGCCTGTATAGAACAGAAAAATATAAACAACAAACAATACAATACATTACACAAGTTAACACAAGTAATTTAAATAATAACAATTAAATAATCAACATTTAAACCATTAAAAGCCAGGTAAGATAGCATATCAAATCCATTTTCTATTCCATTTTGTTTATCAATGTTATAGGCCCCTCTTCTCGTTCCCACCAGCTGTGCTTGTATACACAAGCAAGATACATGGATCAAGAGTAGGCATACCTGTATTCTTGCTCAGAGCACCAAACACAATGAAGGCATATATGTGTGTACAGAACAACTACCAAGGAAGATAGGCAGAAACCACAGAATCCAACTGGCATATACAGCCAAGACAACAAAAAAACACATTCATTTCTATGGCAGCAGTCAAAGAAAAGTGAGGTGGACACACAATCATCCATTCAACATTTATTTAGAGTCTAGACTAACATAAGGACAGACAGGGGCAGCTCCTGGGGTTTTCTACCAAATCTTTTCTTCTTCACTCATTCCAGAAGTCAGTTCTTTTGAGGCGACCTTTCCCACAATGGCTATTTGTAGCTAAAGTAGCCACTTGCAAGCACTTCTCCCACTTGGCTTTTCTTTAGAAAGATGGGATGAAGCTCTAACATTCTAACCAAGGACTGAGCAACCACACACTCAACAGAAGGTTTTCATCAGCTAGGGAACTCAGTGAAGAATGTTCCCTCTGCACTTGAAAAAATGTCATTTCTTCAAAAACCAGGCATCTCCCATAACTAATTTCAGGCCCTCTTAGTAATTCAAAAATCTATTTTCACAAGATAAATATTAAACATTGTCTATATGTAGATGTGTAACCTAAGGACTTAATATTTATGCTATGGACAGATGAAATAGATCTCTTCAATAAAAATAAGAAGAAAAACCAAATATCTATACACTGGTAATGGCTTCACAACTGGCCTATTGATACTGGTAGAACCTTCTTGAAGTCATTCTGCTACCAAGCTCAAGTGATTATTTTTAAATTAAAAACACAGTCGGAAAACATCCCAGAATGCATCCTGGGTGTCATTCTATTTGAAGGGTGCATGGTAACATTAGTAGAGGGCAAAGAGACTAAATCCCTTCTCCAACTGCCACTTTTAGAGGTTTACTCACCAAATTAGGTCACTGCCAAGGGAAGGGCAGTGATACTTGAGAATAGCTGGGGTTGACCTCACAACCTCTGAGGATGCTTGCCATAGATGCAGGTGAAACATCAGGAGAGAATGCCTCTAGAACATGGCCATAGAGCCCAAAATAACCTACAACAACGCAGTGATTCCGGCCATGAAAGCCTTCGACAATACATAGCTGGGGTTTCCATAGAACAGGCATTGCTCTGTACCTCTCCAAGTGATTGCAATGGGCATGACAATATTTCTGAGATATAGCCTTACTATGGGTTGCTGTGAGTTTTTCGAGCTGTATGGCCATGTTCCAGAAGCCTTACTATGTCTTCACTCAGTGAAGGACATCTGAGACATAACACTTTCATGGTGCTCTCTCATTTTGAGATATAGCTGTTGAGCCAATGCTAAGGCCATTCATTTTCATTATTTGCCTCATTCATTGCAGGAAAATATACAATACAAACAGATACAGCATTCTACCCTTTTGAAGTGTCTTCTCTAAGAAACACAGAAATTGTGTGATAGCAAGGAAAATGCTCCTCCCCAATTTAATACTACTAAAGTACCAATCATCAGGAACTTGCACTTTTAAACCCACAATAAATGTAGGGGCAGCAATACTTCTCAAAAATATTATGAAAGTACAGGGAAAGAAAAGAAAAATCTAGGACTCATAGAGTTGGAAGAGATCACAAGCCCAATCCCTACAGGAGACAAGAGGTGCATCTATACTGTAGAATTAATGCGGTTTTGGTATGTGAGAAAGAGACTGTAATAGTTAAGAGTTATGAAATTATGGGAATTGTAGTTTTGCAAAGTTTTTAGCTCTCTCTGCTAGAATGCTGGTGCCTCATCAAACTACAACTCCCATAATTCCATAGCATGGCAGTTAGTTGTATCAAACTGCATTACTTCTACAGTGTAGATGCACCTAAACTGTAGCCCTTCTCACTCTCTCTCTCTCTCTCTCCCTCCCTCTCTCTCTCCCCCCTCCCCCCTCCTCTCTCTCTCTCTCTGTGCGTTATTTCTGTTACTCTTCCATAAAAAATCAACACCACTGTTGGTAGCTTGCTCTGATGTCTTATTGCTACATGTGACTCCGGCAGAAACTGAAGGACCACCCAAACTGCTACTACAATATGAAGAGCCCTTTATCACAAGGCTTCATTTTGAAAAATTCATTTGGTTCCCTTTCTTGTGCAGACTTAAAGGGCATTACTAGATCACATAGGGACCAACCCAAAGTAAAGTCAGATGAAACAAATCCTGTTGTGATGGCCTAATAGTAACAGGTGCCACTCTTGTCGATCTACTCCCTGTTGTAATGAGCGCCAGCAAGGCTGTTCAGTCAAGAGATATGCAAGACAAGAGAGGAGGATGAACACCCCGGTTGATTATTGACCCAGCTGTCAGAGCTGTCAAGAGGTATTTGATACCGAAGTAGTATGAAAGAGGGAAGAGGCGGCTGAAGTTATGGTATTGATTCAGACAGCAAGAATGGGATCATCGTGCCAGGAGATAAGAAACCATTCCACTACTACAGCTCCTCCTCTTTGCACTAAGGCTGGAAAAGAACGTGCATCTATACCACACCCTGACTCTGCCTACTTCATAAATCTTTCATCTAAATCAATAATACGTTCTTCTTGGGTTATTACGGTTAGGGTGTTACTCTGGGACTCGGGAGATCCAGCCATGGAGTACACTGGGTCACCTTGGGCCAGTCACCTGATCTTATTCCAAGAGCTGATGTGACAACATTTGGAGAAGGAGAGTCATGTATGCCTGCTTTGAGCCCATTTAAGAAAAAATGGATCAAAAGATGAAATTAAATATACAGTATGCATATATACAAAAAGAGCTAGCATGCTCTAGTAGCTTGAGCATTGGACCACAGTTCTGGAAACTTTGGTTCAAATCCCTGATCAACCATATGAACCCACTGGGTGACCTTCAGCAAGTCATACTCTCTCAACTTCAGAGGAAGACAAAAGTGAATCCCAGGAATATTGCCAAGAAACCTCTATGATGGGCTCACCTTAGAGTTTCTATAAATCAGACATTGCTTTAAAGCACACAACAACACATACAAAATATGCTCAGGCAGCCTATTATTCTGTTGTAGGGTGACAGGATGGTCAGCTTTGGAAAAGCTGTGCTTTTTATTGCCTTGACTGTACAAAATATGCAACTTTTAGAACTGGTAAATTCATTTGCTTACAAAACCAAGGATGATGTTTGCCATGTATTTGTATAAACTTGACTGAGTGACCTATTTTGTACATATCTCATGCCCTTCTTTTTTTTAAAAAAAAAAAGCACAAGCTGTTATATAGGAAAGATATAAAAAGAAGAAGCTGTAAGAATGACAGTGCTGCCAATCAAAACCAATTCCAGCTTGGTCAATTCCAAATATACTTCTGCAAGTCTCAGTGGCGTCAGTTGTGCCCCTGTGTGTAAAAATACCAAGGAGATGGAATTATTTGTATGAGAGAGTAAACAACAACTACAGGACAAGAGAGTACAAAATGAAAACTTTTGCTTTAGGCAAAATCAGATGAGCATAATTGGGCAATGAGTTGTATTCCTCAGAGACAGTCTACCTTGAGCAACTGAATTTGAATGACACCAGACTTATCAACTTGCATTTAGCCTCTGATACTGAGTAGTAAAACACCTGGAATGAATCAGCACTCGCACACACATCATACACACACCCTGTTCCTCCCGTTGACCCCAGACTGAGTTAATTCCCACCTAGAAGCAATTTCTGACAAACTGTCACTCTGGGTAAAGCTTTAGCATCCCCTCTTCCTTCTACTGTCCTGAGATATTTGATAGCAAGTCTTAACACAAGGGAGGGGATGAAAACACATTGAATAGGCATGTTGAGAAGATTAACTTCTACAAGTTCTATCAAGTTAATATAAGGCTTCCGTATATGTATTTTGTGCTACTTTTATTTTTATTTTTAAAGGCTTCTTGTGAAATTCCTTCCCTTAGGTTAATCTGGTTGCACTTAAGAGCAGCACCTGCATATGCCACTCCCTGCTCTGCCACAAAGGTATTCTGAAGACAGGTGAGTGAAGACCCAGAACGCATAAAGCTGTGAGACCCCCCCTGTACCTGAGGTTTGAAAACCCCATCTTTTGGACTACAATCCTCAGAATCCCCAGCAGGCACATCCATTGGTTGAGGAATTCTAAGAGGTTGCAATCCAAGGCTGTCCCCCCAAATCATCTATTTACATAGACCCTCAATGCCAGCTCAGATTGTTTGCCGTTTCACTACCATCCTGGTTTATAAGGCTAGTGATACGAAACTGCCATACCTTTGTCCCAGAGGCAGGCAAGTGCTGAAACTGGCACAAGACTATCCCCAAGAGAGAAGAAAGACAACCTAAGCCACCCACCCAAAGAAGCTGGACTCACCATCTATGGAAATTGGAAAGCCTCTGTTCAGCTGGAGAAAAGTGAGCTTGGCCGTTTATTCTTCAGAGCTGATGAAGTATAAGGCGGCTGCTTCTGCTTCTACTGAAAGAATCAGCTAGTGGAGGTGCATGGCTTTGCCGACTGTGGCAGGCATAGGAGTGAGGTTTATTTTTCCCCTGGCTTGTAGGAAGCGAGCGGGGGATAAAGCCCTGTCTGTAATTTCAGCCAGTCAAATCCCCGGGGGTTCACTTATCATCCCGCAGTTATGTGAATTCAGGATGACATCACACAGGAGAAGGCTGAGTGAACCCAGAGCTGGGAAGAAAGGTGGCTGGAGCCCCCAGCCAGGCAAAGGCTCAACTCAAGAGGGATTCTTGGGGAGTGCGGTGTGATGGGGAAGAGGGGGGAGGAGGGGGGAAAGAGGTGGAGAAAAAGCTAGAATGACAGAAGGGAGTGGAAAGCAATGGGGAGGGAGGGAGGGAGACAGCTCTGCCCTAGGGGGAGGAGACCAGGGACAGAGCCAGCTCATTCCTTTCCATTCCACACTCGCCAAAAGTTTTCTTTTTCTTCCAAGGGGACCCCACACAACTACAGCAGCATTTTTCCAGCTGCTGTACAAGGAGAACAGGGATGGGGCTGGCTCCCCTCTCCACCTTCTGGAGCCTGGGAAAGTTATCTATTTTGGAAGAAATTCCCAGAATCCTTCTATCAGCATGGGGAATCTGGGAGGTGTAGTCCAAAAAGTCAGTTCTTCCAAGGTCTGTGTTGCTGTTGTTGGGTAAAAGGGAGAAGAATGCCAAATTTTAATAACAGTGGGTTTTTTTCTGAAGCTAGAGGACTGATTATTTAAATCATTAAAATTATTTTTAAAAAGCAAAACAAGATCACAATTTGTTCTCCTCAATTTTTCGCTGACACTGATGCAGCAATGTTTTCTTCCTCCACTCCAAAGATCCCAGGACAATCGCTTCCCTGGCTGTTCCTAGGCAGTGGAGGTGCAAGTCCCCTGCTTTCACTCAGTCCACTGCCTGTATGTGTGTGTGTGAAGAAAGGCATAGAGCTGGCAATTCACTGTTATGGGACAGTAGCTCTATGGAGTTTAAAGCCTGTTTTGCAAAAGCTTTTCAGAGATTGGAAGTTAGAGTCGTCCAATGCTACTGCAGTGTAAACAGCCAGCTGCAGGACAGGGAGATCTTTAGCAAGTGTACGTTCCAGAATGGTCATTCCAGCCAAATGTGACTCAGACTGCTTTGCATTTGAAGGGAATTTAGGAAGCAAAAGAGAGCACCTTCATTTTGCTCATATAACGAGGAGCAGCGAATAACACAAATTCTGGAGCCAAGAACAACACATACAATGCCCATCTCTTCTTCATCCACTTGGCAGTTTCAGCAGTACCTGGGCAACAACAAGTTATATATTTATAGCTATATTGCATGGAGCAGTCAACCCCCGTTTAAACAGCTCCACTGGTTGCCGATAAGTTTCTGGTCCCAATTCAAGGTGCAGATCATCACCTATAAAGCTCTAAACGGTTCGGGACCTGCCTATCTTCATGACCGCATCTTCCCCTACGAATCTACACGATCTTTAAGATCTTCTGGGGAGGTTCTTCTCTTGATTTCACCTCTATCTCAGGTGCGGTTGGTGGCGATGAGGGAAAGGGCCCTCTCAGTCATCCCCCCTCCCCCCTCTGGAATTCCCTCTCCAGGGAGATCGGGCTAGCATCCTTCCTGTTCACTTTCTGCAAAAACTTAAAGACCTGGATGTTCCACTGTGCTTTTGACAAGGCAACTCCTTGGATAGCTGACCCCAGTTAGGACCCAAAAAGGAAAAAAACATCTGTCCTTAAGCACTTTACCACTGTTATATTCCAACCTTTATTGATAAATTTTCTCATCCTTATTGCTGCTATATGATACATCCTCTATTGTTGTGGCACCAGTCTGCTCACTCACGGCGAGACACTGAATGTTACCATTGATTGTTGGCCCTGATGTTTTGTTTTAATATATTGTTTAATGTTGTGCTTATTTTTATTCTTATTGTTATTTTGTTGATGTGATTTGAATGTGCTATGTTTTAACTGTACTATTGGGCCTAGTCCCATGAAAGCTGCCCCGAGTCCCTTCGGGGAGATGAAGGCGGGGTATAAAAATAAAGTTGTTGTTGGTATTATTATTTTCTAGGTCTGGGTATTGATATGAAAGACACCAGCAGGATTAGCATGCACAACAAAACAACCAGAAGACCAAACGTGACTGCAAAGGGCATTGCCTTTTCCTATAAGGCCTTCCTATTTAATGTCCCAACTGATTCACAGAGAAACATTTAGAAAGAAGTGGAAAATAATTACTTTCTGAATTAAAGTTCCCATTATCCCATAGTCAATGGCAATGCTATCTGGAATATTCTGGGCATGGGGGCTGAAATAGCTACCTTTTCCAAGCCCTACATCTGGAGCCCAGCTGAACTGCTGCAGCACTTTAGCAGCACTTTCAGAATGGAGGGAGATTTTCTATAAATGTGTAAGTGGAATGGGTATGGGTTATATGAAAGTTCAAATGATTTGAGGATCCACAGAGAGCAAATATGGAAATATACACCTTCCAACAACCAAGGAAGTCTACGTTCAATGCTAGAATTATAAATGGGAATGCTGTGTTTTCACGTTTCCCATAATGCTCTCATGTCTCAATAAAGGTCCTGTTCTGTGGAAATCAAGAAGAGCCCCTATGAACACCCCTCCTGTCCCCTCATCCAGCTCCTTGAAATCTCAGACCAAAGAAGGGAGGATGTTCATAACAAGAAAAAGGAAAGAAGATAAAGCAGATTCCTCTTCTTTTAATCCAGCTGTTGAAAGGAAAAGAGGCAGCCTTCATCTCCCTACAGACCTGAATAAGGAATGAGGGGGAAGAAGGGTGAGAGAGGGAAGGAGCCAGACATCAGAGATGAAAACAAAAGCCTTATACTTCCTGATGGGAGTTTCATATGGGGTTCTCAATGGCTTTAGCAGTCTGGGCAGACTGGGCTCTGTTCAGAAAGAAAAGCAGACAAACCTTCTCCTTCCTTCTCCATTAGCTTTTTGTGGTTTGAAGGTGTATTGAACACTGCAGTCTTTCCACTAATGAGATCATTGCTATTCTTTGCTGGAGATGAGACTAAACACACACACACACACACACACACACACACACACACACACTATGCTTGCGAATAGGGTGGAGCAATGAGTGATGGACAGTGCTCATGATAACATACATACTTGATGGCAACTGAAAAACCTGACCAGAAGGCTTAGGGCGCCCCTGAAGAGGTCTTTAAGCTATTTTTTAAAAAATTAAATATGCCTTTGTAAAAAGCAGATATAAGATAACAAATATGGAAAAAGGGAAAGGAGGTACACAGTAAGAATGGGAAATGGTACTGGACTGCAGCTCCCCATATTCCTCACACTGACTTTGAGAACTAGGGTAGAATCTTCAGAGCCATGCATAGCCTTTCCCTTAATACATATCTTTCCCAACATATTTTTGACAAAATTGTCCCTTTGGAAAGGCGAAGGAAATATTTGATGCACTGAAAGGCAGCCGGGGGCAGGGGGAAGGAGGAATCCTTTTGTCAAAATACATTACAAACGGCTATCCAGACATTATTATACTGCAATTTCCATCAACCCTTCCACGCATAGCTAGATGTGAAGGAAGGTTTTTGGGGGGTGGGGGGGGGGAGTCCAATACCATGTAGTGGCCAACAGATTGCTCATCCCTACATTAAAATATTCCCTTAATGAGGAAATTGTACAAGGTGTGAATTGTGCAACTTGTTCCTCCTCTACCATTACACAAATTTATATTGTGGTATGCATAACCATCTACCTACCAGCTTCCATTATCTGTATTTCATATGCATTCCTACTTTTGTTGTTTCTAAATGTTACCATGCATTCTTTTGATGTTCCTGTTCTCTTCTCTTCCTGGGTCACACCAAAGCAGACCAATTGACCCTTTCATCTTGAGTGAGCAGATTACACCAGGATTATGCACCAAATTAGGCCTAAATGTCACCACCAATTGCACACTCAATGATCATAGGCTGAAGGCAGAATACTACAAGTAGAGAATAGGAACTATATACTTCATGTGATGGAGGCTCACAACAGCTCCACCCCACAAACTATGCTCACAAACTATGCAATCCCTCATCTCTGGAGCCACCACTCACTGAGCCAGGGAAAGATGGGGATAGGAATGGGGTAATACTCTCGACACTCAGAAGCATCATTTACTAGAATAGGGGGATCATACAAGAATCCATTAAGACAAACTCAGATTTCTATAGAAACTACATTGGGTATTTGTACATCTTTCTCCAACCTATATCCTTTCATGTGGCTCAGCAAAAAGGATTTAGAGTGCACCACGCCTTCCACAGTCTGAATCTACAGCACTAGAACTGAATCCATACTTCCCACCACACATTTGTGAAGCAACTTGATAACATTTCACAACAACGTAAGTGTGCTTGGCATGAGTGGCTATCAGAAAATGGAAAGACAGAAGAGCTAAGATGGGTGGATCGGGTTGGACCTGTTGGGCCTCTGAAGGACTGGCTGGACTGAACTGTACTGAAACGAATGCAGAGTAATTTCTAGCCACCGCGCTGCCAAAGTGGCAAAGTTAATTCACTCCCCTCTTGAGCTTTCACTTTGATTTTGAGGACATCATTTTGATCATTCATGTTGATATCATTTTTGAAATAAATATTATCTTCTGAACAGAAAATATGGTGGATGAGCAGAAAATACTGGCTTCTGTACAAAACAACTATATAAGATTTTTGTTCAGAATACGTCCCAAATGACCAATAGGATTCAAAAGCAGAGCAATTTTCAGTCTTTCCTACAGCAGGAAGAAAATTCCTAGAATTACTTATTGCTTTATTCAAGAAGAAAATCAGTAAAGAATTGCATCCCTGGAATGTACACAGATTTCATGAATTCCCAGGATGACCAAGCAATTACAACAACACAGAGTGGTTGAAAATACACTGAGAGAAGTGATTGCCAAGGACAGTATGTTGACATTGAATTTCATAAATTTCCCACATGATTTCCCCCACTCTTTCCAGTGTCCCAGGATAGTTTAGAAACCCACAGTAGCTTGGTTACAATCCCTGCCACTCTTATCCTGCCCTGAATGCTATTTATGAGACAGCCACAAAACCCCGGACAAACAGGATAAATATGGAGCCTTACAGATATAGTCCCTTAAATAAACACTCTGGGAAGATCTATTTCTATTAGTCCTACATGGTTACACTCAGATTGATTTTTCATCTCTGTGGCAGAAAAGACTAGGCTGAAGGTTTAAGTAGTTAGAGCTGGGTAGAATTAAATTAAAAGTAGTTAATGGTATACAGAGTGAAAGTTACTACTTCATGGTTGGCCAAAGAATCAGTAAATACATGTCCCATGCGCACAACAATCAGCAATCAATTTATAATATGTCACTCTTGAGCAAGGTGATGAAAGGGAGGCAGAAACTACAGAATGGTTTTAGCCATTTTGGTTCTAATGAAATTGGTTTCAGGACTTGTTTCAACATCCCTGCTATTATTCCAGGAGATAGATGAGGGAATGTGACTGTCCTGATTCTGCTGAACCATTCAGCACCTTACATGCTCAAAAATAACTGTTTTGTGGCAGGATCGAAAATACTCTCTTTTCCTAGAATGGCTGATTTCTTAATGGCATGGCTCTCTCACCATTAAAGAGCATAGTATTAAAACAACCAAGTAAAAAGCAACTAGTAAAGAGAGCTACCCTGATAATTATTTTTGTGATAGTTCTCTGAACATGCCTTCTAGCATTTAAAAGTATTGGTTTTTTATCTTGTGAATTCCATGTCTCTTTCAAATTGAAAGAGTAGCACTCAATTCTTTTAATATGAAAGAGTAGCACTCAATTCTTTCAATATCTATTTTATCTATATTGTTTTTCTAAACTTGTTGTTTAAAGCACAGCTTTTAACACTGTGGCTCCCAACCCCAAAATGGGGTCACCTTAGCTTAGGTCATGAAAAATTTGGCAACAGCAAAAGGTTTCTGAATGCTATCCATTTACACAAATCCGTTACCAGCAATATGCAGTGTTTAGAGTGGACTCTGCAGAAAATGTTTCAGTTGTACTCCACAAAATGAGAAATCAGCCTGTTATGAAGCTTTGCAAGTGTTGCTTTATTACCAGCAAATGTTTGATTTTTATACTTTTTCTTATATATCTATATATCTGAGGTCACATAAAACAAAATGCTTGTGTAGAAAGAGGCCAGAAGTGGAAAAAAGTTTAAGAAGCCCTGGTCTATAAAGTAAATACATTAAGGATTCCCAACTTGTGCTATGAAAAGAACAACAGATGTTCTATCTTCCTAACCTTTGTAAAGTTCAGTGGCACAGCTTACCTTGGAAACTATAGCAGGTAAACTACCAGACAAGCTAAGCCAGTGATTTTAGCACCACTAAAATTTAGTTCTAACCTGGTGAACTGCAAGTGAACCAAGCTCTTTCAAGTTTCTCCACTCACTCTGTCACTTTAGAGCTCCACTCCTAAATCTTGAAGGAGCCAACCATCTAAGGTTCTCCTCATTTCTGCGGCTTCCTGCCTGACCTACTCTCTGCATTATTGGGAAGATGCCACCGTATTTGGCTTCTCAGTTAAATTGAGTTTGTGGAGAAAAATTCTTTGAGCATGTTGGCTTTTGGTGGCTAGCTCAAGTTCTTTTTAAAGACGCCATCTTAAGTTTCTCAAACAGTGGTGCATCGATCCTCTGCTTGTTTCCTTCACCCTTCCCTTATTTTGAATCCTAGCTTAGAACCAAGATAATAGTTTGTTTATTTAATTATTTATACCCCACCCTTCTCATCCTGAAGAAGACACAGAACAGCTTTACAAGCTATGGCAAAAATTCAATGCATGGAAGCTGAACTTTTATAGTGAGTTTGTGCTTAACCTAATATCAAAATGAACTTTACATGCATACAAGCATTAAAGAAAGAAAACAAAATGCCTAAGATTATGAGAATGAGTAGGTGCATTTAAAAAAACAGCAATTGGATTTGGTCAGATAGAAAATGGAACATCACTTGCAAGGGTTGAAATTTGGCCTGTCCAACACTGACAAACAAATATGATCCTAATGTGGGAAATCCTGCCTAAATTCAATTATTTATAACCCTCAGGATATTAGCAAGCCAGAGGGAGACAAGACTCTTGTACTGGAAGCAGCTGCTGTGTATATTTTCCATGCCACAACCTGCAATGACCTCACTCACAAACTAGATATAGCCCCCTCATATTGCTGTGTTCCCTGGTGTGAAGGGAAATGATTTACGGGGGCTTCAACAGTTAGCTTGGTGAATAAAACACCAATACCAAAGATGGGGAAGGATCAACATACTGAACCGTAAATAACAATGTGCTTGCTGTAGCAAGGAAAGCATGGCAAACATTTTAGGAAGAGGAGACTGCCTGTAACATATAGATGCCCTGACGACAAGAAGCTACTGCATTAGTTCATGGCACAAAGATACAAACAGCAAGTAACAAATGTACATACATACATATTAAGCACGTCTTTATAATACACAGCAAAGACCATTTGGAACTCATCCTGAAAATACAGAAGATGTAGAATTGTGCACTAAAGTCACAAATCCTCCAAATCAACTATGCATTATATACATTTAAAAATACATGTCTCACTAATTTGTGTTATAATCTATCCAATAAATTAATTTATTCTGGAAAATGTTGAAAAAATAGTTAAATATCCTTCTCAACACATCTAAGTCAACTGATTTAATATATAACATATTCTGATTGGGGTCAGTGGCATGCAATAGAAATAGCAGGATTTCAAAGCATTCTTTCAAATAGAAACTGGCTTTTAATTCTTTTCCAAGGCTCATTTTCACATATAAGGATTTTTAAAAAATAAATAGAAAGGGATTCTCTAGCCCAGTACTTTTAACTCTATTCCTTGAAAGTGTTTTAGACTTCAAACCGCAGAAGCCTCAGCTGCCTTGGCCAATGATCGGGGATTCTGGAAAGTGAAAACCAAAACACCTGGGAAACCAGAGTTTGAGAAACCCTACTCTAGCTTATCAGTAGATTGTGTAGACAAGTACAGTGAAACAAAGGCCCCATCTACACTGCCATATAATCCAGTTTGAACTATATCATAATAGTGTAGACTCATATAATGCAGACTGAGCAGCACTGAATTGGATTATATGAGTCTACACTGCTATATAATCCAGTTCAATGCAATTAGTCTGCATTCTGAAACTGGATTATGGCAGTAGATGAGGCCTAAGAAGAACTGTAGCCTTTTAATGTGTAAATTCATGAGTATCTGTTTGTGAATAAACACCTGGAAAATGGATAGCACAACATACACATGCCATAATCCTTAAAGTGACAAATTGCTCTTTAGGGTTGCCTTATGGAAACGCTACTGTATATCATGCAGCCTCTGGTGGTGCAGTGAGTTAAACCACTGAGCTGCTGAACTTGGTGTATGAAAGGTTGGTGGTTCGAATCCGGGGAGTGGCATGAGCTCCCGATGTTAGACCCAACTTCTGCCAACATAGCAGTTCAAAAACTTGCAAATGTGAGTAGATCAATAGGCACCATTCCGGCAGGAAGGTAATGGTGCTCCATGCAGTCAGGCCGGCTACACAACCTTGGAGGTGTCTTCGGTCAATGCCGGCTCTTTGGCTTAGAAATGGAGATGAGCACCATACCCCAGAGTCAGGCATGACTCGACTTAATGTCAGGGGAAACCTTGACCTTTTATCATGCAGTCATATATTCTTCCTAGGTTTCAATTAAACTAAAATATCGACCTACACAAGACAAAGTATTAAATTTCGAAGTAGCATTTTACAAGGTAGCAGGATGATGGAAGTACTTGAACTCTTACTATTATTTCCAACCATTTGAGCTTCAGTGCATGTTGCAGACAATTGTAGAGAAGTACATGTTAAAGAGCAGGGGGTCAATACCCACTGTGTGCATAAACAAATGGATTTACACTTGTTCTTATTGGAGTTCATGATCCCAACACAGAAAAACAATACCTTCTAGACAAACAGACACAGCACGGAACTGCAATGCTGCCCGCCTCACAGCAAGCTGTCCTGGTAGGAACGTCTCTTGGCATGATGCCACTGAGTAATTAGAGTGCAACAGGAGCGATTGCTTCTGGCAGCCTGTCCTGGGTGTAGGGAAAGATGCATCCTTCATGCTGCTAATCCAGCATTTCAGAGAAACCAGGGCTCTAGAGGCCCTTGCCAAATGACTGCACCTGCAAAGAGTTCAGCGGATTTCTTGAGATGGAGTGTGCCTTCACCGTTTTGCCTGTTACATCTTTCTCCTCACTACCTTTAGTCTCCATAAAGACCCTACTTACACACCGAAGCATGGTCCCTGCTGTCCTCAAGTCCAGATGCTCACTGACACAATCACTAGCTTTAGAATGACACCATTAACTGAGTTGTCAGTATAAAACTGGTGAACTTGTTTTGTTTCCAAGGTACAAGAAAAGGGGTTCTGTAACATATACCATAAAGCAGCTTCCTTTAGCTTAATGTACTTTACTGCAAATTACAAAATGCACTAGCCACCTTTGCTGCCTGCTGGATTCTGAGAGATGTATCCAACGCATTTGGAGGTCCATAGTATCTTTTGGTTAACACTAAAGTTTTGCAGTTATATCTATATTCATAATATGGCATAAACATTTGATTAAATAATTCCCCTAGTTTGTTGATAAGATATTCCAAGACAGACAACAATTATTTTTCAGGGTGACTTTTTTTGGACAAAGTGAGACAAATGTTTACACCTAAGCTTTAAAATGCCAGAGTCATTTGCTGACTTTTAAGGTGCCACAAAAATCTTGGCTGTTTTACTTTCCCCAAGCAGACTCAGATAGTAGGCCTGGTTGATCCATGGTTCTAAATGCTTCAAAGTACTTACAAAACAAAAGTTCTGGTGGTGAACATTTCAGAACTCTATCAAAATTTCATTATTATTTCATTATTGGCGATTTTTAAGACAGAACCAATTAGGAACTGCCATTTATAACGAAAATTTGAAAATTTTGTTAGAGTTCTGAAATGTTCACCACCAGAACTTTTTTTTGTAAGTACTATGAAGCATTTAGAACCATGGATCAACCAGGCCTATTAGATAGTGGAACGTTCAGAAACTGACTAAATAATGCCATTTGTTGTACATCTGGTTTATGTAAACACAGTACTATACACAGTTTGGGAATGTTTATATGCACAAGACTATACAGAGCTTCTGCACTGCATATACTTGATTTGCGGGACTCATCTTCCCAAGAATGAAGAGGAGGAAAGGGCAGTTTCCTGGACAAGTGCCAGCCTCTGTTCTCTGCACACAAAGTGCATTTGCAGTGGCTCTTTTCTGGGTAATCTTTTATTTTCTCTCATTCCTTCCTTCTGCAGCGCTGCCATAACATCCCACCATTCTTCAGAATTGGAAGTTGGTCTCTTATCCAAGTTTTATGGTGGCCGGGCTAAAGGGAACTCTTAATGAGGTACTTGATTAGACTGTGACTACCCTCACTTGCCCTCACCAGAAGCCAGGAGCATAATTCAATGGGAGGGGGACAGAATTGTGGTTGAACAATGCAGCAATTGTGGAGGAATTGTCTTTAAGAATGCCATTGGCATTGCCCCATCCATGTGACGAGGCTTGGTATGACCAAGATGATTTTGCAAGGGAAGGGAAGTGTCTTGCCAGTGTCACAGTGGAATGAGACCTTTGGCTCAGCTGAAAGGAAATGCAGTGGGAACTTCAGCTTTAAACAAGAATGGTATTTCCCACAAAAGGCAATCTCTAAATTAATAATAAGCACAAGCTCCAGGCTCTTATTGCTAGCAAGGCCCAATATGTCAATTTGCTTCTCATTTTCTTCTGCAAAGACAAGGGCTTCTGCCATACATTTCCTTTTTTGTTATTTTTTTAGGTGAACTCTGCATTTTGATGTATACTTAATATTAATCAGACAGATGCTTTCATTAATGGTTAATCAGTAAAATTCTATGATAATATTCCACGGAAAAACAAAGATCTCATTTACATAGTGATAAGGATGAAATTTTTTTCTCAAACTTGAATGTGTAAGCCCTTTCTTTTATAGTTTTGAGTTGTGTAAATAAAAAACAAAAGAAGAATAAGAAAAAAGAAAGAAAAACATAAAGAAAAGAAAATATTACTAGACTTTATACAGCCATCTAATGCAAATCATTTACAAAATATTAATGACTGTACCATTATAACTTATTTTCAATCCCCTGCCCCACTTACCCCATACGTGTGAACCCATCACGCAAGACCTCTGACACCACTCAATGCGGATCTCAAATTTAACAAGTATCTATCTACCTTTGTCTCTTATCTTAATAAATTACTTTCAAATCTACCTTTGTCTTCCTTTCCAAATAGCCAAATGCCAGCCTCTATTTATTTTCAAATTCTTCATTATTTTCTCATCCAATACCATTAGTTAGTTTGGCCATTTGGATATACTCTAGTTCTTTCTCTCTCCAGTTTTTAATAGATAACTCTATTTTCCCCTTCCAAGATTTTGCGATTGTTAGTCTTGCTGCAACAAAGCTTTATTGGCAAGCTTCTTCATCTCCTACACAAATACACTTTCTGAATAATGCTAAAAGCACATTTCTGGGTTTTTCTTCAGCTTTTTGGTGATCATACTATTTGTTTCTATAACCACCTCCCCCAAAGGTACTATACTGCATTAAAAAAAACCCTTTCTGTATCCTGCACTTCCAGCATTTCCCTCGACAAGTTTTATCAATTTGGCCATTAGCTCTGGGGTTATATATCTGCCGTAAAACATTTTATGCATGTTTTCTTTAACTGAAGCAGCTATCAAAATTTTAAACTTTTTCCCCCAGAAATGTTCCCAATCATTCATATCAATATTTCTCCCTAAATCTTTAGCCTACAAAATCATCCCAGTTTTTATTTGATGGTCCTCTAAGTTATATCCCAAAATATATCTGTATAGTCTGGAGATTAGGCTTTTAAAAACTCTTTTCAAAAAAGTTCTCCAATTCCAATTTTCTAATTGAAAACCCTACCTTTGCATCTTTTGTAAATCTATCATGTAATCGATAGAAGCAAAACCAGCTCGGCTGCCAGATTAATAACCGGAGATGGGTACAGGGAGCGGTCGACCCCCCTGTTTAAAGAGCTCCACTGGCTGCCGTTTATTTTCCGGGCCCAATTCAAGGTGCAGGTGATCACCTACAAAGCCTTAAATGGTTTGGGACCTGCCTACCTTTGTGACCGGCTCTCCCCCCATGAACCGGCTCGAGCCCTTCGCTCCTCGGGGGAGGCCCTCCTTTCGCCTCCATCAATTTCACAGACCCGGCTGGTGAATACCAGGGAGAGGGCTTTCTCCTCTGTGGCCCCCCGACTATGGAACTCCCTTCTGGGAGAGATCAGGTATGCCCCGTCACTGGAAGCCTTTAAGAGACAATTGAATACGTGGTTTTTCCGCCTAGCCTTTGGAGACGAGATCCCTCAATGCCCGTCTTTGTGGATTTCTTTCCCCTGTGTGACTCTTCACGCTTTGCCTCTACTCCATTTATCTCCCCCCAGTTTTTAAACACTTTATATGCACATGTGGCCTGCCCTCTCGTCTTCTTTCTTCTTTTGTTTTAGATTCATTTGTCATTGAGTTGGAGTTAGATGTATCCATTTCACTGCGTTTACTGTTTTTATTGTGTTTATTGTGTCTGATATTTTGTATTTTGTATTCTGTGATTTGTGGTTCGGGCACGGCCCCATGTAAGCCGCTCCGAGTCACCTTTGGGGAGAGGGAAGTGACTTATAAAGTTTATTATTATTATTATATTTATCCATAACTCCTCTCTCCCATTAAGTTTCCATTGCTCTTTTTCTTTGGTAAGATACTCCCTACAGGTACTTGATTATATGTAGATATTTGATCTCAATGCTGCTTCCAATAGATGTAGTCATAACAGATTTTTTTGCGTTCAGTCCTCTTCTTATACCTTTTCTACATTGCTAAAAGATTCGCTCTTATTATGTGTATATTAAATTCCTTATTTGCCTTACCCTTTCCATACCTCTCATAGCCATACCACCCAAATCTTTTATTATGGCCCTCTAAATTAAGTAATTCACTGTTCTCCAGTTTGATCCATCCTTTAAGCCAACTGAAACTTGCTGCTTTGTAATAATATCTATTCCGCCTTGATAGCGTCTGCCAGCTCACGCCCGGCTCAATTGTTCAAGGTAATTCAGTCTCTGACGACGGTCCCTACTGTCCCAAAAAACAGTGATCAGGCCCTCACTGCCGGTGCTTTTCAGAGCTTCTTCACAGACAAGATACTGAGCCTCTGCCGGGACATTCCAGCCACGGTTGACACAGTAAGAGAGCTTGAGACCCCGTGGCCCTCCGCCGGGCCCACCCTCGACCGGTTTTGGCCACTGGACGCAGATGCTGTTGATAAGATAGTGGCTGCAACTAGGCCTACCACCTGCTCCCTCGACCCATGCCCCTCCTGGCTTGTTAGATCTTGCCTGGAGGGGTTACGTGGGCCTCTGTTGAACATCGTAAACAGGTCCCTTGAGCAAGGAGTCTTTCCAGAGTGCTTAAAAGAGGCGGTGGTAGCTCCATTACTGAAGAAACCGTCATTAGACCCTGCGGTTCCCTCCAACTACCGACCAGTGTCAAATCTTTCGTACCTGGGGAAGGTAGTTGAGAGGGCAGTAATGGAGCAGTTGCAGTCCTTCTTAGATGATGCAACATGGCTAGACCCCTTCCAGTCCGGCTTCCGTTCGGGGCATGGGACGGAGACGGTTCTGGTCTCCATCACAGACCAACTCCGCTGCCAGCTCGACCAAGGCGGGTCTGTGCTGCTCGTGTTATTGGACCTCACGGCAGTGTTTGACACGGTCGACCACAATCTATTGATCCATCGCCTGGCCATGGCTGGAGTGAGGGGGACAGCTCTTAAATGGCTGACCTCCTTCCTCCACCAGCGGTCACAGTGTGTGAGGAGGGGCGAGGTGGTCTCTGAGGGCTCCCCATTAGTTTGTGGAGTCCCGCAAGGGGCCATTCTCTCCCCTCTGTTATTTAACATCTACATTCAGCCGCTTGCACAGCTGGTGCGGAGTTATGGGCTGGAGTGCCACCAGTACGCTGATGACACCCAGCTCATCCTGAGGATGGAGGGCAGGCCGGGATCCGTTCCCGATAATTTCCAACATTGCCTCGAAGCCGTTACTGGATGGCTGCGAGCCAGTAGGTTGAGGGTGAATCCAGCGAAGACGGAGATCTTGTGGTTGGGCCGCCCGGGCGATGTAGGTGTCCAGCTTCCGACCCTGGACGGTGTGGCGTTATGCCCATCGTCTTCCGTCAAGAGCCTGGGGGTCCACTTGGACTCCCAGCTGACCATGGAGGCCCAGGTCTCTGCGGTCAGCAAGATTGCCTTCTTTCATCTACGACAGGCAAGGAGGCTGGCCCCTATTTCTCCGGAATGACCTGGCCACGGTGATCCAAGCCACGGTCATCTCAAGGCTAGATTACTGCAACGCGCTCTACGTTGGCCTTCCTCTGTCGGCGACCCAGAAGCTCAAGCTGGTGCAGAACACTGCCGCCCGGCTCCTGTCTGGCACCCCAGCAGGTTGCCACATAACACCTGTTTTGCAGGATCTGCACTGGCTGCCAATCGAGCACCGGATCGCCTTCAAAGTGTTGGTTCTTACCTTTAAGGCCTTGCACGGTCTGGGGCCAGCATATCTGAGGGACTGTCTCACCCCATACTGCCCTTCGAGGTCACTACGGTCCAAGGATTCCAACCTCTTGGAGATACCTTCGGCGAAGCTTGTAAGACTGACTTCCACCCGCCGGAGGCGTTCTCTGTCATAGCTCCTATGCTGTGGAACGCCCTCCGGCCGGAACCCGGGCCATGAAGGACTTGCTCCCATTCAGATGGGCCTGTAAAACCTACCTGTTTAAGCAGGCCTTCGGCGGGTAGGTCCGGCTCATGCCCCGTCATCTGCTCGTTCGTTCTGGGTCAATGTGACGCTCATTCTTGAATTGCGTCATTGTTTTATTGTGTTACTGCTGTTTTTAATTGTTTTATTGCCTTGTGTTTTATTGTGCCCTCGGCTCCTGTAAGCCGCCGCGAGCCTCAGGGAGTCGGCGGCATAGAAGCCCGAATAATAAATTAAAATAAATAAATAAATAAATAAATAAATAAATAAATAAATAAATGATCTGGAAGTGCTAGGCCTCCTCTTTCTTTCACATCTATAAGATTCCTATAAGCAATTCTAGCTTTTTTGCCTTTTCAAATGAGTTGAACATCTTGCATCCTCCTCTCTACTGGTTATTATAGAATCAGAGACCCCAAGGACCATCCAGTTCGAGCCTCTGTCATGCAGGAATACCCAATCAAAGGCCCCTTCTACACTGTGATATAAAATCCAGGTTATCTGCTTTGAACTGGATTATATGACAGTGTAGACTCAGATAATCGAGTTTAACTGAGATAATATGATTATCTGCTTTGAAAATCTCTTTTAGCAACAATATCTTTTCCTGTTGTGACATGAATGTTAGTGACATGTCATTGGCAGAAACATCCCTGACTGTTTAAGACATTTGAAAACCACTGTCTGGTGAACTGTGTTGCATGAAGCAATTATATCTAACTAGAAGCTTCAAACTGCAGATGGCTAGCTCCTGATATGGCTGGGAAAGACAATTGTGTGTACATAATGCCTGCAAAGCCAACCGCTTCCCTGACTTCAGAAAAAGGAGCCTGCAGCCAGACAACAATTTCTGACTGTAGAAAAGTTGGCATGACTGTAAAAAAATATTAATTCTGCTTTTGGGGGGGGGGGGGACAACACAGGTTCAGATTGGCAATTTCTTTATCCCCATTCCCTCCCTCCCTCACTCCATCTCCTGCTGTGTAATCTGAAGAAAACCAGCAAAGGCAAAATGCAGAGATAAATTGGTATAATAAGGGCTGTCCTCCCAAAACACAGGTGCAAAAATGGAAGAAGGTAAGCTACATAAATGCTTTGTAAACATCCCAGGTAGGCAACCTAGACATTTTATCTCCAGAGCCAGACCCTTTCTACTACATCTGTTGAATCATGAACAACAGATCAAATCCAGAATGACACTGGCCTCACCAACTGCTTTGCAAATTACAAGAAAGAAGCCAATGGCACTACCAAAATATTTCTCAAGTTCATCTCCACCTCTAAGAGGAGGTGCTCAAAGATCTTTGAACATCACTGAAATTATCACATTATCTGAGGAAATGCAATCACCCTGTCACATCTTTTTTCCATGCAACCAGTGCTGCCTGGATCTTCTGCAGGAATATTTTGGGAACAAAGCCTCAGTCTGTTCAGTCTTTCTCAGACTTCCACAACTTTATGCCAGCAGCTCCTCCTGACCAATACACACACTTATTATTTCAGTGCCAGAAACACTGCACACAGTTCCCTAACCTAATAAGGAAAGGAAAGCTGTAAATAAGTAACATTTGGCCTAGGACTAAAACCCGTCTTGTTTTGACCATGTTTCATCTTTCCAAGAGAGCATCTGTCAGAGTAGACAAAATGCAATGGTTTGGCCATGTCCTGTTCCTACTTTAAATTAGTAACAATTATATAAAGTCACATACAAATTCATTGGAAACCAAGGCCCCTCCCAACTGACCTATTGCAGCTAACAAGAACAGCAAAAGCATCTGCCCAAATCCTCTTGTGCCTCTGCCTTTCTCAAAATACCTCAGACATTATATAATATATAGGAAAAGGCAAGGAGTATTCACAATTCCTGTTCTCTGTGCTGACTTGTGGTGTCTGAAGCAAAAATTTTCTGCAATTCCCTACTTTCTAGCTTCAACTCCGTCAGAGAGAAATACAAGGAAGGGGTCAAAATCCCAAACAGGGAGGAGGGGGGGGGGAGCAGTCAATTCAGTGAAGTCTATAATATCTGAATTTACAATAACATCCAGAAAAGGAATATGTTTAGGGAGTTTGCCTCTATCATCTTAGGTTGTTATTTAAGGAGTATGCATTTAAATATTAATACCCTGTCCTTTGTAACCTGGCCAAAAGCTTTCTTGCTATGTTAGATATTGCCAAAAATTACTCAGGAGATTATCTTGGATTAAATTTCAAGAAGAGACATTCCTGTGTTAGAGACACGCTTCCATCCCTGGGCAGAAATTAATGCTCCTATAATTTGTCTTCTGACATGCAACCAAATGTTGTGAGGAGATTAAAGTATATGAGGGTTTGTTCCTTCATAATTTAGGTGCAATCAAATGTACATTTACTTCAAAGTACAACAAACTATATCTCACAGGACCCACTCCCCGACCAGAGTTGTGCAACACCATAATCTGTATCTGTAAAGATTGCTGCACCAACATCACTACTTTGTGGGCCTTGGAACAGTTACTTTTGGACTATGGTACCCAGACTCCCTCCATGAAGCATGTGGGTGCTTGGCTTATTGCCAAGAAAGTAGCCAAATGCATTTGCTGGTGCACGTTGAGTATAAAGTAATATTGGGGAAATTACCTTTTGGGGGCTGAATGTGGGATTCTGGGGTTTGAATTCTAAAAAGGAACTTTTCCAAACCCTTTCAGTATGTATTTAGCGAATCAAAGGAAATTGCAATGGTCTTGCTGAAGAAGTCAGGTTATTTATTTATTCATCCATCCATTCATTTTTAATTTAATGAAGAATTCTCTGACATGCCAATTTCTCTGAAAATAATGCAGAGGTTTTCTAAAACTGTGAATGTGAGGAAGTAAAAGCTGGGATGGGGAGAAGAGTCTTACATCTACACACACACACACACTGGAAAATGATCAGGGTATTCTCAAGCAGTTTTTTGACCTAATTCACCTGATTATTTTCCATGTAGATGTCACGCAGGGACTTTGGCCAGGAATGAAAAGCCCTATATTAACAAATGCAATCCCAGCTCTTTTTTCCATATGTTTTTTTTCTTCTGAAACTACAGGACAGCTTGACAAGCAAGGAGAAGCCATAAATACCAAAGCTTAAGCATGGATCCCTCTGAGATTTTCACAACCCATCCATTATCATTAATGTCTTCTTACATATGGGATCAAGTGCTTTGGAAGTTAATGGCTCTGGAAAAGGGAACCTCTGCTGACCTTACAAGGAAATGGAATGAGTTCTGCACATGGAAGATGGGCAGTCAAGTTCCAGTACATTCCAAGGTGATACTATGGGACCTATTCAGCACAGATGCATAAAACAGGCCTTGTTGCTTTCCTGCATCTGGACATTTCTATTGAGCATTCCATTCACTGGAGACAGTGCATTGTGCATGCACTGCTTATCGAATATTAAAAAACAACAAGCTCAAACTTGCCCATAGGTGCTCCCAAACAGTCATTTCATGAGTAATGGGTAGAAATCACCAGCTGCATTGAAAAGTAAAATGTAGCATTGTTGTTGTTGTTGTTGTTGTTGTTGTTGTTGTAATGTACAGTCAAGTCATTTCTGATCCTAAGAAGAGCATATCAAGAGGTTTTCTTTGCAAGAGTTATTCAGAGGCAGGTTACCTTTTCCTTCCTCTGAGGCTACAAGTGTGACTTGCTCAAGGTCACCAAGGTGTTTCCATAGCTGAGTGGGGATACAAATTCCCATCTCCAGAGTCCCAGTCCAACATCCAAATCGCAAAATCATTTTATGTTGTGTTATCTTGCAACCTTAATTGGAAATCACACCAAAAATGATATTTATCCACCAACTTCATATGAGAAAATCTTTTTATCTCTACCACACTGTTTTACCATTTTCTCATAAGGCCTCATCCATCGTGGTCATTCATAAAATGAAGAGGCTGCAAGAAATATACACATTTCTAACTTTAAGCACAAAAGGCCATAAAGTCCAAGCAAAAAGAAATTTGTTTCCAAACAGTTTCCAGCTCAACTGGAGTGATAATTTTTGTATCTTTATTTCAATTATTTCCTCTCTCTTCTGCAATAGCTATTTGTTTGTTGTTTGAGGAAAGTGTCAAAGTGGAATTCTTTTCATTGCCACTGCACAAAAGGGCCACAACCAAAAGAGAAGGTTAAATCATGGTCTAAATCAGACCTGGGCAATTGCCGGCCCTCCAGGTGTTTTGGACTTCAACTCCCAGAAATCCTAGTCAGTTTACCAGCTGTTAGGAATTCTGGAATTTGAAGTCCACAACACCTGGAGGGCTGGCAATTGCCCAGGTCTGGTCTAAATGAAAGTCAGAGATTGGGTAGTGCTCTAGATATTACTCGGCTATACATTCCAGTTGCCCTATCCAGCATAGGCAGTGAATTCTGGAAGCTGCAGTCCAACAACATCTGGATGGCTGAATGATTCTCACCCCTGGCATAAACTCAATGGCTAGTCCCAACTAAATTACACCCATCAAAGGAACTGCTGGATGGGAAATCATAACTCATGTAAACTCTTCTGGTTCAATATGTTCACTGTAGTTAACACACATAGTTAGATATAGGCCAGTGCCACTTTCCTTCTTTCTTCAAGCAGCCCAGCTAACTGATAGTTAGGCCCAACAAAAATTAACACTGTCTCTAAAAGGAAGCAAACAAACTTGACAGTGCAGTCCCAGCCAAATGTAAGCATAGAGGTGTTGCCATCTGAGAAATTGGTCATGATAACAGCCTGTTCTGGTCTCATGCTGAGCTACCAACACACACATCACAAGTCTACGCCTATGTGCCCATTCTCTGGCAGGAATCCGTATGTTAAACTACACCAGCTTTATCTAGCCCATCTATGAAGCAAAAAAAGAAGAGGAGCAATACCATTCCAGCCAGCTCATTAACTGGAATGCTTGTTCTCTCACTTTCTCTGACCCTATTTCATAGGAAGCCAAAGCATTTTGCGTTTTTGAAACTCATCACTCACTCCAGGATTTTGGGTGCAAGACTTAACAGAACATCTTGGCTTTCCTTGATGTTACACACACATTACTCTGTCACTTTGCAAAACATTTGACTCACGCCATCTGTTTCTCATGCATGGCTCATTTGCAGCCTGTGACCTTCAGGCTATCCAGAAAATTCATCTGTTCCCACCTCTCCTCATTCCTGTCCATGCACTGGCTTTGAGGCAAGCAGGCCACTCATGACTGAGTGTCTGCTATGTGCGTGGGCTGGGCCAGGAGGGACCATGACTTAGCAACTGGAAAGCTGAGGAAAATAAAATAGTACTGCCAAGAATTATTTACTGACCTCAGTGGATATTAGCCCTAGGCAAAGGAAGCAATCTTTTAGTATAACAGCCAATCAGATTCTTTGAAAGAGGAAGGAACAAGCAAATTATCCCAAACTGAGTGCACTCTTCTTGATTCAAAGAAAATGCAGCTATATGGGTTGTCTTTTGGACTACAAAATGTGTCTGCTGTGGCTATTTGTATTTGAAATTACTCTCTTGTACAACAATCTCACTTTTACCTCATTAAAATATAAATTACAATGTTAAAAAGCCTATTTTGGACCTAATCTATTGTTAATAGAAAGCAGGAGTATCTTAATTCTGACTAATGCCCACTTATACTCAACTTTGTTTTCAACTTATGGAAACTCTAAGGCAGTGCTGTCCAACTTCTAACCGGCCAAGGGCCGGACTTGAGGTCACTGATGACCTGGGGGGGCGTTCAACCCTGCCCCCAGGCCCCGCCCCCAGCCCTGCCCCCGCCCCACCCCCAGCCCCTCCTAAGCTGCCATTCTCCCTCCTCCTCCTCTTTCTCCGGCGCCGCGGCGCATGGGACACCAGCGGCGCCGGGAAGGAGGAGGCCCACCTCCTCGCACCCTCCCGCCCTTCCCGGCGCAGCCGGTGTCCCGTGCGCTGCGGCGCCAGGGGAAAAGGAGGAGGAGGAGGGAGAGAAAGGAGAAGGCACTCAGCTGACTGCCTTCTCGTTCTCCTTTCTCGTCCCTCATCTTTCCCCGCGCGAGCACCCTTGCCCCGATCCCAAGCGCCGGTGCGGGGAGGGGAAGGAGGAGGGGCGAAGGCGGAAGAAGGCAGCCAGCTGACTTCCTCCTCCTTCGCCCCTCCTCCTCCCCCGCGGACGCGCCGCGGCTCCAATCGCGAGCCGCGGTGCAGGGAGGGGAAGGAGGAAGGGCGAAGGAGGAGGAGCCAGCGCACTTCCTCCTCCCTGCCCCGCCTCCCCCCCCCCCCCCGCCGCCATTTTTTTTTTAAAAAATTAGATTTTTTAAAAATAAAAATAAAAAGGCGGCCGGGGGCATAGCAGGGGCCGTGTCCAACAGGCTGGGGGGCCGTGTACGCCCCCCCGGGCCGCCAGTTGGACAGCCCTGCTCTAAGGCAAACCTATAACAGAGTTTTTTCAGAAAGTTTGGGGGTTGCCTTTACCTTCTTCTGAGCCTGAGAGAATGTGCCTTGTTAAGGGCACCCAGTGGATTTTCATTGTTAAGTGGTGATTCAGCCTGGTCTCCAGAGTTTACAGTCCAATACACAAACTACTACATCCCAAATATGATCAATGTTTGGAGTATAAGAGGCTCATGATGAGAGGCTATCTTCCCTTCTTTATATGCTCCACCATGGTATTTCTTTGTTGAAGTGCTACTGACATCTCAAAATGTATTCAATGTTTCTGGATTTCCTGTTTAATTATCACATCAATCCAGAAAACATGTTTGCCTCTTATAAGTGACCTGCTTTTATGGAAATGTTACACAGTCAGGTGGCACACAACCATCCTTGTATCTGAAAAGCTGGGTTAAGTGCAAGATAATGTTGAGCCACTTACCCTCCATGCTATCTTCCCGATGCAGATTAAAGCTTTCATAGGAGTCCCTGCGTATGAGCGGATCTGAGGTGTTGTAGTCCACTGAGACACTGGGACCATTCTCAAGATGTTCCATGCCTATGGAACAAGGATATCATGATTTCAGTAACACAGCTACCCAATTTCATGAAGTATGGGATCCGACATGACATAAATCAGTAACATATGTAAGGAAAACACAAATTAAAAGGTAAGAGGAATATGGTAAAAGGGCAGAGACTAAAAAACCCACTGATGAATGTCAGGATCTGGGCACAGGAGTCTAACTGCAGCATTATGCTGGCTTCTCCATTCAGAAGCCTGCAGGACTTCCTGGCTCTCTATGCTTTTCCAGCCCTTGGGAACAAGCATCCTACATGCAAGGGATGGAGTAAAGTGGGAATAGAAGATTTTATTCCCCCCTCACTACAATAGATGTGCTGTTCAATCAGTAGACATCCAATGTTGGATAATGCCCAAAGAGATCCAGAACTGACTCAAGGAGTCTGACCAATTACTTGGAAGACCAGAGTATCACTGTCCTCCCCCCCCCCCACACACCAACATTACAGCTGATTCTCAGATCAGAGCCCAAGGTAAACCTGGAAGAATTGATTTCTACAGCACACAAGAACAGTTGTTCAGTAAACAGCAAAAGGATGGCACAGGAACTGCACACAGGAAACTGTAATGCTTGGAAATGAAAAGGATCAAACATGGGACATGGAATGCAAGTGGTTTATGTCAGTAGTTGATGACTAGAAAAGTAATACCTTGAATCTTCTCAGGACCATACGAGAAAACAAACTCCACCTTCCCGTACTCTGGAAATCGCTCATCTGTAATGGAGAACGAGGAGGAGGAAAAGGGTTTAGGTATATCAGTATGCATATATTCCGTGGAAACATTGAAAGTGAAACCATAATGCCCAGTTTGCAGAAAGGGCTATAGTCCTAGGTATTTGTTACAGCACATATGGGAAACCTTTGGTCCTCTTACTAGTTTGGATTGCAGTGTTCCCTCGCTACTTTGTGGTTCACTTATTGTGGACTCGCTGTTTTGTGGATTTCAAATATATATATATGTGTGTGTGTGTGTGTATATATATGTGTGTGTATTTTTGCTGTTTTGTGCAGTTTTGCCAACACCGCTCTCCAAGGCGCGTTCCCTCCTCAGTCCTCCCTCCCTCCCTCCAGCCTTGAAGGACCTTTCCTTCAGTTTATTTTAAGTTTATAAAGACTTAAAATAGTGAATAACTACTAAAATAATGTATAAATATTAAAATAAATAGAGCATCCCTACATTGCTGTTTTTCACTTATTGCGGGAGGCCCTGGAACCTAACCCCAGCAATAAGTGAGGGAACACTGTATAGCTTCCACAATCCCTTGTCATTGATGATGCTGGAAGGGGCTGATTAGGTTAAAATATCTAGACAACAAAATGTTAAGGAATGTAAATATAGCAGTCTGAGATCAGGTCTCCAGTTTTCTTGAGAAAGTTTCCTGGTGTCTCACTCAAAATAATTCCAATTTCAATTATTTCATAGGGCTTTTTCAGTGGTGGCCTCCATCTGAGAAATGCCCTTCCCAAAAAGCCTGACTTGTTGGCTCCATTATAGTCTTTTCAGTAACTCACACATCTGAAGAACTATTTCTGACCTTCTACAACTTTGCACTCTTAACCTGAAACTGTGATTGGTTGTAAAAAAAAATAATTCTGACACTGGTATTTCATCTTGGTGGTGCTTGGCTGCCTTTATTCGTTGTTTTATTGTATTACTGTTGTGCTGTTATATTTTTAACAGATTTTGCAACATCCAAAAGAACTCTGGAAAGTGTATAGCTCAAAAGTAAATCAAACCATTCTGAAACAGTATCAATACAGATGGATGCATAGCTATGGCTTTAATATGCTGTGCCAGTTCTCTACATTTTTTTAAAAGGAATTAATTCTAGAATGGCCAACAGCCATATTTGGTTACTCACATGTCCCTCACAAATACTTATCTCTGCTTACCACTGGCAGAGCAATTACACCAAGGATGGGAGCCCATTCTAATGTCTGGTATTTCAATTTATCTGCATAGTCAGAAGAAAAGGAAGAAAAACACCTCCCAGACTCTTTTTATACACTTCCAGACAAATTCTTAAATCACTTCAGGAAATATAAAAATGAGCAATAGCAGTTTAGTTCAGTAACAGCATACATGACTCACTAGGAAAGGCGTTTGCAGCTCATTACACCTGGCAAGAACACCTGAGTGCCATTCACCTTCGATGGTGAACCTCTAGCTCCATCTACTACTGTGAAGAGCCTTGGTGTTGTACTGGACTCACAGCTAACAATGGAAGCTCAGGTTACTGCTATCAGTAAACAAGCCTTCTTCCACCTTTGCCAAGCGAGGCAGTTGGCATCCTACCGCCCGGCAGAGGCTCTAGGGAGGTACACCTAGAATCTACAAGGCGTAGGGCTTTTTCAATCTCTGCCTCAACCCTGTGGAATTCCCTACCTCCATATGTAAGAGCATGCCCAACCTACGGTCTTTTATGCAAGCACTCAAAACATGGCTCTTTGGTAGATCATTTAAATTGTAACCATTTTAATGTCATCTATATATATAATTTCGACACGGTCGTGCATTGACAATCATAGACAACTAAACCATGCCATGCAGAAGCACTACACTCGGCAGCCCATACAACCATAACCCCTCGGTACCAACAGGGCGCAAAAAACAGACCCTAGGTACCTCCCAACACCCCAAAAACCAGCCCCCAAAAACCGCCAAGGGAATTCCCATCCCGGCCTCTTCGCTGCCAGCGCGAACGCTTAGAACGTTCGCGCATGGCAGCCAACACTCACCCTCGCCTCCTCCTCCTCAGGAACAGCGGCGGGGGCGCCGTGGATGGAGGGAAGGGGCCGGGCTAAGGAGAAACCGAGCCGGCTTCTCCTTAGCCCCTCCTCCCTCCCTCCATCCACGGCACGGCCGCCGCTGTTCCAGAACAGCGGTGGCCGCCCGTGGATGAAGCAAGGGAGGGGGCCGGGCTAAGGAGAAACCGAGCCGGCTTCTCCTTAGCCCCTCCTCCTCCCTCCCTCCATCCACGGCACGGCCGCCGCTGTTCCGGAACAGTGGCGGCCGCCCCCTGGATGCAGCAAGGGAGGGGGCCGGGCTAAGGAGAAACCGAGCCGGCTTCTCCTTAGCCCCTCCTCCTCCTCCCCTCCATCACGGCACGGCCGCCGCTGTTCCGGAACAGCGGCGGCCGCCCGTGGATGCAGCCAGGGAGGGGCCGGGCTAAGGAGAAACCGAGCCGGCTTCTCCTTAGCCCCTCCTCCTCCCTCCCTCCATCACGGCACGGCCGCCGCTGTTCCGGAACAGTGGCGGCCGCCCCGTGGATGCAGCAAGGGAGGGCCGGGCTAAGGAGAAACCGAGCCGGCTTCTCCTTAGCCCTCCTCCTCCCTCCTCCATCACGGCACGGCCGCGCTGTTCCGGAACAGCGGCGGCCGCCCCGTGGATGCAGCCAGGAGGGGCCAGGCTAAGGAGAAACCGAGCCGGCTTCTCCTTAGCCCCTCCTCCTCCCTCCCTCCATCCACGGCACGGCCGCCGCTGTTCCGGAACAGCGGTGGCCGCCCCGTGGATGCAGCCAGGGAGGGGGCTGGGCTAAGGAGAAACCGAGCCGGCTTCTCCTTAGCTCCTCCTCCTCCCTCCCTCCATCCACGGCCTGGAGAGACACAGAGAGATAGACAGACAGAAAGAGAGAGAGAGATAGGGAGATTGATACACAGACAGTGAGAGAGAGAGAGAGAGAGAGAGACAGAGAGAGAGAGAGAGAGAAAGAGAATGAGTGATAGAGAGAGAGAGAGACATAGAAAGACACAGACAGGGGCACACAGAGAAAGAAATAGAGAGAAAAACAGACAGACAGAGAGCTACAGACAGACAGACAGAGGGAAAGAAACACAGACAGAGTGAGAGAGAGACAGAAAGAGACAAATACATAGAGAAAGGCAGAGATACATACAGATAGAGAGACAGATCGATAGACAGACAGACAGATACAGAGAAAGGTAGAGATACACAGAGAGCGAGACATAGAAAGAGAGATAGACAAACACAGACAGACAGAGATAGAAAGACAAAGAAAAACAGAAAGAGATAGATAGAGATAGACAGAGAATGGCATATGGCACAACAACGTGTGCCGGGCTCAGCTAGTTGTTGTATAAGTTCGTTGTTCTGTCCTGTGTATGTCACCCAGAGCACTTCGGTGGAAGGTAACTCATGAAATAATAAAATGAAATGAAATTTTATTTGACAATGACCACCCTTTCTCCCTCTCAGAAGCCCATGCAATCTTCAAAGCTTCTGAAAAGGGGTGGGAAAAAACTCAGCCAATGGGCTGCAACCATGTTATTCAATAGGGAGACCAGCTTTTTGGAACCATTATCTGGCTATTTATGCAATATATTTCCTCTCCTTTCCTTTATTTCCTTGGGAATAAATAAAAGCCATCACTCCTTCCTTGTCACCTTGAATCCCTATATCATGAGAAATATGAGCTATAAATAAAGAAATAAAATTATGACTGGTGCTAGGAATTTTTCATTTGGGGGTCTTCCAAACAACAGGCAGTTGTACTGATGGATGAATCATACTTCAGTAATCATGAAAGAATAGCATCGTCCACTGCATCTGAAGATAATAGGAAGCCTGTGGCAGTCAGGGCACAGCACACATGACTCTATCTTATTGCAAGGAGTGTGGGGCAATCACTCCCTCCTTGTCACCATGAATCCCTATATCATGAGAAATGTGAGATAAATAAATAACTAAATAACTAAATAAATAAAGTTATGACTGGTGCTAGGAATTTTTCATCTGGGGAAAACATGATGGTATCCCAAACAACACACAACTATACTGATGGACGAATCATACTTCACTAATCATGAAAGAATAGCATAGCCCACTGCATTCAAGGTAATAGGAAGCTTATAGGGGTCAGGACACAGCACACATGACTCTATCTTATTGCCTCATATCTTTGCTCTCCAGAGAAAGCATTTTATGTGACATGCCTACATTAGCCTGTACCCTGGTAAAAGGCTAGCCCTTAATGACCACATTGCATTTCAGAAAGGATATATGTTTGAACTAAAGATTTGGAACTGAATCTTTTATCCCTTCTGCAAGCCAATAACCAAGACTATTACAAGGGTCCTGAAATACAAGTACACTCTTTTTAACAAAATAAAGACAGGGCTATTTCTTTATACCCTCTTCTATCATTCCATGCTTTTAAGCAGAGGCTGGGTGACCATCTGTCAGGGGTGCTTTGAATACGATTTCCCTGTCTCTTGGCAGGGGGTTGGACTGGATGGCCCATGATGTCTCTTCCAACTCTATGACTCTATAATTCTATGATTCTATGTGCGCACTTGAAAAGGAAATGCCACCATAAAAACACCCTGATCAAACAGTATACACTTTAATCCTGATAACTAAGCTGATCTCCTTTTGTTCTCCTTATACAGCTGAGATGAAATGTTTACCTTTAAAGGCATCATCCAGGTCTTCTTTATTGAAGACAACAGCCAGATCATGAATGGCACACGTGTGGAACTGCACCCGGAAGATAACGTCCCGTGTTGGGCTGCGGAACTCTTTGTGATAGCATTTCAACTGCCAGGAAGGAGGAAGAGATGAGTAAGAGAAAACTGCCATCACTTTCACATTTATATTCTAACTTTCTCCCCACATTAGAACTGGAGTTATAAAACTATACTTGAAAACATCAACTCTCTCATGGTTCCAGGCTTTCATCTCTTCTGGATTCCTCTTCAAAATGATGCTGAAATTTGCCTGGAGGAAATGGGCTGGAATTCACATGTTTCCTAGGGTTCTTCTTCTATCCTCAAAATAGACTCAGTGGGCAAGATGTGCTTAATGTACCAAAAATTCATGTTAGTAGAAAATAGAAACAATGCATAATTGACTCTTACCAATATATCTCCTTTTAAGAGCAGTCCAGGCTCTATAGTGATGCAGATGCTGGTCTGGCTATCTCCCTGCACATTGCTGAAAAGAAGAAGAAATAAGCTAAGCACCGAGAACAGACTCTGAGTACTCAGACAGCTGGAATGCTCTCTCTTTAAGTCAGGGGTAGAAATCATCCATTTCACAGGATGTGCATAGCTCAAGGATGCTGTCTTTCTAGTTCTAAGTCCTCCGAAATATTCATTAGTCTAAAAGTGTTGAACTTTTTGATTGATTGCTCCTCTAAAATTCATCTGTATTCAGGGGGTGCAATTATCCCATGTAAGAACATGTACATACTCTGTATCTCAGCAAAAAAGGGTTCCTTTTTCCTCTCAATTCAGAAGTGTTTGAGATCCCCCCCTTCCAACCCCCCAAAATACAACTTTCTGGTTACTCCCAATTTTACTTGCAGGAGGTGAAGCACCCCCTGAAGGATCTGAGATTAGAAAACTGACCTCCAAAGCGTGGCTATATCTGATTTAAGTTGTGTCCATACAAAAGCTTGCCCAATGTATGGTAGAATTAAACAGGAAATTTGAAAGACAGGCCTTTAAAAATTCCAGCAAATGTGGGAGTTTGATATTGCTATTTCCTAGCATTGTGCTACAACTGTTTTATGATCTCCATCTGATCCTGATAACCTACTTAGACCTGCACTGATCAGCATGAGTGAAGCAAATGGTAATGTGTGGAAATGCCTCTACACTGCTTGTTCCAATTAATCCTCAAACAGTCTATTTCTGATCAGTACTCAAAATTATTTTTTGAACTTCCAGAATCACTCTCCTCAAACTGACTGGAAGACTGCAAGGGTTGTGGTCTATAAAAGTCACTTTTATAGACTTGACCCCAGAGTATATCACAAATGGTTTGTATAGTCCACATCTGTTTCTATATACAGAAAATTTTAATAAATATTTTGAATATAACTGGGCACAAATGAGAGTAACGACAGATATTTTTAATGGGCGAATCCTCTGTACCATGTCAAACATCGGATGAAGCCTATGTAACACTTAGGAAAAACCAATCTATTTAAAGCTGTGTCTTATTCTCCATTCCAACTTAAGACCCTGACTATGCATGTCATATGATGTTAGCAAATGTTAACTTATCTCCTTTCCTCCCCTCCCATCTTCCATTCCCATAACTTTTATTTTGTATTATCTTTGCACATTAGCCCACAACTCTGGGCATGCTTGGTTGGCTTTTACAATGATATAAATGATCAGATTTTAGATCCCCTGAATTTCTCATTTTGAATATCAGTACCAGAAATACCTCTCTTTTCTGCAGTATTCTTTGTGTGTTTTTACACAAATGTTTGTCATGTCCAGCATCTTGTTTAATGCCTTGCTTGCGGATCCAGAATAAGTCTCTACAATCACAGACCCATCACCAAGATTCTCCCTCAGGGGGGCGTGCTTGCTCCATCAATGTTCAACATTTACACAAATGACCAGCCACTGCCAGAAGGGACAGAGAGTTTCATCTATGCTGATGATCGTGCCATTACCACTCCAGCAGTGAACTTTGAGATGGTTGAACAGAAGCTCTCCGAAGCTCTAGGTGATCTTACTGCCTATTACAGGGGAAACCAGCTGATTCCTAACCCATCTAAAACACAGACATGTGCTTTTCATCTTAAGAACAGACAAGCATCCCGAGCTCTGAGGATTGTCTGGGAAGGAATCCCATTGGCATATTGCAGCACACCCAAATACCTGGGAGTTACCCAGGACCATGCTCTGACCTACAAGAAGCAGTGCCTGAATATCAAGCAAAAACTGGGTGCTAGAAACAATATCATACGAAAGCTGACTGGCACAACCTGGGGATCACAACCAGATACAGTGAAGGCATCTGCCTTTGCGCTATGCTACTCTGCTGCTGAGTATGCATGCCCAGTGTGGAACATATCTCACCACACTAAAACAGTGGATGTGGCTCTAAATGAGACATGCCACATTATCACGGGGTGTCTGCACCCTACACCATGGGAGAAATTACAGTTTAGCCACTATTGCATCACCTGACATCTGCCGGGAAGTAGCAACCAATAGTGAAAGGACCAAGGCAGTGACATCTCCGGCCCATCCCCTGTTTGGGTATCAGCCAGCACACCAACGACTTAAATCAAGAAATAGTTTTCCAAGATCTACAGAGACACTCGCTGGAACACCTCAGCAAGCGAGAGTCCAAAAGTGGCAGGCTGAAACCCAGCACCTCAATCAGTGGCTGATACCAAATGAGATACTCCCTTCTGGGTACACAGAAAATTGGGCGACCTGAAATGTGCTAAACAGACTGCGCTCTGGCACCATGAGATGCAGAGCCAACCTTAAGAAATGGGGCCACAAAGTGGAATCCATGACATGCGAGTGCATAGAAGAGCAAGCCACATACCAGCTACTGCAATGCAACCTGAGCCCTGCCACATGCACAATGGAGGACCTTCTTAGAGGAACACCAGAGGAACACCAAGTGGCCAGCTACTGGTCAAAGGACATTTAATAGAACGCCAAGTCTGCAGACTTTGCTTTCTGTTTGTTTGTTTTTTAATGCAATACAACTGTTTGCTTCGCTCCTGACATGAAAAATTAATAAACCAAGACTCTACTTCTGGAAGATAATTAAACTTGGCCACGAAGGTTCGCCTATGATGATGATGATGATGTTCCTCTCTTCTTAACAGAAGTTAAGTCGATAAGCTTAACTTCTGTTTATGTGCACAAAATTTAGCAAGGAAAGAAATTAATTATTGAGATGGAGCCTGAAAACCTGCTTTGAATAAAAGAAAGAGAAAAGACTGTCTTTCCTTCTTTTCCACATTTCCTTCAATATGGTTTTCCCACAAGCCATGCAAGCTGCCTTGGACCAGGCAGAGCAGTTTACATGGCTGGAAGATATTCCAAATGCAAATCCCAGAGCGATGTGGACTAAAGTCTGCCCTGTCCCTATTAATGGAGAGGGAGGGAGGGAGGGGGAATTTGAGCGCTGGAAGTCAAAGAGTAGTGCCAACTCCAAGGCGACATTTACTAGATGCCAGATGTGTAGACAGGTTGCATAGCTTGGTATATCTTGAGGAAGGGCCGGCAGCCTAGGAGACATAAATCAAAGACAGAGAGAAAGGGACTTTCATTAGTCAGGGAGCTATTTTAGTTACAGAGAAGGGAACACAAACAGTAAGAGGTCAAGACAAACATCCTAGCCTGAAGGAGAGGTTTTCAGTGACAGTGCTCTTCCAATAGTCGATAGGACAAGGTCTGTGACAGTGACAGATGCCTTGGAAAAAAAATCAAGGCACAGTTTCAAAGGTGTACTGAGGTTCCTGAGTAGAGAAAATGAGTCATATGTAATTAATACATGTGATCTCCAGGTCTAAAAAAATCATATTAGAGAATTACATATGTATATTTAAGTGTATGCCTCTGTGTTATGGGTGGGTGGAACAGAAGTAAACAGGAATGTCTCTGTTTACTTCTTATATTATCAAAAGCTCCACATTAATGCCAAGGGGTCTATTAAAACATTATTACATTGTTACTTAGGACTCATGAGTTTGGAACCAGATTTTGTTACAGCTGCAGTAGACTAAGAGTCTGTGGAATTAATGAAGTTTTACACCATTCAGCTGATACGGTCCAATGCAATGAAATAATAGCTGTAGTTTTACAAGTTCTTTAGACTTCTCTTCCAAAGCATATTGGTGTCTCACCAAACTAGAAATTCCAGAATTCTATAACATTGAGTTATGGCAGTTAAAGTGGTATCCAAATGCACTATTTCAACAATGTAGATGCACCCTGAGTCAAAAGAACAAGACTAACTTAATTCAAGATACTTGCATAGAGGGTAAACACTGGCTTTAGCAGCATGGTTATGTAACAACCTAAAACAGAATTAAACGGCTATGGGCACATTCAGCCCCAGGAGGTGGGAATGACTTTTTAAACAAGTGCTGGAACTATCCTAATTCCCTTTGAACAAGTGAGAACATCTGCCCCAGTGTCAGGGAACAGGCATACATATTAAGCTGCCCAAAGCAAAATCAGGAGTTAGAAGTGGTAGAGAGGCTGGCTCTGTCTCAGTAGCAGGGTGAAGTGGCAGAATGCTGAGCTGGGAAAACAGGCTACACTACTTCAAATTACATGTATGATGTCCCACTTCTGAACAATTTTCCACACATGTATTATATGAAAGAAAATTCTGCAAATATAAAAGTATCACTTAAAACATTGGTTAAAAATATCCTCTCCTATGCCATTTTTTCCTATTTACAAAGTGTCTTTGGTGGCAGAGCATTAAAAAACACAATCCCCAAACCACAGTCTGAAACGGCACAGTCCACTGTATCACCTCAACATACAAGCATTCTGTTGCATCTGTAGATCAATCAAGATTTAAGCATAGTCGATAGAGAAAATGAGAAGTTGTGGGAATTCCAAAGAACCAAATTACAGGGTATATTTCATTCATTCAGAAGCTGTATTTATATAATGCATGAAAAGCCATTTACCTCCTTGAGACTCAAAGTTGGGAATGCCATGCATGATGACATGATGCAGAAAAAGAGGCTTGTTGTTCATTTTGATAGTGCCAGAGAGCAGACCACTGAAGTAATGGACATACCTGGGATTGAAAACAAGGCAGCAGTCAGCTAGTTAGAATCTCTTGAAAGCAGTGTGCAAGCATTTAGCCAGAGCGTCATGGCTGCCTAGGAGTAGAACTGGCAACACAGCATCTACCCTTTGTCTGCCTTGATCAGAGCAAGGAAAATAGTGATAGCAGCAGTGTCTATCTGGACAATAGTGATCCAGATTAAACCTAATCTAGCTGCTGATACAGCCCTGAAGCCCCAGGATACTCTATTGTTTCAAGCAAACTCTGTAGTATCCCCCAACTTTTCCTAAAGTGGAGCCGTTGTTTAAAAGTTGTTGTTTTTTAAAATACTTATTGAAAACTGAAAAGCATCATAAAGATTACAAATCACAATGAATATGGATTTTTTTGGCTCATATTGGCAAGCCCCTAGACATAATCTCAACTGAACTCAATGTGACTAATTTCCAAGTACACATGAATTGGATTGTACTCCAAACAGTTTTGAGTTTGTTATAGTGACATATGCCAGGAACTGGAGGATTGCTATTCTATTTCAGGACAAATTATGAATAGTCTTAAATGTATTCTCAGCACTTCTCATTTAAAAAAACCCATTTGTGTTATTCAGTACTTGCATACCCAATTGATCACTGTGTGTCCTTTTAAAAAAAATAATAAAAGGAGCACATGCTGAGATGCTGCAAGGGGCTATGAGACTTAAAAGCCTTTTTTTGTCCATTACAAACAAGCAATTTACCTTTTAGACTCCAGCACCACCTAGTGAATCTGTCTGGAAGCACTTTAAAGGCTACACAGATGCCTTGTACAAACCTTTAAACATACAGGCAGTCCTCAAGTTACAAACATCTGACTAACAAATGACTCATAGTTAAGAACAGGGGATGGGGGTGAGACAACAGGAAGTGAGAGAAATCTCCCCCTTGGAAGGGAAATTCACACCTGATAAACTTATCATGGGGAAAGATGTCTCTACTAAAGCTTTCTCACAAATCCTTGTTTCTGCAACAAGTCATTTTCTTTTCAAAATCCAATTATCACGGGGACAGAAAGTGAGGTGAAATTTTCTGAATAAGGGCAAAACCAATACCACAGCCGTGTTAACCCTTCCTTATGCTGTCCAAAGCTACAAAAAATTATATTTGGCTGGAGTTACACTTAAAATAATGTATCTGTTATGGCTTACATAAAAAATCAAGTTAGGAACAAACCTACAGGACCTGTCTTGTTCGTAACTTGGCAACTGCCTGTACAGTAGAACTGTATAAAATTCTCTTTGCAAGAGATATCCAGAACTTTGAGTATTCATGTTCTCATGCTATCCAGAAATGTTAAACTGCTCCATAGGAGAAATAGCTTGTTATATAACTAGAGCAATTTTTCACCTTCTTATGAATGCTTTCCCTCTCAGCCCAGTTGCCCAAAGCTCTCACTAGCTTCCTATTTCTGTTTGAGGATGAACAGCTGTCGATATTTTGGAAGAAACAACAAAGAGAGCAGACATTATAGGTTAATCATAAAAAGTATAGAGCCAACAGGGGCCAACTCTTTATCCAGTTACATGAAGGCATAACATTTCAAAATCCACATGGCCTAATACGTCCTTTAAATTTCTCTACACACATGCTCTGTAAACAACAATAGTAGCACTCATGCTCCAAGGGAAAGCCCACAGGCTGCGGTCAACAAGACTAACCTCTTTTGTGATGGCTGTCCCACTGGGATCACTTTATCCTCGTAAAACCTCTTCATGGCAAACCGGTCCAGAGCTTGATCAGCACTACAGAATCAATGCAAGTGTTTGTAAAGGTACAAAGTCATCCAATCCATACCCATGGATTTGGCATTCATTGATTCAACTGACTGCTTAAAAAAATTCCAAAATAAAATTCCCAAAACTAAAAGTTGATTGGGCTACTCACTGAGCATAAAACTGATGTGTAGGCATTCCTTGCTGTAGTCTCCTACCATTTCACCAGGCTCTCCCATACCATTTTTTATATAAGAGACTCCATTTTACTATGACACTGTATACTGGAGTATCCATAGATGGGGAATGGCATGTCTTCTTAAATAATGAATAGCTGGACTTCCACTAAAGGATGACAATTATTGTTGTACTGAAGTTTCCATTATCCTTGTGCCCTGATTAGGTTGGCTAGACCTGATGAGAGTTGCAGGCCAACAATATCTGGAGGATCTGCGTTCCCCAGAGAAGGGTAAACTGGACTTCTCTGCTCTTCTTCTATAATCAGGCAAATATTTGTATTTATTTCGTCTAACACTATTTTAGGACTGAAATGTCTGTGATGTTTTTTATTCTGACAGTCTTTTAGATCTGAAGCTTTTGAATGAAAGAATCTTATGAGAGTATTATACTATTTTATTGAACTTTTTAACTATTGCTTTATTTGTTTTGAGATTATGTTTTAAATGGGTTTAATCTTTTAATGTTGATTTTTGCATGTTTTATTTTATTTTATTTTATTTATGTATGTATGTATGTATGTATGTATGTATTTGCTGCATTTTATGCTGTCCTTCTCAACCCCCGAAGGGGGACTCAGGGCGGCTTACAAATGAACCCCTTCAAGAGGCTACTTCAACAGTTACAGTAAAATCACAACAAATAGACAACCCAATGAAACATCATAGTTAAAATCACATACAGTCATCAGTTAGAAACATAAACCAGCCTCATCCGTCTTAACATCAATCCAGTTTTATCCCTTTAGGGTGCTGCTATTTCTATTGACCAAACACCTGGTTGCAGAGCCAAGACTTCACTTTCTTGCAGAAAGCTAGGAGAGAAGAGATCACTCTTATGTCTGTTGGGAGTGTGTTTCATAGGCGGGGAGCCACCGCTGAGAAGGCCCTGTCCCTCGTCCCCAGCAGGCATATTTCAGCTGTTGGCGGGAGCGAGAGCAGGGCCTCCCCGGATGATCTTAAATTTCGAGGTGGGACATAGGGGTGGATGCCATATTGTGCTTGTATACCATCTTTGAATTTCAATTTAGGAAATAGTTATTATTATTATTGATAATAATTTGCTCTCTTGACAAAAATGAGGGCCTCTTACCTGGCTGAAATGTTGCTGTAGTGCATGTAGGCAGCAATAACAACCCCTGTTCGGCCTCTGTTTCCCTGCAAACAAAACAGCATGATCAGTGTCATCAGTAATAAAGAACTCTAGAAAACTGAATAACTATATCACCTGTGAAAAAGGCAACTGAAATCTATTTTCAAAGATGAACAAACCATTTAATGATGAGAGAATTACTCATTTTTCTGGCCCTTGGCCTTTTTGCATATGTAAACCAATAAATAGATAGAATAGTCTGATTTACAAAATCCACATAAAACTTGCATTTAAAAATGGCTTTTAAAAACGTATTTTCTCTCAAGGCGGGTATTTTAGACATATTTTGGCATACTGTTTGAATTAAGAATTGCATCAGAACATTTCAGAAACTTCAGATCCACAAATTTGTCTCGGAAGACAGAGATCAGATTAGTTCATATCAGAATTTACAAAGATTGAATTCTCCAAACATTCTATGCAAAACACATTTATGCAGATCAGTCAGCCTTTACAAGAGATGAAAAAGAAGCAAAAAGCTTTGGGGCTCAAAGAAACTGGCTGGGTGACTCTTTCCCCTCCTTATCCTGTCTTTCTTGCCAGAAAGACACCATTGAACAATAGGTGTCGCTGTGCTCTTGGAGACTGACTGAATGTGAGAAGAGCACATTGCCCCACTGCCATGAATGATTTGTGTTATAGAACTAGGAAGATTGTGTAAATATATCCTTTCAGATCTGGAATCACTGCATAGCTGTGGGCAAGTCACTAAGTTGAAAAATAAAAATACAACTTGTTAACACACTAAATTGCTCCTATATTTTTATTCTATGATGTTTAAGACCATAAGGTTCTGGCCCCTTTATAATCCCAATGCCATAGATCAGGTTGTGAGATAGTTACCAACTCAAGGTCATTCTAAGAACTTTATGGTTGAGTAAAAAATTGAACCTCAACCTTCTAAGTTGAATCAAAGCACTGATTTGATTATGAACAACTACGGTATGAAACTGATGAAAGTAATAATATGCATAAATGTTACAGGGGCTATACTTTGAATATGAACAATTTAAAAATTAGCTGCAGCTTTTGAGTTTCCATTTCCGTGATTAGAAATGAGAAATATTTTAAAGTGGTAAAACAATATTACTACCTTATTGCAGCAAGTCAGCTCTCCATTGCAGAAAGAAGGGAGAACTTTTCAAAGTATCACCAAAGATACCAAAAAGAGAATGCAACACAATTTCATTAAGTTCATGTGTATGTTTCCATTAATTCAATGAGGGAGAAAATAAACAAATCTATATAAGTGTCAGATTAATCAAACTTTAACTACTTGACTCCTAAAAGTCTTGGTTTGGAAGCTGTGTATTCAACCATGGGTAGGAGATTGAATTTAAGGTTGTTGCCTCTATGTCTTTTTTTCCTTCTAGGTTCTTCATCTTTAGCAACTCCATGACAGGTAAATATATCCAGACTGACTGGGAGAAGTTGTAATCTTTGGATCTGATCAGAGCAGACTGAGAATTTTGTTGGTCTTGTTTTTGAAAAGAACCCAGTAAAATGTACACATATCTTCATCAATAGGAAAGGAAGATCTTAGCGTTAATACATGTACACCGAGATTTAAAAAAAATGCATTCACTGAATTAAGAAATATTTTCTGACTCAACTGGAATTTCAAAGCACTAGGGTTAGAACTGTAATTTTGATTAGGTTTAATTAAGAAGGCTTTATAGGCACTTTCTTGTTTTTGTTTATTCCCATTAGAATACCAATATCATACCCAAATGGGGTTCATGCACTTGCAATCAGAATATTTCAATTCTGTTTCTCAGGATTATGGGTGACCAAATCATGGCATGTGATTTTCCCCCTCCTCGGTGTGTTACATTGGCTGGGATGGAAATGTGCCCTAGTGAGGAAAAGCATAATTGTCAGAATAATATCGGTTCTAGTTGTCTTTCCAAGACAATGACAGAAATTACTGCATAAGTTGATCTCCTGTATAAATCAAGTGTAGGTTTTGGAATTAAAATCTTGAATTTTTAAGTACCCCATGGATAAAACAAGTGTCATTCTGTGGAAAAGGGGAAACACCAGCATAGCCTCAGGGGACCAGTTGCAGCTCACCATCAGCATTTTCCTGCCAAGGCATTTAAAAAGGCCAAAAGTGGAGTGACAGCTGGGAAAGTAGAGGGGTTGGTGCTGCTTTTAGGTTCTTCTGGGAAAGATCAGCTTCTCATCTTAAACTATTCTATTCAAAGAAGAAGGTGGTACTGTAGTTACACCATTCCATGAAAAACTCCACCCAAGTTTTTGGATCCCTTAGTGGTTGAAAGAAGTCTACTTAGACCCCAAAGACCCATCTGATTTGGATTTCTTTGGGGGGAAACCCCATATTCTGACAATAAGTTTCACTCCCCACACTCTGCAACTGTGCAGGATTGGCCTGCATTACCTTCCTGCTTCCTCTCCTCGCTTAGTAAGAAGCAGAATAGGCTCTTTCCTGAGGCTTTGATAAATGCCAGGTGATGGAGAACGACAGAGCTACACATATTTGCAAGTTTTAGTTAATAGTTTACAACATATCAGGTGACAATGCCACAGATTATCTAAAGGTATAAGGCTCATTCTTGGCAACTTTTGCAATGAAGTCTCAAGAATGATAACATCTCATCCTGCTCTATGGGGGGAAAACTCAATGGTATTGTGGAAGAAAACACAACTGAAAGATTCAACAGAACGTGGAATAAAACCAGCCACATAGACACCAACCACACTGCATCAACATGCAATTTCTTATGTAGAATCACCAGATGTGGCATTTGACAATGAAAATTCCATAATGTCTCAGGGAAAATCTATGGGCCTGAAGACTGAAGTTGATGAAATAATGATTAAAATGGATTTTATTGGGTTGTTAAGTTTATAAAATCCATTTAGCTGTAATTCTTGCATTTTGACACTTTTACTATGTTGGATCTATTTAAAAGATTGTTGATGGCTAAATGTTTTTGTTAAATTTTAGTATTATAGCTTCATTGTCTTTGAAATCTATTGTTATTTCTATTGTACATTGACTAAAAAGTTGGCTGGGGAGCCATCTGACCACAAAAGCTGGCTGTAAAATATTTTACATAAACAAACGACACTAGGACACAAAATGGAGACATGGTATATAAATAAAAAACACAATAAAACCAATATGGTAGAAAAATTACAATTTTCTTCATTAAGCCAATTTTCTTCATTAAGTTTTTATGAAGTGTCCCTTATTTTTGTGAAAAATCCCCTATTTTAGGTACCTGTCCCTTATTCTTTTATCAAAAAGTGGCAACCCTACTAATAAATGAAAAATTAAATGCAATGTTAGAATCAACTAAAGTATGCATTAGACATCGCTTTATCACTGAAATGAATGGGAAACATTATTTATCACTTAAGTAAATCCAATTGAGTGCATTCAGTTCTTCTGTTGGAATAAACTTAATATTTTGCCTCCACTTTGGACATAATAGAGAACTACAGTATAAATAAATAGACTATCACTAAGTTGGAAATCACCAACATACTGGGAGTGCCTCTCCATAACAATCATAAAACTGCCCCTTGCAGAATTTTCATTTAGGTATCACAACCAAAATGGGCAATATTCCTCCCTGAAGGAAATAATTCGCTCAGAAATGCAATCAAAGTTAATGTAGTTAATATCAACTTCAGAGATCTCTAACTTATATCATGTTTTGTATGCATTTTGAGCTGAGTGGGGAAACCTCGATACTGTAATTTGTAATAGGGAGACATGCTTGCTTTTCTTTAACCCCTTGCTGAATGTCAATGAGAAGGATGTATTCAATCCTCTCCAATTCATGACTCCCAAAGGGCTGTGAAGAGCAACCCCCTTTTACTCTCATTACATTTTGTGATTCACAAAACCAGCATAGGAGAGAAAATCATGGCCTGCTTTTCCCCACTGCATGCATTTTAGATTGAAGGTTAATATGTCAAACAAATGTACAAGAACCTACTAAATAAATATGAACAACAACTTTCCTCCCTCGTGCATAAGCAATGGAAAGAACAAAATGTCTAAATATAGCAACCATGTTGCCTCATCAGTGTAACATTAGACACATAACAGCAACCTGAGAAGGGAATAAATGTATCTCAACAAGAAGCAGTTTTCATTAACGCAAAAAAATATTGGATTACTGTACAATGTAACCCCTCCAGCAGAGACAACAGAAAGATTAGGTCACAACATAACAAGATCTGTAAAGGCACTCAGAATAACATTGTTTAACTGCTCTCCAGGCTTCTCTCACCTTTGGGAAACATGGTACAATGAACATGTGAAGAATTATGGCCTAACAAATAAGTTAGATAGGCTATAATATACCCCTCTACTGCCAGCTCTCCATGTTATAGTAACCAAGATGCTTAGTGGAGTGAAAATATGATTGTTGTTGTATGCCTCCAGGTCAATACTGACTTATCACAGGGTTTTCTTTTGAGGATGTTTGTCACTGCCTTTATCTAAAGCTAAGTGTGTGTGACATGCTAAATGGGGCGTTTCCATGGGTGAGCAAGAATCCACACCCCCATTTCCCTGACTCCTAGGGCAACACTCAAACCTCTGTACTACAGTGGCTCCCAAATCTGAAAACACTTGAAAACTGTGATGTAGGTGTCCCCATGAGAAACACTACTCAAAGTGTGTGGTTTGCAGATTAGTGTTTGTCCTTGATCCATTAGTCACCAGTCAAGTTTCCAGAAGACTATGTGAAAACAATAACAATATGGTACAAATACGATACCTGTTCCTGAAACATGGGAAGGGGGGGGGGAGGTAACCACTTTACCACATCAGACAGCTGGAGAGCCATTGTCCCAGAACATTAATGGTAATGGTATTAACATTAACTGACAGAACAAGAGCAACGCAGAAATATCCACAAATCAATTGAAAACATGCAACAAAACCAGAGTATAATACTATCTTGATTAGTTAAAACTACAGTAGACCTATTCAATTAACTGTTAAGTGGTGGGTTTACTCTATTCAGGAGTAACAACATGATTTAAGCTTTTCATTGCCATCACAGTATCAGTCACTAGGGAGCACAAAACAATGTAATCAGATGGGGAAAATATCTTCATTATAAATCACTCAAATTTATTAAATTTAAAAAGTGGAACAAAAGAATGTTACATTTCCTACTGTTTTCAACATCATCTAAAAAGGAGGTGGACAGAATAACACTAGGGGCAAAATATTCAGCTGAGTGTAAAATTCCTTAGTCAGGTGAATACAGAGCACTCGAAAAGGGACCACATGAACCTATCATGCGTATATCCATTTGGTCCACCTAGTGATTTTTCCACCAGCCTATGATATCTCTGCACTCATGGCAAATGAAGCATGGCAAATAAAGCCATGTTTGTGTGTTTGTACTTTGTACTTTGTAAACCGCCCCGAGCCTTCGGGGAGTGGCGGTATATAAATTTGAAGTATAAATAAATAAATGACCAACAATTTAGCATGAATATGAATACCACAAGCATGAAGCCAAGATAGCCCAGATTTCAAACAGAGCTCTCCCTTACAGTATATGCCTTTGAAAGAGTCGTATCCTTTACAATATCTGAATAAAAACTGCTCAAGATTTTCATTTGTTACTGTAATGCTCAAAGCCAAAAGCTCAACAAAAAAGCCTTCTCTCACAATGCCCTAATCAGAGATACACAAACCATGGAGCCTACTCTAGCTGCCTAGAAACCTCTTCCTTTCTTACTCACCTTGTTATGGAGAACCACCACATTATGAGGATCAGCATTGAGCCAAGTATCCATGGCTTTACAGATACTGCATATCTTCTCCAGAGCAGGGGTGTGCAAGTCAGGCCAGCCAAAATCCAGCACCTGGGGAACAAGCAAAAGAAAGAAGAAAGAGGGAAATGTTTAGGAAGATTAAACAGAAGGGCATGCCTTTGGTCCTTCAGATGTTTGGGGCTACAGTAACCACAGTTTCTTGCAATTGTCTGTGTGGGGTGGAGCTGATGGGAGCTACAGTTCTTTTGGAGATCAAAAAGTTCCACACCCCTGGTTTAGAGGACGTCACTTTCTGAACCTATCCTGATATGCATATCAGCAAAGCTGACCTCTCTAATTAGGCAGAGTGAGGAGTGATGTTTTAGGCATGACCTACAAAGCCATCACATTCTCAGGCATTTAGTGTACTCTTATGGTTTATCACACTAGCAACGATGTCATTTGGATCTTCTGTCTCTGGCATCAAAAGGTCTCAGGACAAGGAAATAGAAAAAAAGTATCTTTTCTTTCTTCTTAGAAGAAGGTACACTTGTCTGAACAGCCCATGTCTGAACAGCCTAGACTTTCACATATCTCAAAACCATCACACATATCTGTTTCGAATGGGGGTAAAGAGAGCTGTGTCATTGTGATCATACTGCTGAGGGTGTTACTGAGGGACAGTTGCATGTGTGATGAATTACAACTGCATGATAGATATACATAATTAGGCATAAGAAAAGGCTTCCCATCACCACCCTCAATAATTCCCCTCACCTTCTATTTTATTATATTTTGCACTGTCAAAAGACCTCTGATTTGTGGAGGTGCCCTAGAAAAGCAATATAAGGATGGATGAATAGATAAACAAAAGGACCTCCCCCCCAACACACACACACACACACACACACCATCTGCAATAGTGTGCTTGTAAAGAGAAACTCCCAAGCAGGTTGCTCTACCACTTGCTGAATACTGTATGGGCTCCTTTAAATGAGGCAAGTGTATCTAGAAACTACAGTAACTTACAAATTACTTACAACTAACCAATTAAGAAAGGAAACTGCAGTAACTATGGCTATAAATTTCATTTTTTAAAAAACATAAGCAACATGGCAACATTACTTTTCTTTTGTCTCATTTTCTGGCAATTTTTTGAACCAGCAACATTTTGTTCATACCTTCAAATGGGTTTCTTTCTAATTCCAAAATATATCAGAACAAAAAAACCCTTTGTGTTCACCTTTTAAAACATTGTTAATGTTTCTTAGCATCAGTGTAATGGTCTTTTTGCACTATAGCACTCTAATTGTAAAATACCTTAGGGTTGTCATTCAAAATATAGGACCACCCCAACAAATGTGCTCCAATTAAAAAAAAATTGATGAGTTCTAGGACTGATCAAAACATTTGCTCCAAACAGTCCCGTCCCCACCCCGCAAAAATGTGGAAAGAACACATAGAGATGATGACAACTGGCTAACCCTAGCAAAATTCGAAGAGCTCTATTGCAAAAGTTATCACTTCTTTAAATCATTCATAGGGAGAGCCCCACAAAAGACACATTAAGTTCATAATTTGGAACCCTTTCGTCCCACCTTCCTGCTTTATTTTGACTTGTTACAGCTACACTCAGTGCCAGAAAAGCAGCTTTCTTTGCTCACAGAAGACAAACAACTTCCTTACTCCATCCTCACCCACCACCACCAAAAAAAGCCTCGGGTGTTTGTCTTCTGCCCCTCCTTCCATCAGCACCCTTTGCCAAACCAACATTCTCAAGCTTCTGCCACATTTGCTTGAAAAATGGGGTGGCAAAACTAAGACTCTCGCTGTTCTTCCAGAATTTAAAGGCAGGGAGGCAGGGTAAATATTTCAGCCATGTGCCTGGCTCTGGGTCAATGAACAGCCTCTCTGGTTGCCAAAAACAGCAGCAGCATGGTGGGATTAGTGGACAAAGCAAACAGGGGGGGAAAGAGAGAGAAAGAAAGCATATATACAAAGTATACAAAGGGCTTATGGAGATGTATGTTGAAGGGGAATCCAAAAAGAAAAAAAGAAGCAGCTTAGGCAGACCCCTCTAGGCACCGAGTCTAGAGCCAAAAACAAATGCATTGCGGAAGAGAAGTGGAGCTGATGGACAGATGCTATTTTCTCTTAAAGATTCAGAGTGCTGGGTTCAAATTCCCAGCTTCTCATCAATTTTTTGAGATATAGATCTAATAAACCCAATGTAAATTAATGGAGCCTAGTTCCATCTTACCTTGGAGTGGAGTTTGCTGATATCATGTCTTCTCTCTGACAGGTTAAAAAGCTAAAGGAGAAAGAAAATGTCATTAGAATAGTGTTTTGTGCATGGTGGATAATAGATTGGACAACAAAGGAGTAGAAAACAGACATAGAGCAGCAAATAAAAATATGGCTCTGTCATGTAGGTGATTGGGTACACACAAGTCCATATATTTTTGTGTGTAGGGGATATATACAGTATATACACTTTCCTCCATATAAAAATCTCCAAAAATGGGGTGCATCTTAGAATCATGGGTGCTTTTTATACATATACATGCACCCTTTTTCTGCTGGTAGTACTGAAATTAGTGTACATTTCACAATTCATGATGTCTTACAATCAAAGAAAGATGGTATGGTGTGTATGTGGTGTGTTTGTTCTTCCAAGAATTTCAAATTGTGTTTATAACTTTTATATTAATAAACTAACTATGGATTTGTTGTGTGCATGAGCCCTTCAGCCATTTACTGAGAGTTTGCTCTTGGACACAATTTGCTGAAATAGATTTGTGAAGTTAACAGTATCTTGAACCTTTTATCATCAGACAAAAGACAGCAGAGAACAAAATGAGCATGATAGTCTCATGATGTATGGATGTAGAGGTGCCATGAGACAAATTCACCACTACATTAAAAAAGCTGATAAATAATAAAGAAGATATGTGTCACAAACAATGAAAAGGTTTCAGACATCAGACAAATCACAAAAAAGATTGCACCTCTGTGATATGGCGTGTGCATTCATACAAGTGATTAACTTGTATGTCACATAAACAGAACACTGTCTTTTTCTGTGAAATTATTCCTGACCCTGTGAGAAACTGAACTTCAGTCTTGCAAATATCTTACCAGGTAACTGTCTCCATGCTTGGATTTAAGCATTTGTGCCACTTCTTTCAGGTTGCTGCAGAAGGTCTGCTCTTCTGACAAGCTTGCAAAGTTGACAGCAATGATCCGCTCAGTGACATAAACCAGATCTAGTTCACAAGTGTCCTCCATGGTCTGATTTAGGCTCAAGCTCCTGAGTGAAAGAGAAGCAATTGAACAGAAAATGGTTGGGACATGAACAAGACCAATGTTATAGAGGGTTTGTCTATATGCAGTCAAACCTCGAATAGTATTTAGGCCTGTTTGTGCTGTCAAGTCTAGAATATGTTCACAGAGTGCTACACGTGAATGTATTGTAAATTGCTGTTGTTCTGTGGCAAATTTAATTAAATTATGTTGTGTGATTATACAAAATAATCAAGAGCAAGATGATATTCCTCTCAGGAAGCTGTTGGGTGACTGTGTGAAAGTCACATTCTCAATCGTAGTGGGAGGCAATAGTAGACCTCCTCTGAATAAACCCAATGAAATAAATTCCAAGGGTCAGAGTTGACCTGAAAAGTCGTAACACCACCGAAAACTAAGTATGTGAAATAACTTTGTGAAAATTTCTATTTTTGTTAAAAAAATCATATCTGTTTTTGCACATAAATGTGCTATTATTAATAATAATGTTATCCCGTGTTTGGGACTCAAAGATGGGACTCAAAGCAGACTCATTACCCTCTTATCCATGGGGGATAAGTTACAAGATTCCATATGGATATATAAGACTGTTACTTGGACTGGAAGTAGACCATAGAGTAGGCTTCCTCAAACTGCGGCCCTCCAGCTGTTTGGGCCTTCAACTCCCAGAATTCTTGACAATTGAACAAGCTCATTAGGACTTCTGGGAGTTGGACACCCAAACAGCTGGAAGGCTGCAGTTTGAGGATGCCTGCCATAGAGGATCTTGAGAAGCCCAGAAACTTTCAGTGGTATATTTTTGAGGTTAAATGAAACTGTGGATCAAGCCCATGAATTATTAAGCACCATGAGCATGTGCTATCAAATTTCAACGAGGAAATATCAATAGAAATAATAGTGAATATTCTACAAATTTCTCAGAATAAAGTGGTATTTTGAGTTTCACCAAAGAGACTCTCAGTGAAATTGTTTGTTTAAATGGTGACCGTCACTTACCTTGAAGGTTTACGTCGTGCTTGAATAATTCTGGGCGATCTTGCAAACACCTGATAAAAAGAAACAAAATAGTTATGCCTGTTACTGCATTATTTCATTGTACAGCAGCTACATGATAGGAACAAAATCTCCTCTACAAAGGAATGCTTTAACTCCCTGATCATTTCTCGACATAGAATTTCACTCACTCAAGTACTTCTTTATTTACCATAGGAAAAATTCAGGATTCAGGTGCAAACATGTGAAGATCCTATTTCTTTCTGACCATGAGTGAAAAAATGCAGAGCTTCAGAAAGTTATCTTTTTGGACTACAGCTCCCAGAACATGGCAGCTTCTATTTATTCTGGCTGGGGGGGTTTGGGACTTGCAGAAGGATCTGACAAAATTGTGTCTGTGCAGACTAATTTGTTGCCTACACGTGTATTTTGGTTTCATGATTTTTTGTTTCCCCCCACCCTTAAACACCAAAAAAGAAACACAAAACTCTAGGCAATGTCTTGTCTGAGCCGTCTGTGTTTGAATTCCTCAGTCCCAGCAGCAGAGATAATTGGGTAATTAGCAGTCCAACCATACAAATACACAGGGACTCAAGGTCTTAACAAGGATCATTATGAGACTATTTATCAAGCTGGGCAGAACAAAAGACATATGGGAGGAAAAAGTAATTTAAGGCTGTGTTTAGAGTTTCTTGAAAGCAAGTCAAGATAACAGCAGCCCAGGGAGGCCAGCTGGCAAGATATTGGTCTGGGCCTGTTCACACCCACACGGGCACACAGGTTGCTCTGCTCCACTCGCTGCCATTAAATGTCACCATAGCAAATCTGGAAGTCCATGAACTCATCATGACAGTCCCATAGTCACACCCACAAGGAAAGTACTCTCATACAGGCAGCAGCTGTCCATTCACATGAATAAAGCGATTCTAGAATATCCCATTGCTAGCAACAGAACAAATTGGCTTTATTTAGATATTCAAGAGCAAAAGCAGATTACAGGGTGTTTCAATTGCCATTGAAATTGATGAACCCAGTTTCAAAGCAGTATATTTCACGATGGCAACATATTACAATTACACAAAAAGTTGCAAGTGGTTTACTGAGTTATAAAGTTATGTTTTACGAACCATTTTGATAATATCCCACAAATTAAGAATAGGCCTTATGCTGCAGGGTCCCCATCTTGCAAATGGCTGAGACTAGGGGATGTTTGTGTTCTGGGAGAGTAATGTGGCAGTAGTCATTTGAAACTCTATGTCCCATTCTTTCAAGTGGCAATGGTTTCATTCATGGGCAGTTCATGGTTGCAGAGATATAGCAATTTCAAACTGGGTCCATCTTTTTGAAACACCTTGTATAATTATTTGCATTGCAGCAGGGATAGTTCACACCAAGGTAATGTTTCAGGAATGCGCCGTCGCTCCCGGGCTATAAATGCCCAGTAAAGGGCCAGGACATGGTCTCTCTATATCGGGGGATTGCTTCTTGCCTTCCTCGGAGCTCCCAAGGACCAAGCTAGACTCTTAGATTAACTCAAAGGTTATCACTCAGGCACTCTGCTTGGTTCCCCAAATGATGCAGGAAAGATCTTACTTTACAGCTCCTTTGCAGCTTGATCCAAGAAGCTATAGCCAGATGGCTCTCCGAGTACTTTCTCTCTCAATGGCATTGAGGTGTGGACACTCACAGCTCCAGTCAGGTGGCCAAAATTGAAAGCACAAAGTCTTCCTCTAGATGGCAAATTACTGGTATGAAGGCACCTGAGTCTCCTCAGTGTCACTCAGCCTTCCGATATGCTGAACATTCTGCTTGAGTCCCAAGGAATATCAGTCTGGTATTGGAAGATGACCTGACCAAGGCCTAGTCTGGCAAACCTTCAAACACGTCCTTTTAGGAGAAGTCCTGATGGTCTATTGAATGTAAAATGGCATACTCCTCAGATCCCTGGAAAAAGGGGCGGAACAAACTCAACTGGACTCTGCAAATGATGATTGGCAGGTGCTAGGGACCAATCAATGCAACTAAACCTTTTGCAAAACTGTGCAGGCTGCCAAAACACAATTCAACAATGTAAATAGAGCTCAAAGTTTTCCATGCAGGTGGCGCTCACCATGCCATCACAAGGAAAATCCATCATTATAAACTCACAGGGTACAGGGAAAACAGAGAAAAAGGTGGCAGATGGCATCAATATTCTTGCTTATTAAAAAAGTGATGGTGTTTTGACCCTATGAGTCAGGGCTCAACTACATCACTCACAACAGGGGCTCCTTTTCCATGCAAAGCAAGTTGCTAGTATTCACTCCATTGGCCTTGATCATATCAATTCACTTTGATAAGACAGATCTTCTGTCATTCTCTTAAAGTTAGGAAGATATGCAGGGGGGCTAAGATCTGCTGTATGAGACGAACTATCTTGCTATGCCACAGATTTTTCAAGATGTTTCTTAGCACAGCAACTGTCTCAGCATCACACGATGAATTGTCTTATGACCAAATGCCCCATGGTCCTGTAAAAAGCCTGATAATAAGGATGTCCTTGGTTGTAGAATCCATACTAACATCAACATCACGAGGTGTAGAAAAGATTGAGAATCACATATAGGCAATCCCCAAGTAATTAACAAGATGTGTTATGTAGGTTTGTTCTTAAATTGAATGCGTATGTAAGTCAGAACAGGTAGATATGTTAAGTGTAACTCCAGCCAAACAGAGAGAGAGAGAGAGAGAGAGGAGAGAGAGGGAGAGAGAGGGAGAGAGAGAGAGAGAGAGAGAGAGAGAGAGAGAGAGAGAGAGAGAGAGAGAGAGAGAGTGTTTTGGATGGCATAGGGAAGGATTAACACCCCTGCGGTGTGTGTTTTCCTGTCTCTGCCCCTGTTCAGAGAATTTCACTTCATTTTCAGTCCCTGTGATAATCGGAATTTTTTAAAAAATGGCTTGTTGTGGAAACAAGAATTGGTAAGAAAGCTTGAGTGGAGACACCTTTCCCATGATAACTCTTAGAGGAGTAAATTTTCCTTCTAAGGGGTAGATTTATCTCACTTCCTGTTGTTTGTAAGTCAGATGCTGTAACTCGAGGACTGCCTGCACATGTTTAAGATGCATCAGTGCCATGAAATCTAACAGGTTGAAAACAGATCTGACAATACTATCACCGGTCATAGCAATGTGCACATTCACCCATAACTGCTCATGCCTTCTAATAATGTAAACTTCGGCGTTGCCGGTATAACAATCCCAGAACAATTCATTTTAAAGCAACATCAGCAAGTTAATAGACTCTTTCTAATGGACTACGCCAGATGTCAAAAGAGATGTAAATATGCAAAACATAAATATACCCTCCCCTTTCCATCCAGGAGGATGAATGAGCAAAACAGTCAAAGCAAAAAACTGATGCTGAGGACCATTTTAAATCAGAGAAACAGCAATCCCACACAGGACTCTGATTCAAATACTGAAATCAAGGATTTGGGAGATTTAAAAAAGGTTTAAAATAGCAAAGAACACTTAAGGTAAGTGCGTTTCACCTGTTCATTACTATATTGCTGCCTGATTTCCTTCTGTTTTTGCATCCCACTCCTCCAAGATGTTGGTTTCAGTGAGGGCGATGAATTCAAGGCATGAATAGATTCTAGTTTCTTCAGCGTATCCATGCATTTCCCTATCCTGAACCCAATGTTGGCAGTGACTAGCACATATAGAAGCATGTGAATCCTTGTATTCCTGCTGAATTTCCAACTGCTACCCCTTGTTCTACCTTGTGTCCCATGGCATGCTGTTAAATGTCTACACTTCCATGCACATTGAAAGAAAAATCTGTGTATATTTTTAAATGGCATTTTCTACTTCATGTTTTTGTATGCCCGAATTTATAGTTGAAAGAGAGAATTGATGGATTATTAAATGTTAAATGTACACATTTTTGTGTTACACATATCCTTGTGAGCATGTTTCCCCTCTTAGAAGCATCACAACCCTTTTCAGAATGATACAGCTTCTAAAGCAAATTGCATCCCACTGGCAGTCTCCAGAGGTGCAAAATGGGTTACTTCCACACTGAAATGGGAGCCTAACAAATTGCTCAATCTTCTCTGGGCAGTTTGGAATTGTTAAAGCAGCAATCATTTTTACAGTAATTTGCTGAGGCACAAACACATTCCTGTTTGTTGGCCAAATACCACACGTTGTCTTGATCATCCCAGATCACATGAAAGATTGCTTTTTGTGGTTTGCTCCAATGCACATCAATAATATGGGTAGGTGTGGAAGAGCAATGCATAAACTCTGTACAAAAGTAGTTTAAAAACCATTTTTGAACATTAGACAATTCCTTAGGGCATTGATTTAACCAGAAATAAAACCAGGTAATTCAGAATTCTGTGAGAGCCAGAGTTTTGAGTTTTTGGAAGATAATTCTAGAGACCAGGTTCAAGTCACCACTCGGCCATTAAATGTACTGGGTGACCTTGGCAACTGATGTTCTCTCAGCTCCAAAGGAAGACAAAGGCAAACCCTTTCTGAACAATCTTGCCTAGGCATGTAGCCGGGGGAGGGGGGGTTGCTTAGGGGCCTTCAGCCCCCCCCCCCCCGAAATTCTCAGAGTGGTCCGCAAGAAGGCCTTACTGGTACATTATTTAAACTGTTATGTTTATTCATATCATGAACTGATCACCATGCTCATTATATCCCACATTCATGGGGTCATTGGGATAGCAATACAAAAGGTTTGGTAGGGTAGTCCCTCTCTTACTCAGACTCAGTCCCTCCCGAGTCAAACTCAGCCCTCCCCGAATCAAAATCCTTGCTACGGCCCTGATCTTGCCCCATGATAAGTTTGTTTTGTGGTTACCATAAGTTAGAAATTTGGAAGGCACACAGCAGCAAAACAACAGTTTAGAATTCCAGGATCCAGGGAATAATGAAAATTTTGGAAGCATTAATTTTCCTAATTGAATGCAGAACAGGTCACCTAAAGCAAGCCAGAACACACACAGAGAGATGCTGGCAGTAGCATCCCCCTTTCATGTACACAAATAACAACTGTCTTCCATGCACAATGAACACATGTCCATGGGCATGCAGTGGCACCAAAACGCACTCTCTTCCACAAACAGAAATGCAAGACACTCTTAAAAGCAAAACCAACACATATAAGCTTACATTTTCTCTCCCATGGTGAGAAATTAGCAGCACATTGAGTGAGTGTGTAGGTAGGTAGTAACATGTGTATGAGCCTGCATGTTAAATATTCCTTGTGCTATAACACTATCTTTGGGACCTGATTTTAAATGCTCTGAATAACCACACACACTGGCTTGTGCTATGCTACCATGAATTCTCCACTGTCCTACAGCGTGATTTAAAAAGTCTGTCCCTGTGAAAAAGTTCAGACCCCTCAATGCAAATCCCTCTTTTGGAAATGTTGGACAAATTCTCAGCCTCCTCCTATAAGAAAATCCAATTACAAGTCTCAACTGTCCCTTGCCCCTGCCAACCCAAAAACCCTCATCCAAGCTTAAACAAAGGCTTACCTTGGGCAGAGTAACAGTTTTGCTAATCCATTTCCAGGGCATGGTGCCCATTCTTTCTGGAATCTCCAAAACAATCCCTCTCCCCCAACCCTCACTACACAAAACATCAAGCCAAGTAAGTCCACAATCATGAAGGGACAGTGTTTGATTAAATGGCTGCACAAGCCTGGCACACAGTAGGCACCATGCTTGATGCTGCTGGTTCAGACTCCCGTGGCTAAACTTTCGATGCAACATGCTAACCACAAACAGCTCTCCTGTTGTTGTGACTGCCAATGGAAATTGGGCCCCACCCCTTCCTGAAACATCCCCCCCCCCCCAACACACATACACAAACCACGAGAAAGAGTCAGGCAGATATCAGCTGATTGGAATAACAGCTTCCAGGCGAACTAACATTCAGAAGACAGATTCTCCAGAAACCAGGCCCAAGCAGAAAGATGGGAATGAAAAATTATCATTCCTGCTAGGTTTGGCATCCCAATTATCCTAGAAAATAACTTTCCACATCCTTTCCCTGTTTCCCATTTTGTATGTGCCTTGCTTTTAGTTCTAGAGGGGCAGCTGTGACAATTTGCTACAGACAAAGCAACCAAGGGCCACCTTGCTCCAGCAGTCAATCAGAAAGTAGGATCATTATTACAGGATATGAGCCTGAGAGTTCGATTCATAGAAAAGGAAAGTAGACAAATGCTGTTCAGTTTTGTTCTCCAATTAACGATTAATAATGCACAAATCATGAGCATCCCACTAGATTAGCATGTCTCAGTGGTTTTCTGACTGCATGGGGTTCTAAAACAAGAAAAATGGTATGATAGAAGACAAGCTTCCTAACATTGGCAGGTGAAGGGACTATTGGGTATGCTTTGAATCCACTATTGCTTTACACAAACCTGCAATTAAGACCCACACAGACTTGGCCAGTTCTATGCTCATAGGTAATGCATCCTTCAACACAACCTGGAATTTTCTACATTACTTAGCACATACATAATATTCCTGGATAAATCAGCATGAGAAGCTTTTCCCAGAGATAGAACGTCAGGAAATCACCATCCAAATTAGATTATGCTAAATGCAGAGATCAATAAATTAATATGAAAGATGGCTATTCTTACTCTATCAGATGCACCAAAAGGTTCTTTTAATCTGAGCTGGAAAATCTGTGACCCTCCTGAGGTTGTTGGCTTCTGGTTCCCAGCACCTTGTATGTCTTATAATTAGGGATGATAGAAACAGTTGTTTATTAATATGGAGAGGTAGGATGAGTTCCCAGTCCCTTCTTTAAATGGTGCTTCCATAAATAGCTCCTGGGTGACACCTCACTCCCTGTTTCCAGTACAGCAGTTGCACCTGGCTAACAGGGGTAAGACAGAGAATGCTACACACTGCAGTTCCTTAGCAATTGTAGAACATCCTACCCACACTGATTAACCACAAACAGGTCAAATGTAAAAGCCCTCATTCAGAGACTTCTCTTCCATGAATCTGTAATTCTTTTATCATGGAAAACTTGCACATCAGGAACTATAGGAAGACCTATGTTGGTTTTCAAATTATTAGTTTCATAATACTGTGTCCTGGATATGGCAACAGTAGAATGCTGTTTCAGTAGTAAGTTACCTAAATGCCCCAGATCACATTTGACTGTAGCTGCGAAGCAAGTTTAGAACTTGGATGGAAGACTGTAAATGAATACCAGGTGTTATGAATTATAATTCAAAGGAAGGAACTTTCAAAGCTACCTCTGAATATCCATTGCCTTAGAAACCCCTATGAAATTCTTGGGGTCACCATAAATTGAAAAGTGGCTTGAAGGTACACGCACAACCACAGAAGAAGAATAGGGAAGATGTCTAAACCCAAACTCAAACCAATATAACCAAGAATAGGCACAGGGAGAGGAGACCAGAGCATCCAATTGCCATCTAGAACTTAATTCTGGATGAGCATGTTGATCTGGTTTGTATCAAAGAGACCTGGGTGGATGAGACCCGGCCGGGAGGGGGAGAGAGAAATGTCTGTATAGCAGGTGAGGCCTGGGGGGTGACCCATGCTAAGTTTTAAATGTTTTAAAGGTTTGATAAAGAGACCGTTTTAGAAGACAGATAAAATTTTCTCTATTTGGCTTAGGATCTGCTTAGGTATGTGGTACTGCATTGCATTTTTCCTGGATTCTGTCTTGTATTGAATTGATCAGTCCTAAGAATTTTGTTTTCTGAAGTTTGTGGCTGCTTGGAGGGCAATCAAGTAATGAAATTTTAACCAATTCACTCTGAAATAAAACTCTTCCTGTTTGCATATGGAAGTCGTCTCTGCTTGGTTTTGAGCAATTCCAACCATCTCTCATCTTATGACATATTTTAGGATGGTGGTGGCCAGACTTGCAGGGAAGGAAACTTCTATCTCCTTCTGCCAAAACGATTTCAAGGATCTAAGCCACTATGACTACACATTACCTAGGAATAGTGGAAGTACTAGGAATGCTGTATTTCAAGAAAGCCTCTCCCATCATTACTGATTTTCTCCATGAGGAATTCTTTTAAAATGTCCAAAGTTCTTCAGCACAGGGTTTAGAAGCCATTGTGCTCTCAAGTTAAAAAAATGTTGGATAGGAATGTGATTCAGAAATCAATCCCTACATTCTGCTGATGGCTCATCAAAGAGGGAAAAATGTAAAACTCCAACCATGGTCTATTGAAAGACATCTCTGCTTAGCAAGGAAAGGGTGCTATGGCAATGAACAGCCACTCACATTTTTGGTGGGGCCTAGATAGATGTTTACAAGCTATGAATAGAATGGGAAAAAGGGGACCGCAACAGAAGGAACTTTTTTCCCCAAAGAACACAAGAGCCTTGTTCTACTGAAATCCACATGATTTGACTTTAGCTGTTCTGATTATTAAAAATTAGGACTGGATTGCCAAAGAGGGAACATCTCATTCTCATAAGTTAGAGCCAACCTCCTTTCCTCCATCATCAGGCAATGGGACCAAAGGTCCCCACAGTACCAAAACAATGACAAGGGATTAGATGAGACTAGCTGAAAATAGATCCAATTGCATCCCAGTATAACGAGGGACACAGTTAATACAAGATTGGCCTGAACCCACATTTCATCTAGCCCAGTGTACTAGGCAGCTTTACTGGATTGCTGTAGCAGGAGGCCCAAGCCAAGGAAATAACAACACTCTCCCCTCTGGCAGACAGATCAGGATGGCTCCTCTCCCAGAGAGCCTCTTCATACCCTTGTGGTTGTACAAGGACATTAGGCTTGGGGCAAGGCATTTTGCATTCCTCACCAAATAAAAACAGTTCAGCTTCCAGATACTCTTAGAATCTCACAAAACATCCATGTCTCAGAGCTGATCCAGATGTTTCATTTCTAAACGTGATCCATCTTTCTTGTCCTGTTTCAATTGAAACCTACACGTGAAGGAGAATTACAGATTGCGTCGGCTACTTCTTTATTTGAGAAATTGCTTCTCAGAATTTATCTAATCACTAATGTCACTCTCTGTTATTTCCATAATTCCCTGTCTCAGACATTACAAAATACAGTACATGCAAAGAGACCACCTGTGAATGTAGTTATGTAGAGTTACTAGCTCTGCTAAACCCCAATAGTTCCAGTTTTCAACCATCATTTAACGGCAAGCATGAATCACATGTCAGTTCAGGGAGGTAAAGGGTTCACTGTAGAAGTGTCTTCTAAATAAGCATTCACCTCAACACAAAGTACTTGCTACTCATTAAAATTTCTACCTCTGAAAATTATGGTTTTGCCTTGTATTTTAGTTTACTCTTGCTTACGTTCAGTTTGTTCTTTGATCAACAAGTAACAATGGTCAAATAGTATTGTGACAATTTTATTGCACTGCCATCCTTTTTGAAACTCTCTTCTCTCCTTTTTTCTCATATTCCTGTCTGCCTCTGTCTGTCTTTGAGCTGTTTCAGCTTTTCTTTCTCTATTCATAATATAGTCACTAAAGCCTTATAACTCCCATCAAAACACCTCACCCTTCAGAACTCCAAAAACTCACATTACTCCCAAATACCTTCAATCTCCACTGGAATCCTTCTCAAAATGGAGATATGGTCACCATTATGAGAGGAACTGTAGAGGAAAATGGAGCTATTTGGACTCTAATAGATGTAGCCTCCAGGGAAGTTATTGGAGGAACTGGCTCCACATGCTTGCTCAACCCTGATCTATTGGAACAGATGGTCAAGAGGTCCACTGGTACTACTGCAGAAATTCACTCCAAACAAATCCTTCAATTTCTTAAAAACCATACAGAAACTCCAAGAAGAATCCTAATCCCCTTTGCTAGAACATTATTTTGTTTGGAGGACTTGGAAGAAAGTTTTTATTTAGCATTCCTAAACTGTCAGCCTTTGCATTTTTGTGCTGTGTGAGATAAAGAGAAAAGCTGTTTTCTGACATTTCCCAATGTTGTTTATTGCTTTTAATTTTGCATTTCCCTGCTTTTGTTTGTACTTTGCAGGATGAAATACCACCATCGCTTAACATTCTTTCTTTTAGGATCATTTTTTTCCTTGTATGTTCTGGATATGTGGTCATGCTAATCTATCTCTGCATGCTAATCTATCTCTGCCTAGGTATCCATCCATCCATCCATTAATACTAGCAGATTTTGATCCAGACAGAGGAGTGAGATACCCCATAGGCTCAGGTCCATGCATACCTACTATCTGTTAGTGGTTCCCAAAATGTAAGGTTGCTCTCAGTAAAAAAAAATAAAATCAAAGGGAAATAAAGAAAGTAGAAGCTGCTTCCTAACTGATGTGCACTGTGACTAGGAAATATCCATCAATACAATACAGGCAGGTGCCTGTTACGTATCACAAGGGAGCCCTTCATCAAATGTATGACTCATGCAGCACACATCAAGATCACTATGAAACACTGCCATTTCAAAACACACCTGTCCACTAGAAAGTCAACAAGTTACTGGTATTTTAAAAAAAGATCATGTGCATGGAATAGAACCTGCCTTTATATGGAAAGTAGCATTAAACTAGGTTCGGCAAAATTTCAATCATGCGAACATTTAAGAGTCATATTCCAAAGTCACTTGGATTACCTTACAATAGCACATGGGGCCTGATATTCAACTAAAAGAGTATTCACAGACCAAAACAAGCCCCTGTTTTAAATGATATTGTTGATTATTCATTTATTTGCTGTTATTGTGAAATGGGCAAGAAACAAAAATAAGGATATGGGATTCTGAGAACACTACCACACAGGGTCCAAATATGAGCTGCAGTTTCTCCAACCACCAATGAAATCGCTTACAGTGTATGACATTATTCTATATTTTTTCCAAACCAGTCAGCAACTCACCTGTAAACAGTGTCTATCACTCCCTGTTTAAGCATATGAAAGTACTTTGAATCTGTAAAAACACTTCAGCAGTGAGTTTACAGGTTACCTAAAGTACCGTCTTCTTCCGTACAATCTGCCCTACACACTTAGGTCCTCTGGGGGGTGCCTGCTCCAAACAGCCAGAACCCTACTGGCACCATCACCCAGAGGACCTTTTCACTAGCCGGCCCAAGGCTGTGGAATGACCTGACAGTAAAGCTCCAACAGCCTAGATCACCTGTTGGAATTTTAAATCTATGTAAAGACCTATCTCTTCCAGCAGGTCTACCCAGCCAGTTTTTAAGCGTGAATTTTACACGTGTGTCTTGTGTTTAATCTCAGGTTTGTGTATCTTCATATGTAGTTTTTAGAAACATGGTTTAATATGTAGCCTTTATAGAAATACATTTTAATATGTGGATTTGTAGTACTTTTATAATGTTTATGTATTTTAATTATTCTATAACCCGCCTCAAGAAAAGGTGAGTAAGAAATAAAAATATTGCTATTATTATTATTTGGGGATGATGACATGTCATTGTGAGTGTGTTGAGAATATCACTTTGAACTGCATCACTTACCTAGGACCACAGTGCTAGTTATTTTACTTTCAACTATCAAAATTAGAGAAGCTTTGGAATATACATAATGAGATCTTGGAAATAAAACCCAAATCTAAACACAAAATTTGTGTTTCATATAAATCTTTATAGACATAGCCCGACAGCAAATTTTATACAAATTATTTTAAATTATTTTGTGCATGAAATAAAGTGTATACATTGAATAATCTGAAATAAAGGTATAATGATCTCAGCCACTCATGTGAACAATTCTGGACTGTGGAGCAATCGGGTTTCCAGATAAAGGATATTTAAGATGCATTCGTAGTGCAAAGAAGGACAGGAAGAAACCGAGGGCCGGAGAGGTTCCCTGGGGCATTTCCCTTTTTGCGTATACTCAGAGCATGGAAATGTTACTTTTTAAGACAACAATTACAGAAATTCTCTATTCAACAAGGGTGATTCTGGGAATTGTAATCCAAAAAAAATTCCCAAGTTCCACTTATACTTCTCTGGAATAGAAGTTGATTAGATTATACTTACTGGGGTGTCTACATGCTTCGCAGGACTCTCCTCAGTGGATGTCTATAGAAGGGAGAGAAACAAGGAAAGTGTGAAGACTAGGTTCAAGTTCTTGGTTCTTCCACATATTTATAATACAAAATGTAAAGCTAATTGCAGTTCAACAAGATCTGGAGTGCTGCAGGGGTCTTACCACTGGTTGAAAACACCCCCATGGAGATAAATTTCTAATCAGAGCAGGTAGTTCGTCATATTGCCAAGTCTGCTTGAACACACCCTTTTCCTGGTTTATACAGCCATGGAATAGTTGGTTAAATTGTATTCAAAATCAACATAAATCCTGACCCAAACATCTGCTCCAGGAAGTTTATTTACAATGTAGAATCATGTAGATCACACATCTTTAATACTCATGGCAAAGTCTATACATGCACTACTTGACCTCATAGAAACATACAGTCATTGTTTTCTGATCACAGAAACCAACTCCTTTTAACAGCTCCATTTGCAAGTGCAAATAGTAAATGCCATGAGAGAAAAAATCATACTTTTATTTGAAATATTTCACACTTCATTTTGCAAATGCTGACATATGGTTTTGGCATAAATGGGGCTAGACACAAAAACTGGGAGTAGTTGCAGATGCCAGTAGCCTGAATCACAGTGTTTGGCCGCAGCAGTTTACACATTTTCCCCAACCATTTGCAAGTACAAGTGGTAATCCCAGACCCTGAAAAAAATTATTAGTTACCACAAGTGTCTTTTCTCTTTTGGGGTTCAGTCTGTAAGATTCTCTCCCTTCAATATGAGTTTCATTTAGACTTTTGAAAATAATATTTTTTAAAATAATTTTCGAGAGAGGTATGAAATGGGTACGGAGAGAAGATAAGGATTAAAAGGATAGGGGAAATGGTTAAGAAAGCGGGAGGCGGGAGAAGGGAAGGAAAAAAGGAAAAGAAAGGAAAATGAAAAGCAAGAGAATAAAAAACATTGGAAAAATATATAAAATTGGGTTCTAGTTAAAAAGGGGGAGGAAAAATGGAACAAAAAACAAAAAAAATCTATTATGGGACTTTCTTCTTTATAGAGGGATGAGTGAAAATGAAATTATATATATATATATCCCCATCCATTATGTTTATCTTGGTCTCTGTTGTGGTCCAGTCCATTTTCTCTAAATTACTAAATTAAGAGCTTTAGCTTATTTTCTTTCATCCAGTCTTTAAACGGCTTCCAATCAGTCCTGGTTTTGCTTTTCTCCTGGGATTTGGCAATCCTGAAAGTCAGTTCATCCATATTCATGATATCCAGCATCTTCTCAATCCACTCTTCTTTCTTAGGTGTGTGTTCATTCTTCCATCCTCTAGCACAGATAATTCTTGCAGCTGCATCGTGAAGCGTTTGTCAGTATTTCTAGGCCACTCTATGTTTGTAATCCTAGCAAAAAGCATTCTGGTTTTAGGGGAAGTTTTGTCTTAAGAATTTTCTGGCTAATTTCATGTATTCCTTTCCAGTACTGTTTAGCTTTGTTGCATGTCCATCAAAGATGGTGGAAGGTACCCTCTGTTTTGCCGCATTTCCGGCAATTGCTGTTTGAATTCTTTGACATTTTGGCTAATTTATATGGTGCTATATACCACTGATATATCAACTTGACTAAATTTTCTTTCAGGTCGTATGAGTATGTGTAATTCATTTTTCTTTTCCAAATAGTTGCCCATTCCTCTAAGAAGATTGGTCTTCCAATATTCCTTGCCCACTTTATCATACATTGTTTCATAAATTTCTTTTCGGTGTTCCATTCTGGTAGTGTTTTATATATTCTTGTTATTATCTCCTTACTTTGATTCATTATGACATCCCAGGGTGTTGAGTCTACTGAAAATCCCATTTTTTTGTCTTTGTTGAAATATCATTGCATATGGTAATATTGAAGCCATGATATCCTGGCAAATTGAGTATTAATTTCCTCCTGCGATTTCATTATGTATTCCTTATCTCTTTCTTTCAGAATGTCCTTATAGGTTGGCCAGATATTCCACCCCAATTCTCTTCTTTGGAATGCTTCTATGGATGAGACCCAGAGTGGAGTCTTGGTTATAGAATCTGCTTTTGCATTTCTCCCATATTCTTAATAGGGCGGACTGAATAAAGTGATTACCGAAATTCTTCTCGATTCTTTTCTTATTGTACCAAAGGTACGCACGCCACCCAGCTCTTAAATTTTTAGACTTTTAAAAAGACATTTAGCACCTTTCATTTCAAGGGCTTTCAGGGACAGCGGACCAAACCATTCACCTTTGTTCCCCTTTAGCTGCATTTTCACTTAATTCTCTCTTTAATATAGTAACACAAAATAATGTCTGCATATTTATATGAACTTTTTTTCTTTTCAAGTTTGTGTTTTAAACATATTTAATTGTGTAGGAGGGCAGATCTACACTGATCCAAAAATCCTGGGCTAAACCAGTGTAGATCAGCTGGTATAGATCACATAGGCACTCTCTCAGACACTGCTGAGGTGGGAGAGAGTCCTGACTTCCTGGCAGTTCAAAGGTAGTTTGGCGCCACTGGAGGGCCACCCAAGCCATCTCCTCCCACTCTTTGTGTTACAGAGGTCTCTGGCCACAACACAAACCCTACCCATTGGCCATGTTGAAGCCAGGGACTGCTGTGGTACCTCTCCCAATTCCAACTAAAGAAGCAGATTGGAGTTGACGTTGGCACTAGCAGTCGGTTGTATCCTCCACAACATCAAGACTACAACAACTAGGTGGAGCCTAGTTTATGAGATGCGGGACATATAGCTTTCGCCTATAAGATGGAGAAATAGCTAGGAGCCCTGAGGAAAACAGTTGGTGGAATTTTCCCTCCCAGCACTCCGCCCAGCATCTGCCAATTGAGGAAGTCACTTCACTCTGCCTGATACCACTACCAGGTTTTTGTGTGTGTACATTTTATGCCAGGCCTCTATGCAGTTCACTCAGCAAGGTTATGATCTTATTGACACTTTATCCACAGTGATATATTAAATAGCAGCAACAGAAAGAGTCAAAGAAAAAAAGAAGCAAACATTGTTATGAAGGCAAAGAAAGACAAAAACTTAAAGCATCCTGCAAAAACTGCATGGAAATGATAAACAGACTTGGACAGAGGTGAGCCCATAAATGATATGGGACTGAAATATGAGTGGTAAGATCAATAACCTTAGCATGTGATGTGTGCCTAAAAAGTATTTCAACCTATACCTTCAAGGATGTCTCAGACTGGTCATTTAATTCATAGTAAAACACAACATGATTTAATGCTTTGCCTCCCTTGCAGGACTCATATCTGCCTCTGAAGAGAAGAACATCTCTGGTCTGTGTAGTTCAGAATAACACAACAAATCAAAGATTCATCAAGGCCTTCTTATCATAGCTCTGTGTAATACTGGAGCTTTCAAGCAAACTGGAATGTGACAAGGGGGCAACCAGGATACTGTGACTAATGCAATATTAGAGGATAAAAAAGGGGGAAACAGGCATATGGTACTGATGGTCCCTGACCAATGTTTTACAGCAAGGTTGAGGAGCATGATGCTATTGGGATTCAGCTCCATTAGGACTAGCCAGGATGGTCAATGATGAGGCAGACTAAGAGTTGTAGCCCAAAAACATCTGGGAGCCACAATTACCTAATGGGTTTATTTCACCTGACTTTTGAATTATGCAGCAATTTGGAAGAACTGAGTGATATATTTTCTGCTAGCAACTGTGCTCATGGCTACCTACCATAGCCATGCTTCCTGCCCTAGGGAGCAAAGCAGGCAATGCTTGTGTGGCATTGCTGTCCTGGGCAACACTTCAGGAGATGGCTGGCCCCTGACATGCTCTGCAGTTTCCTTTACAAACCCACAATAACGGTCCCAAAGAGGCTAGGCCATGTGCCTTTCCCAGATAAAGTTCCACACTAGGAAACTCTCTTAGGAACCCACATCTCATACATTTACCATCCAAATATGCCAGTGTGTGCCCAGAGATTAATCTGTGTGCTGAGATAATAAGAAGCAGACCACTTGTGATAACAGTATTGTTGCAGAGCAGCTGGTAACAAGGCACAGAAAAACAGAAAATGAAAATGCCCTCCTGGGATCAGGGAGAAACAACTGGATTGGAAAGGGCACGGAGCACATGGATGTGACTTGGCAGAGGCCACTTTAGGTACTTTGACAAGACCTGCTCTAAATGCTAACTTGGCTGTGTGCCTGGACATAAGGATGAATCATGGAATAGCCCAAAATGTGATGCTTTCTGTGGCAGCAAGTCAGTTACCCAAGGAAGCTGGTGTTGGCAAAGGTTCACAGAATCTTTGGAACTCTTCAAAGCTTGGTATGTCAATCAAAGAATAAAGGGACAGATATCGAGATTTATCAGATCAGAACTTCAAAATAATTGGCATTTTTATCTATTCCACCTTTTTATCTGTCCTACATAATTGTACAGTTCTGAGATAAGTATCCACTATGCCTATACAAACTGAAATGTGGCAAAATAAATCTAATTCTATAGTTCACATTGCCAGCAGGGACTAATGATATAGGAACTTCTTGTTGTTGAACATTACCACCAGGTATATTTCCCCAGTGCTGCTCTGAGAGAAGAATTATTACTGCAGAGAAGCAGCAGAATTTCAATTATTACTACATGGGGTGTGTGTGTGTGTGGGGGGGGGGTTAAACCAAATAAAATAGGGTGGTCCTTGCTATCATACTCTGTTCATAGTTTTTAAAATAAGAAAGTAATTGGTCACTAGAAACCATCTGCAATTTATGGCCACCCTTGGTACAGGACCAAACTTTATCCTTCCTACCAAGCAGCCCCTTCCAAAAGTGGCAAGGTGATAAGATCTGAAGGAAGGAAAAAGAAATTAAAAGACATTTAAAACACAAGGAAACAACGTTTTCTAATTATGCCATGCTTTCCATAATTGCCAGCAATGGTAGGAATTGCCCACTAGCACACGATACAAGTTTTATAACCAGAGAACAAATACAATGTATTTATAAACAGAATACGCCTCCATCATGGTACTTGTTTATTTCAGCACAAATGGAAATTATTTCAAATACAGAGCTTCTGTGCTCCCCTTTCACTGGATCTTGGGCTTTTCAAAGTATCAAGGCAGAGCATTCTGCTGCTTCTCTGCTGTTAGAGCTTCTGATTCAAATAATCAGAGATTTCATGGAAAAAGAGGAGGCAAAAATAAAGATCTGAGGCATAATGATCAAGCTCAAGGAATATCTCCTAGAGTGGTTGTGTTGGACTGGAAGTCAGTTAGGAGCACTTTGAAGAAAACATCCAAGACAAAAATTGCATCCCCACAGGCTAACCTGGCTGAAGGATACCCATTCTAAAATTGGGAAGAATGCAGGAGATGTGATTCGTTCTTGACAGATTGTAAATTTGGAACCTTCTTTTTTTTTTAAAAAAAAAAGGCTTTATTAGGTTTTCACAAATTAAAAGAAACAGAAACAGTATGATAAAAGCGAATATATAGTATTATAGATAGCAAAGTTCAAGAAAAGAGCTAGGTAGCTAAGAATATCCACATCCCGTGGATAGAACAGAAAGTGGAATAAAATAGTGGTGCTCCAGAAAGTTTTCTGGGAGGTGATACAACTTCTTCTGACTAGAACTTTGATGACTTGACATAAAATGGCAGTCCAACCAAATCCACAACTTTCACCTGCAGCTCTTGGTAAAACTGAAGTGGTACATCCCCAGTGTTACACTGGAAGTTCCCAATCCCTCCTGACAACCTGGACTACCCTTTTTTGACCTTAAGAAAGGTTAAAAAGCCTTCTGGAAGAGCAATTCATTTTTTAAATGCACAGCTCCCACCCACAACACACTACAGTACATAACATCCTAATATACCTGGAGTTTTTTCAAACTCAGAAGTGGACTTTTGATAAATTCAAGTTTTGTCTTCCTTTGAGCAGGGGGGGGGCAGTTTATGTAGTTAGTGTGGCTCCTAGAGAATCACAGGGGCCTACCATTGACCCCAGATCTATTACAATGACTCATTCCTACATTAAATAAAATCTCCTCTGTTTTAAATGTGAAGGCAAAAGAAGGGATTTCTATAATGTATTTTATGTTGCCTTCAAATGTCTTTTTTTAAAAGTTACAACAGAGATATTGCTGCTTTCAGTCTATACAAATAGCCTTTTTACACAGCTGCTCAAGCAGAGTCCCCAGGCCAACCTCCTCCCACCCACTACCCACCTCTCACCAGCTGGGTGAGCCAAGGACATGGTTTCCAAAGCAAAAACTCTTAGTTTAGTCAGACTTGGCAGAGCCAGACTGGGGCCCACAACATGATTGGACCAGCGTGTGGGTGGTTTTCATGTGCAAGAGTTACAAACCAATTTAGTGATTTTGCTCAGCTAACCCCACCCTTCCAGATGTTGGAATGAGATATTCTGCCAGAATCATCTGCCCTTGAAGATTGGACGCATCTTACATGAAAACAGAACAAAACACAACAAAAAAAGGTCTAATTGTGTCTAAATAATGCATATTCTCCAACATTTCACAGATGAAAATCAAGACACATGTGGCCCAGCAGCTTCAGAGTACAGTCAAAATGGTAAAAAGGTTATTAACAAGGAAAAATGTACAAGCTAAAAGAGGATGCAGTAGTTTGCTTTCCCCCTACTATCCACCCCCTTTGTATTTTGAATATTGTTTTCAGCAACTGTAAGCAAACCCAGGTGAAGGGTAAATGTTTGAGGAGGCAAGGAAATTTGGGGCATTTAATATGCATCTGAAAAAAATTGGAAGAGGAGGATTAAATGCCAAACTGAGAAAAATGGTAAGAGTAATCAAGGTGCAGAAATAAAAACAATGTAAGATGGCAACTACTTCTTTAGTTCAGTGTGTATAAATTCCTTATCACAGTTCCTCAAAAGTAGCAATGCCATCATAGATGGCAAGAAAGAATAACACTGATTATTGTTTGATGTATTTAATTGTTTTGAGTCTCCTTTGAGTGTAATAAAGTGGGGTATAAACAAATAGAAGGAGGAGGAAGAGGACTGGTAGGGTTGTTAAACCAGGACTATATTAGGCCTTGATAGTTCAGTGCTAAAACCTGTTACCTAGGCATGTCATCGGAGAAAAGCCCTCTTACAAGAATATACCTCTGGCAATAACATTAATCAAGAATCCTTAAGCATAAACTAGAGATGCCATTTGGGGGAAAAGACACAAACTCTAACAAATAGAGAAAACATACTTTCATATTCTTCCAGACAGTGTCTTTCCTTCAGATTTGTCCCCATTGGGCTGAGAAGCAGAGAAGAGGGTACAGGCTCTGTGATCTTGGATGGGGAGGATGAGGACACCTCCCCATGCCCCCTCGCCACACACACACACACACACACACACACACACATTTCTCTCTTTATACTTCACTGGAAAGAATTGGTCTGACTCTCCCAATACACTTCTTCTCCATGCACATGTCTGAGACCACAGTTGTATAAAGTTGTATAACTTTGGGCAAAACCGGGTAAACTTAGTTCTTTGGATGACAGCACTGGAGAATAGTAGTATAGTTTAAAACATAATGCTTCTAAGGTCTGGCCCTATCATATATGTAGGTAAAAGGCACCAGCAAACTTGGATGATCCTTACACTCATTACCTCGTAGAAAAAATGGAAAATGTATTTTTTCATAAAAACAAAATGAAACCCCAAATGTATAAGCTGGAAATATTTTCCAAGTTTATTTCCATAAAAATATGCAGACTTTCAAGCATTTCCAGAAGTTTTCAACAGCTGGGTTGTAAAAAGGCTATTGTGGTGAGTAAAACATTGATGCCAATAGATTCATACAGATTTTTAAGCCAAAAGGCACCTAGCAAGGCATACTGAGATGGACAAAACCAGAAACATGGAAATAGAAGAAGGGTAGCAGGCAGGCAGTCCTGCCCCCGTGATTTTAATGCAAAAGTGATTTTAATGCAAGAGTTGGGCGAGAGTTCAACCTGTGGCCAGGGACCACAGGAAAAGATGGGGTTAGAAACAGCAACCCAAATGGCATCCTCCTTCTTTAAAAAAAGATATTTTAGTTGATACATCCCATCAATTAACAAACTTTTGCTATACAAGTCTTATCTCAATATACATTATTCCAAAAAGTAAATTTAGTTTATAAGACACTTTATACATTCCTTAGATGTGTATCACCCATTACCATACCCTGCTTCTAAACAAATGTGCAGAACACAGCCTTGTCATCACCAACACACTCTTCCATGAGAAAAAAACAAGCTCAAGACATCATGGAAGCACCTCTGGTCAAAGTACTGGCACCTCGTAGACTATGTAATTATATGTACCAGAGACTGCCATGATGTGCTTCTCACAGGAGCACTGATGACTGCTGGAGAGATGGCAGGTTAATTCAATCCACGATAGCCATCAAAATCTCCCCCAAATGGCTTTTCTTCTTCCATGGAAGAAGAAAAGCCATACAATGAACCTCCCAACCTCTCAAAAGCCCTCCAAGAAAATCCAAGCAGACTTCAAGGATGCCACCATCATCACCCTTTTCAAAACTGGGGACAGAACAAACTGTGGAAACAATCAAGGTATCTCCCTTCTAACTTCCACTGGGAAAATCCTCACAAAAATCCTTGCAAACCACTTTCAACCTAATTCAGGAGACATACTCTCAGAATCCCAGAATAGCTTCTGCCCCGCCAGAGGAATAGTGGACATGATCTTCACTGCACAACAGCGCTAAGAAAAATGCAGGGAACAAAATCAATCTTTGTACATGGCATTAATTGACCTTGCAAACACATTCAACACAGTGAATTCCAGTGCTCTATGGACCATACTCCAAAAAAATTAGATTCCCTGGCAAATTAATGAACATCCTGCGGCTCCTCTATGATGACATGATAGCAGCAGTCTTGGACAACAATTGTTCCCAAAGTGAATCAGGTGTCAAACAAGGATGCCCCAACCTTATTCTCCATCTTCATAGCTATGATACTGCACCTTCTTGATGGGAAACTAACCACCAGTGTGGAAATAATCTATTGGGCCGATGGCAAGCTATTTAGCCTCAGCAGATTGAAAGCCAAAACCCAGGTCACAACAACATCTGTTAGACAACTCCAATATGCTGATGATAATGTAGTCTGTGTTCATTCAGAATAAAACCTACAACTCACTCTAAACACCTTTGCAGAAGCATAGGAAAAGCTTAGCCTCTCACTGAACATCAAGAAAACCAAAGTGCTCTTTCAGCATGCACAATGCAATCCCTCTGCAATGCCAGAAATACAGCTTAATGGTGTAACATTAGAAAATGTTGACCATTTTCACTACCTTGACAGCCACCACTCCACAAAAGTCAACATCGATACTGAAATACAACACTGCCTGAGCTCTTTGAGTGCAGCATTTTTTCCATATGAAGCAGAGTAAACCAGGTTTTTTTAATCTGAAAAAAATCAGGGTCTGGGGGTTTGAACTCTTAAGCAAACCCCACCCCAGCTACAGGCTTGCTTGCAATCTCCAAGAGATCATTGGACCATCATGAGATCACAACATGGGACTTCAATTACACTGTTTTTTTTATTTTTTAGAAAGCCCTAGTCTTCAACCAATATTCTAAGGGAGGAAGAGACTGTGTTAGGTTCAAAAAGATAGCCTACGTTTCAGTAGGTTTCATTATTTTGTTATTGCCTCTGAGGGTGGTGGATTAATAGCCTTTCGTGCCTCGAGCTCTATCATTCATGTCTGTATGGATGTCTTGCCCTTGATCCTCATCCCCAGCCACAAGGAATTGAGCATTAAGGTTTGATTCTAAACTAAGGTGATCTAAGTGTGTGCTGCCAGAGCAAAAACTGGAGAGAGATACAGTGGTGGTACAGAAAAGGGGATTTCAGCAGGTGTTGCTTGTTGCCTGCTTATATGACAAGCAATGCATGCTGAATGAAATACAATTAGCAAAACTCCAGTTTTCAGTATAGCAAAACCCCTTCAGCCCAAGGAATAAACCCAAGTTTAGAGAAATATCAAGAAGTTGAATTCCAGTGGTGGTCCTTAGGAGAGGCATAAACCAAAGTCATTGTGTAAACAGGGTGTGACCATTTGGGAAAACACCCTAAGGTCAAGTTGGGATGCCTACAGGATTGAATTCAGGTCCAGGGATTAAAGCTGTCTAGCCCTAAACAGATCAAGATCAAAGCACTGACATTGGTGCAGAAAGGGAAGGGGACAAATCAAGCAAAGAGCATGGGGACATCTATATTGTAGAACTAATACAGATTGAAAAAGGGGCATGTACTTTTACAAGGTCTTCAACTTCTCTGTCAAACAATGATGGTACGTCACCAGACTACAAATCCCAAGATTCCATAGCATTGAGCCATAGAAGTTAGAGTGGTGTCGAACTGCATTAATTCTACAATGTAGATGCATCCTCTGTTAGCCCCTATAGCAGTAATTCTCAACCTTCCTAATGCCGCGACCCCTTAATATAGTTCCTCATGCTGTGCTGACTCCCAACCATAAAATTATTTTGATGCTACTGTTATGAATCTTAATTTAAGTATCTGATATGCAGGATGTATTTTCATTCACTGGACCAAATTTGGCACAAATACCCAATACGCCAAAAATTGAATACTGGTGGGATGGGGTGGGGGAAAGAGAGAGAGATTGATGATGTCATTTGGGAGCTGTAGTTGCTGGGATTTATAGTTAACCTACAATCAAAGAGCATTCTGAACTCGATCAATGATGGAATTGAGCCAAACTTAGCACACAGAACTCCAATGACCAACAGAAAATCCTGGAAGGGTTTTGTGGGCATTGACCTTGAGTTTAAGAGCTGTAGTTCACCTACATCCAGAGAGCACTTTGGAATCAAACAATTTGGACCAAACTTGGCATGAATACTCAATATGCCCAAATGTGAACACTGGTAGAGTTTGGGAACAGTAGACTTTGACATTTAGGAGTTGTAGTTGCTGGGATTTATAGTTCAACTACAATCAAAGAGTATTCTGAACCTAGCCAACAATAGAATTGGGCCAAACTTCCCACACAGAATCCCCATGTCCAACAGAAAATGCTGTGTTTTCTGATGGTCTTTGGTGACCCCTCTGACACCTGCTCGTGACCCCCCCCCCCCCAAGGGGTCCCGACCCCCAGGTTGAGAAACACTGCCCTATAGGAAACCAGAATTAGTATTCCCCTGTTTTAAATTTTTAACGTCGACCACTGTTTTATTGTTGGTTTTATTGTTCTTTTAATTATTTTCTGAGCTTGAGGTTCACAAACTCCTTGAATCCTTGAGGCTGAAGAGCTGAATACACATGCCGAAAAGTACAATAATAAACAAAGGCTATATAGTATACAGATGGGCCCCATGGTTTTCTTATTAGCCTGTCTGAAAAGCTGGTCTGAGTGTCTGGATGTCTGGAAATTGATATAGCATTTTTACTATGTTTATCAAAGCTAACATGTTAATTAGAGCAAACAATGCATATAAAAACTAGATTGCTTCACAATCAAAATAATGGACAGAAAGATTTAATAGGACGAATGCAATATTCAAATAAACTCATAATACACCGCACACTTCCAAAAATCAGCTTCTTCTGAATCTCTTGGATTATAAATAGCATTGCTTTTAGAGAGCCAGGGAATCATAGTTTAGCACAAGTGAAGAATGTCAGATTGGGGAACACTGATCTAGATGCCCAAGAGAGAAAATGCAGAAATACCTCTTATTGGAGAGTGAAAGTTACACATTTTAAAACAAGTGTGCAACTGATCCTTAAGCATGTTTACACAGGAGTACAACTATGTAAAACTGAAACATACATTAAAAAGTTTCCACTTTCTTTGCCCTTCTTTTCTTTCCTTATGAAGGAAAGGGATTCCATCTGTCAGGAGTGTTTTGAGTCTGTGTTCCAGAATGGCAGGATGGGGTTGGACTATATGTCCCTTGTGTTGTCTTCCAACTCTTAGATTATATTATTCCCTTTATTGCATTGTTTCCTCATAGCATCTATTTCCTCCTTTTTCAGCTCCTTTGGGTAGTGTAAATCCAAAGAGCACCAAGAACACGTATCTGATGTAGTGCATGTGCATATGTTTTTCAAAAAGCTGGTGCCCCTTTTAGCTCTTGAACTCTGGTTCTTTTTGTCCCTTGGTTAGATCCCTGAGGCACATCTTACTCCAATCCATTGACAACGCTATGGAAAATGGACTATGGACAGACTTATGATTGAACCGAATATGATAGTATTCGGTTTAGATAAGGCTAACCCTCCAGTACTATTTTAAACAGATTTTAATTTGAATTGATTTAATGTTTTTACCTGTATGCAATTATTGTATTTTATTATGTTGTATGTGGGGGCATCGAATCGTTGCCAGCTGTAAGCTGCCCTGAGTCTCCCTCCGGGGTTGAGAAGGGCGGAGTACAAATATTTGAAATAAATAATAAATAATAAATAGATAAACTGTGAATCTGTAAGCCTTCCAGCAGTCTAGCTCTTGGCAGTCTACTCTTCAAATTCCCCATCCCCTTGTTAAGATAGCAACATCAGGGTACAGAAAAAGACAAAAACCAAAGAAAGACAGCATCAGTTTACTTACCAGTTCATTATTGCCAGCAGGCATACAAGGCGTGGCAGCCTAAAAGGAAAAATACAAAAGAGACCAAACGTTAGGGTTATTATGAGAAGTCAAATAATAGAGGAAAAGAAAAACCATCTGAGCATTATCCGTGCAATGTAATCAACCTCACCCCCCCCCCCCCCCAATGTAAAAGGAGCTCCCTTCATAACTGTACTAGAGGGGGGCCCTGAAGTCGCAATGGGTTAAACTCTTGTGCTGGCTGAACTTGCTGACCGACAGGTTGGCAGTTTGAATCTGGGGAGTGGGGTGAGCTCCTGTCTATCAGCTCTAGCTCCTCCGTGTGGGGACATGAGAGAAGCCTCCCACAGGATGGTAAACCATCAAACATCCTGGGCTACCTCCTTACAGACAGCCAATTCTCTCACACCAGAAGCAACTTGCAGTTTCTCAAGTCACTCCTGACACAAAAAGGAAGCTGTACTAGAAGAATGTTCCCTTCTTGCTGTGTAACTGAGCATTTTAAGCGGTGGCTTGGGAAAGGATCCAAATTATATAGAGATTTCAAGACCCCCTGTAAGAACCTGCACAAACCTGCATTCCAGAACAACACTTCCCGTGTGAAATCTCTTATCACTAGCCTGTTTCAGACAGTCAGTGAAGAGAGAAGAGCAATGAAGACATGCCACATTTTCTGGAGGAAAGGTGGCTGAACAAGTAGCTGGTTCAAGGGAAGCCTGGCCATAGCAGTAGTGAATTTAATGGTGCACTGGCTCTTGCTTTGGGGTTTGTTGGTTTTGCAAGCTGGCAAAAACAAACAATAAAATGAACTGAGTCCATTTAAAGAAATATCTAATTCTACACAAGGACTGGGCAGTGAACCAATAAACAATGAGTAAGAGTCAAGGAGAGCAATAGGTTGGATGGTTTCTGAACACAATTCCTCTAAAGCTTTATAAACCCATACAGTTAGTTTCTCTAAATATCAGTCCATTCTATATCTTAGCTTTTCCTTCAGCTAAGCTGCAGGTTATCCTCTTCCCAAGAGTTACAAGAGCAACTATATTAGATTTTAGGCATCAGGGGGAAATGTAGAGATATCTGGAAAGGCATTTTCTAGATGGACACAAATCTCTATAATTCCCTCTCCTGCAACCTCAATAAACCGCTTTGTAGGCCGGTTTCAGAGTGACCATGAAAACCCATTTGTTTAATCTAGCCCTTTCTTAAATAAGCTGATTTCTTGCTGTTTTTACTAATGTTTAATTGTACATTTTAGCACACTGTTTTTATTTTGATAACAGCATGATGCCTTATCCATGGAACTGGCATCTACAGTTTCATCTATCCACATCTAACAAAATACGTCATCTCTAGACACTTTCTAGGTTCTTCAGTCCTACTCTATTATTCTTGGGTAAGAAGACCTTCATTTCAATCAGGTTTTATGTATTCATCAAAGTTTGGGAAGTATTCCCCTCGATATGGGGTCATATTGTATATAATTATAGGCCATCTAATAAAGACTGCACAATAAGGCAAGGTAAACATATTTAAAATACATTAAAATTCAAGATGTCAATCCCATTGTCCATCTTTGCACATATGTTGCTTATAAATGTCCAAACCATGAGTCAATATTGTAACTGTGGCTGAACAAGTTTGTAATCAAAGCTTTTAGAGAAAGCAAAACAACATCAGGCTATAGAAATCAGGAGATACCTTAGAATTAAGGCAGTATATTTCTGTAGGAGTATGCGATTATTGTTTCTTAGTCCTTGCATAGAAAGTATACAATGAAGGCTATTTTGTGAAGTCCCAATACCCCAAATCTGAACTGAAAATATAACACTGATTTCCATCTAGACTTTGCATTACACTCTGCAGCACTAAAAACCACAGAGCAACTGTGAAGAACTGATCATATAAATATAATGCAGATGTCCTCAGAACAGCATTTAAGAGGAGAGTTGACTGGCCTGTGATATTTTGAAGAGGCAGACTCATACAACCATGACTGCTGTTTGAAATAAGCCAAAATATGAAACAAGAGCCATGAATTCCACCATGGCTACAAAACGTGGGAGTCTTTCACTCTGACCACAGAAAACAAGTACCGGTAAGTGAAACCTAAGAGCATCAGAGTGGCATGTCTCCAAAACCTGTTTATTATCCATGTTCTCAATGGATTATTTCAAAGTCAGTGAATGAACCTGACACCAACCCTTATCATCTTTCAGGATCACATTTAAAATATAGTTTACATGGGTGCTTCTGTATTCACCATATTGCCATAGAAGCAATTGGTTATGTTTATAGACCAGGGCATGGAAAATCTACCTTTTGAGGTGATTATTTCCAGAATCACTCAGTTAGCAGAGGAAGTATCTTTTCTGAGCTTTACCTTAGACAATTAGGGATTTGAGATTGAGGGGGACAGTTGTTGGCAAAAGGAAGTGGAGGAGGAGGAGAACTCTAAGACTCTAGAGCTGTGGCATTATCATTATTATTTTTATACACAGTGCACAAAATGCTTTTCTATATTTTCAACACATGATACTTCCAGAGTGACTTGCTCACAGCCACCCAGTAAGCTAACTAAAAGAGCACCCTCATAAAATTGCTTGATCCCCCATAACATGTGCCCTTGACAGGGAGTGGGGACAGAGAGACCATCATGTCCTTGTAAAAGCCATCATAAACTCAAGAAGTGTGGTCACAAACAAAGAGGAACCTCATATTCACTAAATCAAGCTGCCAAATTACAGAATATTTGCAGAAGAACAAAAAGGGTTCCCCAGGCAGATGCCAAATAAACACCAGATTCAACCAGGCTGTTTCTCCAATTACCACCATTACTGTTATTAGTATATTTATGTTAATCCCGCTTTTCTCCAAAAAATTGGGTCTCAAAGTAGCTGGCAGTTGAAAAGAAAAATACAATTATAAACACAAAAAGTAACTATTAATATAGAATTGAACTATTTGCAGTATTTACCTGGGTGAAATAATATATTTATTTACTCTTTTTTGACTTCATTGCTAAGCCAAAATGGATATGCGCATTACATTCGATGGCACATTAGAATCAGACACCAAAAGGTGCCTGTGCCCCCTTCATCAGGCTGAGGATAATGAATTCGCCAGCTTTGGCTTGATGGAGAATCAATAGCCATGCCCCTCCACTAAGCACAGGCTGGCAAGCTTGACAGGGGGCACCACTATTCCTTGCCCCCCAGCTGGGAAGCTAAGGAGAAGGAACTCCCTCCCCCCTGCCAGTCTTGTCCTCCTTATTCTCACAACTGAGAGGCTAAGGAGAAGAGACTCCCCACTTTCCCAAGCCCCCTTTTCTTTAGCCTCCCAGCTAAGAGGCTAAGGAAAAGTAGTGCCCCATTTCACCAAGCCAAGGTGGGCAAAATAGCCAGACTCCACTTGGCGGAAGGGTACTTCTCCTTGCTTCTGTAATATGCATTACAATTGATGATACAGTAGATTTGACTAAATACAGGTAATTTAAAAAGATAAAATGGTCTCAAAAACCGGTCATTTAAAACAGTCATTTTCACAACAACTGCATTTGCCCTTTTACCCTGGTGAAATGTTCCACAGAGGACAAAATCCACTTAAAACCGGTTTCTGCCTCCTGCAGAATTCTGGGGGTTGTAGTTTAGGGAGGAGCCTTTAACAGTCTCACTAAACTACAAACCCCAGATTTCTGCTGGAGGCAGAAACCAGATTTTAAGTGGATTTTTTCTTTAGTGTGATGAAGTATTAATTCTCTTTTTCATCCTTTTTCCCAAACAAGATGCCCATAAACACATACTACTGCAAACAGAGGAATGAACTAGTTACAGTATTGGTTTCCAAACAGTAGAGGGCATCAACACCTTGAGGTTTTCAGAGAAAACAAAAAACACTTTGGATTTTGAACTGTTTTGCATGCTTTATTCCAGCTTTAAGAGAAAGAAGCAAGTTCATTTGCTGGGCAGGCTGCCCTTGGAATGGATATTTTTGATCTATGTCTTCAAGTAAACATCTGAGCGAGACCTCAAGCAACTCTCTAGAACTAGTTGATTCAACAAGAAGCCACCAGTTGGGATGTGAATCTGATGTAGTTTGTCTCTGTTTATAAAAAATTAGCATTTTCCCATGTCTTCAGCCTTCCAACATAAGCTATGCTTTTCTCACCAGGAAGTTTCTCCATGACATTCCAGCCAACTGAACTGTTGACCCAGTGTATAATTTGCTAGTTGATAGGGGATTGTGACAAAAAAAATTGGCTGAGAAAATTGAGTCTCGGCATTCAACATGATGATGTTTCACTCTTTGTCTCTCTGTCAACTTATGCAATCACTTTACCAAGCAACAACTAAAATATCCCCAGTGAAGGATTTTCTGTACTTCCTCCAGAAATACCCTAGTATAATTTTCATAAAAGCACAGCAAAGCTGGCAAAATGAAACTGGCTTTTCTTGAAATCAGTTCTGCAGAAATTGTGCAAGGAATGTAATAGCTAGGAATGAAGTCCAATGAAGAGAAGAAGCAACCAACTCAGCTGAAACTTGTGGCTTCTATTGCTGAGTCCAAACACAACTCTGGTACAAGCAACTAAGATGACCTTGATACAAGCAACAATGTTTATCATAGCATAACATTTCTGTGGAACCTATTTAAATGGTTATTATAAATCAGCTGGTCTTTAAGGAGTCATGAAGCCCTTTTGTTTTTACTGGAGGGACTAACATGGCTATATTTTGAAAACCCCAAAACAGAGAAGTAACCGTGAGAAAAAAGAAATAAGAATGGAAGACCTTGCTATTTTGAGAGTAGATGTGGAAGTGAGGAAGAATAGAGAGGCAAAAATGTTTGTGGAGCCAGAAATATTGATGCTACTATTATATTGCACTGTGCCATCTCTTCCAGCATTAGGCTTCAGTAGCATAACATTTCTTAACACTATTGCACTTGGATTAAGATAATGCAGTAGTAACTCTCAACCCTGAAGATCCACTAGCTGAGAGCTGTCATGTTCAGCAGAACCATAAACTTTGCCATGCTGAGTATGCTTTAAAAATTCCTAATAGAACATGGGGAAAGCTCTACAATGGGCCATGGCAAGCCCAGTAATAACATGGAATAATTCTTATTCCATATTTTGCATCTTTCTAATTAAGAGACCTTTCCCATGGCTTTAGGATCCATCTATACCTCAATCTGAATTGCTAATAACTACACCTGGCAGTCTATTCTTTGTAAGGTGATTCATCCTCTTGCTCCAGGCAGCAAGCTATCCCCTTTAACAACTTTAACAGTTATGCAACAAGTGAAGGTATTCCACCTGTGGAAAAAATACCACAGGAGAAAATGCACTACTGTCTGTCAAAATACTGTCCAATGCAAAAGAAGCCTCCTATTGAGAGTGTCTGGCAATCTTCCCCTTTCAAATCCAATTTAGTCCTCTTCACTGTTTCATTCGGTCTATTACATCATAATTACTGTTGACAATACTACACATGTTTATTTGCTGCTTCATAAGATCTGACTCCATCTGGCCTCAGATTCAGATGGAGAAGGGGACCAAAACGGGTTCAGAGGGTGATCCCTTTTCTCTCTCCTTCCTCAGGTCCACTGTGTAGAAGTGATGTGATACTGCGGCTAGAAGCCACTCAGATGGAGGGAGGTTGAGAGAGAAGCATGAGGATGGGGAGGAATTATAAAAAAATGGGTGTGGAGAAGGCCAGCAGAGAAATGATATTTAGGTCCACATAAATATATCTGTAATAAAAATTATCTAGCAAAATGTGGAAAGGGTGATGTCACATACGTTGCCAGGAGAAGAAGTGGACTGAGAGGACCTTTTGATTCACAAGGAAGCCAGATGCAAATTGCTCCTGTTCACTGATGCATGTGCCTGGATGTTTGGGGTTGCTCTCTCCATTTTCCTGATTTAGGGTTGTAACCTGGATCCCATTGTGAGGTCTCCAGCATGTTGACTCACACTGTCAAGTCTCCTTCTAGAATTTTGTGCTCCTGGCAAGCTTAGGCAGAACAAATGTATTCATGTTTACTGAGAAATCCCTATATGCTCTGTGGGACTGATTTCCAAGTAAGTACTCATACACAGAAGCATGCAGTTTTCAACTCGATTGTTTTAAATTTCCAGGCATGAAAGATAATATCTATTAAGGTTTTAACTAAACGTGCTAGCATTCTTCAGTTTCAAATACCGATATTAACTTTCTCAAACGTTCACAAATATCAAATAGAGATAAACAACAGTTTATGAATATTTCATCAATAAGACATATTCAAGTATGATGAAGAAAAAGTTTCAAGGCACCAATCATGCCAGGCAGATTGGAAATCAAATCTATATTTCACAGGGGGAAAACTGGCAAAACCACCTCTGAGTATTCCTTGCCTAACAAATCCATATGAATTTCACGAAGTTGTGATAAGTCAATAGGTGACTTGGTGGTATTACACCACCCTGATAAAGAGTTGCTATCCCACTTTACATTCTAAGGTAGTTTCCTTTTAAATCCTGGGATTTGCAATTTAACATTCTCAGCCAGAGAGGTACTGGGCCTCACTAAACTAAAAGCCAGAATTCTGCAGGAGGCATCCACCAGATTTAAAGTGGGATGCACACTCTTTAAACTGTGGTGTGATAATCTCCATGAAGATTATCACACATATGTTTAGGCATTCCCATGTTTCTTTACAGTCACTGAAAAATACTAAAACACTCTGATGTACCTCATAAGGGACTGTCTATTGTGGATTACCTCCTCCGTGGGAAGCCACCACTGCCTTATTGGTACAGCAAAGCTGGATGAGGCTGTTAAATTTGATAAACTGTTTTTCTGGGATACAACAAGGTTCTTTGGGACCATTTGGCAATAGGAAAAATGAGGCCTGGGAGCAGCCCATGAAACCAAGTGAAGAGCATAAAAGTAGAGACAGGTTTTCTGAGTACCAGATTTTGGGGCACACAGTTCACCTCAATATTTCAGTCCAAGTTGCAGTGAAGATTAGATATACTGGCCATAGCTTACTATCTAATAACACTGAAAATACAAGACAGATGTGTGTTTCCCTTCTTTTGACTTTCCAAATCTATTTGCTGCTCCCACACACCCTCAATGTCTCTGTTAATTTACCAAGCGAACAAACAAAGCTCATAAGAAAATGTTTACTCTCCCCTTTGCGTGTTGTACCCTGCCCTTACAGACGCACATTCCTGCATTATCATCCTTCCCCGGGCAGAGAAGAGGTTTTCATATCCCTAATTATTTGATCTACCTTCCCACCCAAGGGTACCCTTCAAGATTACTGCTCTTTGGCCGGCACTGCACACATTCCAGGGTCTGTGTTTGCGTTCTCTCCTCTGTTTTGTTATGGGTTGAGTGGATGTGGCTTCTTTCTTTTTTTGATTTCTAATGGAGAAATGCTACCATAAAAGGGCCTTCTCCTAGCCTTCAGGGCTGGCCCTGATCCACAAAGTGCAAGGAATGTTCTGCTTGGACCCACTTGTGAGTTACAAGCAGGGAGAGATTTTGGCTCAAAGAAGAGATTATGTTTACACAGCATCTCCAGGCAATTACACAGAGAAGACCAATATTTCCATAGCACCCTCATGAGCTCCTGCAGCAAACACCTGCATTAGGATGGAAATAATAATAATAATAATAATACTTTATTTTTACCCCGTCACCATCTCCCCAAGGGGACTCGGGGAGGCTTACACGAGGCCAAGCCCAGCAATTACAACAATGCAAGTATACAACATAAAAATACAACAAAATAAAATAAAAGACTATTCACGAATTTTCTTCTCCAAGACAAGAAAACACATTATCAACATACTGAGGTACCCCACCAATAGCTGGTTTCATCTGCTACAAGCTTTCTTTCTGAGAGCAAAAGACAATTTCTTCTCCCCAACACTAGCCACAATAACAGTAAAAAAAACAATGCATTTTGCACAAATGTTTGTATAGTGGGAGGTTGCACCTACAGAAACTTTAATGAACAATTTTATAACAAAGTACAGAAATGTGAAAATTGTTGAAATATATGGAAATGCTCTCTTAAGCTTTCCCAATGAGAATTTTTTACAAATACAAATTCTCACATGAATGAAAAAAGCAAAGATCTACAAGACTGAACTCTCCAATTTTAAAATATCCTAATTTTTCTTTTTTTCTCACTTTGCCCCATTTGACCTCAACTAATTTCAATTGCCACAAACTGAATTTAAAGGGAAAATATAGTTTGTACTCAACTCAGCAGGAGAAAAGGAGAAGAGGAATTGACTTTTGTCCTTCCTTCTAAGATTAGGTAAAAGCAAACTGCTGCAGTCTCTTTCAATTTGTCCGTTTTTCCTCATTAATAACTTTTACCATTTTAAGCACCTTCTGATGTTGTTTGGCCGGAGATATCCCAGTTTTCATATGTGAAACTGCCATTTAGGCCCAAGAAAAGTGGAAAGGAAGGGGAGGCTAGAACAGGAATCCAATACATATTAGGATTGAGGTTTTGGTAATAATCATCGTTAAAAGCACAATATAAGCCACTCATGCTCAAACTATAACAACAGACACAAAAAGCTTGGTATTTATCTATGAGGGAATGTGGTATATGTAATGAGTGCTTTTTAAGGGCTTTACTCCCACTCCATTTTTCCAGTCTTCGAATGAAATATCACATCAGCATCAGTTTAGAAGATCCCGCAAGCAGGAATTTGATTATGTCTATGTTGTACTTCTGCCTCTGTGTTTGCTACTTAAGTGTATCTTCCTAACTATCTGTAGAGTCATAACACTTCTGTTTTGTGCTGTAATACATTTAAGTTTCAACAAATATTTTCTGGCAGTTAGAGTTGGCACACAAATGTCACATATGCCGTATGGAACAGGAAAATACAATCTGCTCAGATGTTAGTAAAGAACTCAAAGTGAATACTGCTGAAACAAATTACCAAGGTGGAAATGATGGCTGGCGTTAGAAGAGAATCCAAAGTACAAGAAGATATTGTAAATATCCATCCACCTGTCCCTTTAACTGCAACAAAACAAGACAAAGAAAAGGGTCTGAACCCTGTTTTATGTATAGCAGAGGAGAAGAATCTTTAGTTCTGCATAGGTTTGAGGACTACACCAGACATAATAGCTTTCTGTTAGCCATGATGGCTTAGGGTTTGGGCATTTGAAGTCCAAAACATCTGGGGAGGGGACAAAGATCCATTACCCCTTATATAAAGAAGTTTCCCCAATGTGTTCATCCTGTTTGTGAAGAAAGGCACTACTGCAACCTGAATCCCTAAGAATTAAAGGGCCAGTCATGTCGGCAACACAACAAAATACAACAAGATCCAAAATACCTTTTACAGTGTCACCTTTATTCTGTATATTTTAAATTTTTGGGATTCTGGAAGATCAATCAATCAAAACTTTATTACGGTCACAGACCAGCACAAAGCGGGCACAAGCGCCCTAAGAGGAGAAGGACAACTCCCCAGTAAACAGTTATTTAAAATCAGACTAGAAATCAGTATAAAAATATATTTTAAAAGACAGGATATTGTTGCCTTACGATGTCAATCATCACCCATCTGATATTAAGGGCAGCAGCACAGAACTTAGCAACACTGTAAGTCATTGCAGTGTTAGAGTCCGAAAGCAGCAGGGTGGAATAGCATCTTTCACTGCGCCCCGGGTACTTTAAAGTCTGGAAGATCAAATGGAACACTTCAGTAAGTTAACATTATTTGTTACTTTTAATTATTTTTTTTCCTGGAATAGGGAATCCATCCTGAAAAATAAAGAATATCACAACTTTTTTTTAAAAAAACCCTAAAATATTACCCCTAGTCTTCCCATCCCTTATACATAACAAACACACATAGTGAATACAGTATATACAGTAAATAAAAAAAAAAATTTTGCTTTTACAAATGGAAAGGAGCGACTTTCCACTCATTACACTACTTCAGAAAATAAATGTTGTTGGCTCTTCATTACCCTCCCAAAAGTAAAATATTATAAGTCTTCTTGGCTTTTCTTCGCAGACAAAGATTCAGGAAGGACTCATCCCAGGCTTTCTACAAGCTCGTTGATGACTAAAAAGGCCAATCTGAGATAGGCAAGTCCGATTGCAGAAAGCACAGCAGAAAGTCTCCTTGGATGATGTTGTTTCAAAGTTGTGATTCTTTCTGCGTTGTCGTTTCTCTTCGAGACTCGTTTGGCGTGTCTTCTCTTGGTTGTTTTCATCAAACCAGTCTTGGATTTTCTTGAGGGAGAATCCTGGGGATTCTTGAGCAGACGGCAGGATACTGTTTTTGATATGTTGCCAAAGTGCTATAGGAGAAGAATCTGTAGGGTGGTCTTCAAGTTTTGTTTTCAGATTTGCCTGAAAGTTGTCTCTCACAGCTGCCTGTTGAAGATTGTTGACTTGGAGTCTCCACTTTAAGATGCCACCCCTCTTGTTAAGGTGTAGATTTAGTTTACATCTTACAAGGCAATGGTCTGTTTGACATTCTGCACTGGGCATCATTAGAGTATGACGGACATCACAAATGTTTCTCTGGCGAACTAAAACATAGTCAATGAGGTGCCAGTGCTTGGATCGGGGGATTATAAGTAACACCATCATTTACAGAGCCTGGCATGACCTTCTTGGTTGTTAAAGTGAAATTCTTCCAAATCCTCTTCAGTTATTAAGGTTGGATTCTATTGCTAGACCAGTTCATTTTCCTCCATAGAAGTGGGCATGCCATCTTGCATTTCCCTTAAATAGGAAAATGGTTTTGGGCAGCCCTATTTCCATGCCCTCTGTTGAGCATTAACCTAATTTATCCTGGCAGAGCATCAACTGACAGATAAATCTTCTGAGATTTCTATCATTTTGTTCTCCATTCACTGAGAAAACCCAAATGAGTACAAGGATCACTATCTTGGATAGGTCTAAACCAGGGCTGCTCAAGTAGTCGATCGCAATCGACTAGTTGATCTTCGGCCCTCATCCAGTCGATCTTTGGGTCTCACCAGCCAGATGGGCGCTCCTGCCATGCACGCGCACACCCTGCGCACACGCGCGCTCTTGCTGCTGGCTTCTGCTTTCGCTGTGCTTCTTTCGCCTGAGGGGCATTGCAGGAAGTTGGAAGCATGAGGCGGGGCCTCCAGAGGGAGCGCCCTGCCTCTCGTCCAGAAGCAGCTGTGCAGCCTCCGCTGCTGATGAGACAAGCAGGGCGGAGCGCTCCCTCCGGAGGCCCCGCCTCATGCTTCCTCCTTCCTGCAATCCCCTGCAGGCAGAAGAAGTACTGCGTGGTCGGAAAACAGCAACAGGAGCACGCACGGCGGCGGGAGTGTGCAAGAGCGCGCGGCGACAGGAGCACGCGGCAGCGTCGGTAGGTAGATCTTTTCGACTTGGTTGCTTTAAGAGTAGCTCGCTTGCTGAAAAAGTGTGAGCACCCCTGGTCTATACCATTCAAATAAAGGAACTCAAAATAGTCTTCTCCAAGGGCAGGGGATCTAGAAACAATCTGAAGTTGGGATTCAGCAATTTGTTTCCCCAATGTATGGGCGATTGGCACTTTATTTGTGCACATTGACTACAATGGTTTCTTTCTTTCCTAAAATCTACCAGAGACTAACAGACAAGCACAACTCAAGGACCAGAATTTGTCCAGGGATCATCATCTGAGTAGCCCAGTCCTAGGATATCCATGAAGATGCCCCTATTCCCTGCAGCAAGCAAGTGAGGGGGTTTTCTAGCCTGTTGCTGGGCTATAAAGGGATAGAAGCTCACTTTGCTCATGACCTTTCCTAAACCATCTGCTTACTGTTGTTTTTTTCTGGACTTGCCTATCTCAGTAAGGGCCCCATCTTCAAATAAAAGCTCCCCGTAATCTGTACTTCACCAGGGCTCTCCTGTGTCTGCGGCACTTCTGACTGCTGGCCCAGCATGAAAGCTGCTGTGCACATGGAATCCATCAGCTTGCAAGCCAGAGACAAAGCAGTGTTGATAGCACACCAGGCTCATATTCCAGGACTAGAGAAGTGAAATTGTGCAGCAAGAGAAGTGACAGAAAGATTGGCACTAAAGATGCCAGTACACAAAGTGGCACTGGATATTGTCGAGAAGGGAATTAGGAAGACCAACACAAGTATTCTGCCCTGGACCAAAGTGATTGTTTCATAGCAGGCAGGTGATGCCACTTCAGACAGGTAAACTCAGAATGATTGCAATTATCATCTGGCTTAATATCTCATCTAGCATGGTCAATTGGAATTTTCTTTTCCAGTTACATGCATAATATTTCTGGCAGGGTTAATTAGTGAGCATACTGATGGAGAATTGTTTGCTATTGGTGTGTGGTGGGGGCAGATAGGGAAAGATGATTATGGAAAGGAGGGAGACTACCTGTTCATTAAAAAAAACAAGACAAAATGTCACAGGATTTTTGTACTCAAGTATGTCATGTTCTCAGAATACAATGAAAACCCATGAACAACCAGACCTCATAATCCTGTTTCAGCTCAGTTCTCCATAAATGTAGAAAAGTTGATATTAATCAGTAAATAACAATGGTGACAGCAAAAACATCACATTTCTATCTGCATCTGCATCAAAATGAAGACCACCACATATTTGGTTAACTGTGTCAGAATAGAAGGAAAGGATTCATGATTCTATCAGCTACTGTGTAAAACATCATAGTCAGTGCTAAATTTACCACATCTGCCTTAAGCTGATGTAAACACATTATGGTCTCCTCACCAGCATGCAATGCAATTCCATTCACTTTTATGCAAGTCCAATAATGCTTTTTTATCTAATAGGCAGCACAAGGTAGGACTACAGACTTATTTTCTTATCCTTTTTTATTTAGAATGATTTCTGGACTTCTGAAGGGACACCGATGTTTATATTTCTATTGATTTCTCCCTTAATACCAAAGGAAAAGAGACCCATAGTATAGTGATTTCAGTATTGGACTATGATTTGGGATAGTACCGTTTGAATCCCTAATAAACCATGGGAACCTATTGACTGTCCTTTTGACAAGTCACACCCTCTCGGATGTAGAGAAAGAGGAAGACAACCCTCCTCTGAACAAATATTACCAAGAAAGCCCTGTGAAAGGTTTGCTTTAGGGTTGTTAGAGGTCAGAATCAACTTGAAAGCAGCAGCAACAACAACAACCATAGGACAGCCCATCTAAATAAGAAAGTATCATAAAATCTGAGAATCAGTTTTAGGACTCTTGTATATGTGGTTTAAAGCTCAATCCTCAGTCTTTAGCCCTCCTGGTGATTTGGACTTCAACTCCCAGAATCCCCAATCATCTTGAGGCTGACAACCATTGGCCGGGGGTGGGGGGGGGACACTATGTTTTAATACTGTAGGACGGATTGTGCTAGCTTTTATTTCATCTCCCTTCACTATACTGGGAAAACAGCATCCCTGTTCTTGTGACTTGAAGCACTTGATGAACAAGAGATGTTCATAACTGCCTTAAGGCCAAGTTTCACTTTTCCCAAGCTTGACATATGCACTTCATACATGCTACTAGTCCCTGATTAACATTTATGCAGCAAAGACAAACGCCAAGCATTCCAAAGCTGCATTTGTACCAAAGCAAGATCAGTCATTCTGACTCAAGCGCCCAGCACCAATGCCCACCTCACAGATTTCTAGCACCTTATAAAGCCCTGAAAGATGCTGTGCTTGGGGAGGGAGAGCTACGCAGAACTGATGGAAAGCAGGGCTGTGTGTGGTTCCAAACACATAAACTGCCAAAATGCTGCACAGAGAGGCAGAGCATTATAAGGCTGAGAGATTGTGGTGTTACTCATCTGGTTTGGAAGTGCAGCCCATTCTCATCCATCAAGCTAGCCGTACCTCTTGCCCTCCTCTGCACCATTCCTGGAAAAGCCAATCTCAGCTGTGTTCCATTTGTTCTGAGCTGCTGATTCCTTCCCTTATATAGATTTTTATTCCCTGTTTGTTTGAGGAGGGGAAGAGGAGGAAAGTGCAAAGGAAATATTGCTCCTGAGGATCACTGGATAATGCCATCACCCGACTGTTTGAAGTTGTTTAGCTGAGAAGGCACTGGGAGTGAACACACAGCTGGAATAGGGTATGGCAAAGGCCACTTGTTTGTTTGCTGAGAAGCACTTCATGCAGAGCCTCGGACTGGACAGAGTATGAGGAAAGTCTGGCCTCCATGTTTTACAAATGGGTACTGGCAATCATGCAAGGAAAAGCTATGAAAACAAGATTCGGGAAAGTCTCTGTTGCAAACTGACACTTTAAAGGAACACAAACTTATGAAAATAGTTCACACGCTGCCTTTGAGGTGCTCTGCAATGAGAAAACACTTCCTTAGAATTGTGCAAGATCATATATCCCTAACTCACTGGACTTTTGCCCTCCAGTTTGAAAGATGAAGTTTTGGGGAGTACGACAACCTCTCTGCTCCGGGTTTAAGGAGGGAATTATAGCTGATAGATTCTAGAATTTCTACTCCCCAAATGTAACATTTTGAACTCTGTTTTCAGACAAGATGCAAAGAGAACACCTACAATATCTACCAGGATTTCACACACAAAACACTACTTCTAAGTGGAAAAGGCACTTACATTTTGAATAGATTGTGAGATGTTCTTTTCTTACCTTTTCTTCTTTTTTCATTATGGTTACAATCACTGTAGCTTCTCTCGTGTCCCCCCCCCCCCCTTTCCATCTCTCTCATTAACAAACAGAAACATGGACACTCATTATTTGGTGGTTACATTGAATAAGTATAGAAGGAAGAGGGACCTGGATTCTTTCTTTCATAGAAACTTTTCCTCTTTAGACATGTCCCCTTCCCTATGTAGGAAGTGATAACTGAGATTGTAAGGTTAGGTGCTTTGTGTGTTGACTCAAGCTGAGTAAAGCCAACCATCCACACACATTGGCAAAGAATCAAACAGATATCTATCTAGTTCACCATCCTGTTCTGTTTCCTACAATGATCAACCAGATTCCTACAGAATGCCTTGTGTGCACATCCAAACAAACAAGGACAGCACTTTGGAAAGGTACTTGACTACATCACTCAGAATCCTTCAATCAATATAGTCTATTGAATGCTACCAATGGCATTCTTGGAAGGATAGCTAATACTCCAGAAGACAGGAGCACAATTCAAAACAATCTTAACAGATTAGAAAGATGGGTCAAAACTACAAAATGAAGTTCAGTTCAACAGGCACAAATGCAAGATACTCCACTTAGGCAGAAAAAAATTAAATGCAAAAATATAGAATGGGGGACGCCTGCCTCGACAGCAGTATGTATGAAAAAGATCTTGGGAGTCTTTGTGGGCAAGTTAAACATGAGACAACAATGCCATGCAGTGGCAAAAAAAAAGCCAATGGGATTTGGCCTGCAGAAATAGGAGTATAATGTCTAGTTCCAGGGAAATCATGCTACCCCTCTATACTACCTTGGTCAGATTGCACCTGTAATACTGTGTCCAATTCTGGGCACCGCAATTTAAGGGAGATATCAACAAGTTGGAATTTGTCCAGAGGAGGGTGACTAAAATGATCAAGGGTCTGGAGAACCAGCCCTATGAGGAGCAGCTTAAAGAGCTGGGCATATTTAGCCTGAAGAAGGTTGAGAGGAGATTTGATGGTCATGTATAAATATGTGAGGGGACGTCATAGGGAAGAGGGAGCAGGCTTGTTTTCTGCTGCCCTGGAGACTAGGGTGCAGAACCGTGGCTTCAAACTATAGGAAAGGGGATTCCATGTGAACATTTGGAAGAACTTCCTAAATGTGAGAGCTATTCAGCAGTGGAACTCTCTGCTCCAGAGTGTGGTGGAGGCTCCTTCTTTGGAGGCTTTTGAGCAGAGGCTGGATGGCCATCGGCTGGGGGTGCTTTGAATGCAATTTTCCTGTTTTTTGCCAAGGGGTTGGATTGGATGGCCCAGAAGTTCTCTTCCAACTCTATGATTCTATGGTTCTATGATAAAAAGAGAGCGAGGGGGATTTTGCTATGCTCTGATTAATGCTAGGAATCACTGCATGCTCCATCTTAACTGGCCATGTGGAGATGTGCCTGACTTACAGTCTGTATTATAAACCAAAATGTCTTGGGTTGTTGTGTAAATAAGGATTCTGGAGAAATACACCGAAATCCCAATGAAAGCAATGGATATTAAGTATGCAGCTTAAGTATTTTAATCTTATTTATTTCAATAGGACATGGATGTGCATTCCTCCAAATTGCTCCCTTTCTTCCTTAAATCACTTTTTACAACTACTTCCAAGAAGAGGATTTTGGGGGTAAATGTTTGGATGGAGTCCGTGACTGGCCACTCACTCTTGTACTGTGATCCAAAAAAAGAAAGAACAGGAGATTAATGGGCTTTGCATGGGTGGTACAGTTCACACAAAGGTTTGGATCAGGACAAAAGTCTTATGCACCTCATATTTCCTTGTTTGGTACTACTATTTCCCATATATTTATGGTCTATGGCTAAAATGAGTTGTGCATTAATCTAGGGAGCAAAGTTTCTGCCTAATACATGGGTAGGAGTTGTGTGGCTTATCAGGAACCCTTGCAACTCCACAGTTCTAGTGCCATGGTTCCATTTTAACTGCCATAGCAACATCTTATGGAATCCTGGGTGAGGCATTAGAACTCTGTGGCTGAGAATACAAAATGAGCCTCCCTGAACTGCAGACTCATAGGATGTCATAGGATGATGTAGCAATTAAAGTACAATTATAGTTCCATTATTGAATACAGTTAAAAAGCACCAAATCTTGGAAATCCCTCGACAGCAAAGACAATGGAAGGAGATATTAATCTTTTGGAGACATTTTGGAAATGATTAGCCCTCGACCCCCTACCCGGCCAATAATTAGGCCTCTGTTCTGTACCATACTCACTTCCCAGCCCTCCCCTACCTCACTGAACTAACCCTAGTCCAGCCCAATTATAGCTACCAGCAGGCCCTGGAAATGAATTGCCCCAGACACTACCCTAGTCATTAGTCAAGGTCCTGTTCTGCACTTTTCCTACATCCCTGGCCCTTGTTTCTCCATTGGCCCAACCTTGTTATAGCGGTGCAGTAGGCCTTGGGAATAAATAGTTCCAGGTTCCACCTTGACCATCAAGAAGGACCATGCTTGCACCTTATCCACTCATACCAATGGTTTCAGGACATGTTTACTCAGAACAGTCAATAATGTCAGATATTATTAGCCAGCCCTCTTGTTAGCTATTGAGGGCCACTTTGGAATCTGGGCATTGGTAACTGAATTAGCTGATAGTAATTAGCACTTTAATTTTAAATATATTTGACTGTTTATAGTATTATGTTTCTGCTTTGTTTTATTATGTTTACTCTACATGATTTATTGCAATGTTTTACCTTGTTGGAAACCACCCTGAGTTCTCTCAGGGAGACAGAGTGGTATACAAATAATAATAATAACAATTATTATTATTATTTCTACATGTAGAGGGTTGCATCCAGTTTAATGTACATTTCTTCCTTCACATTTGCAGTTTTGACTTCTGTAGATTTGATTATTCACAGATTTCATTGAAAATGTTATTTCTAGGAATCTCTAGGTCCTCCAGTGTGGCTCTGTTGTCAATTTCTTCTAGTCATTCTGCATTATCCATAGAATGTGGAGCGCTGAATGTGTATAACATGCCAATCTGAAATATCACAAGAGTAATTGCATTTTGTCTATACAAAGAAGTTAACTTTTTTGGTATATGGTCGACCTATCATGATCCAAAAGTTATTGGTTCACCATGTGTCCATAGTTTGTAGCCTGTCCACAATAAGCTATTCTAATTGTCCTGAGCAAAAATTATGGTGAACCACTCTAGAGGCGGTTTACCACAGATAAAGCCCCTGGTTAATTTCATCCCTTAGCCAAACCCATCAAAGCAGTGTTTGAATGGAATCTCAACTTATTCTTTACACAAAGCATCCAAAGAGGCGCCCTTCAGTGAACCATGAATCACTTGCCCTGTGGCAACAAAATTCTTCCTGTAACAAGTAGTGAGATGCAGGTACACAAAAAAGGGTGAGGCAGAAAGACACATTCTTCCTGCCCTCGGGCCTCTTCTTAGATCCCCATCTCAGACAGGTTATTCCCTCTGCCCTGCCTATTCATTCATCTCTTCTTGGGAGAGGAGGAGATTTTCCTAATCCATCCTATATGCCCTTCATCTCTAGCAATTAAACTCTCACAAATCTATGTATTGTCGAAGGCTTTCATGATGGAATCTTATGGAATTGCCATAAGTTTTTCGGGCTGTATGGCCATGTTCCAGAAGCAAATCTCCCAAATCTATTCTGACATTTTACCGATCATAGTCCATCTATGTATCAATGCCCAAGCTGCCTAAGCATAGGGGTATCAGCTAAATGGGGGAATTTGTCCCATTACATTTGGGGACATTAAATTATTAGCATTAGAAACCACTTAAAAAACTTTCATTGAGCATGTAGATAGGAGTTCTGAAAAGGAAGCAGGCCAAGATACCACGGGAATGCAAACAAGCACAACTACAAGAATGCTAGGTGTGAATGATTTTCAGCATCTCAATTAAGGTAAATTTCATTTTGTGGGGAATATTTCTGGCAGGAGCTAAATATTTCCTATCTGCAATTTCTGGTTGTGGGGAAACAGTGGCTTTCTAAGAAACTCAGAGAACTGACTAACAGGGCCATAAGGGTATGCATTCACATTAATGTGTGTTGTGTGTGTGTGTGTGTGTGTGTGTGTGTGTGTGTGTGTGTGTTTGTGCGTATTCCAGAAACCACTGTGGACTCCAACTGGTTATAATTATAGTCTCTAGACAGATGTCCTTCCTGCTGCTTTAATCAGAACTCAATTACAGCAAAAGAACAGCCTTGAGAAAATAGGCAGCTGAGCTGTACTCAAGTCACATTTCCCTGGACATCATGACAGATTAAGGAGAGATGTGGAAGGGTGAGTGTGGGAAGGGGATTTGCATGGTCCCTGGCTACAGTTACCTTCCTCTCCCTCAGGAAGCACCTCTCATTTGAACACATTTGGAAAACATCTCAGCATATTAATACCATAATAGACTGTCAGATCCTTTTTGTGACCCAAATATAACTCTTACTTTTGGTTCTTTTTATTATTAGATGCTGTAAACATTCCACAAGAGCATCATGTGACATTATACATCGAGTCTGACAGAACAGAGAAATAGAACTAATGCAAAGCAGCTCTTTGCTACACATAAATACTGAATGGAAGAGTTGTTCACTCATAAATCCATTTTCATATCTCATGTATACATATCATATATGTTCACATTTTTCTACACAAGGCCCTCAGCATACACATTTTGGTGCATAATTCTCCCCTATGTATGCATGTTTGTATGCAACATTGCGCAATGTACACATTTTTGTTTGTAACTTTCCCCATTATTTATTTATTTTATTTATTTAGAAGATGTGTATACCGCCTTTCTCAGCCCATGGGCAATTCAAGGTAGTTTACAGAGGCAAAATTCAATGCCCAAGCATCATAAAACATTTAAAAACAATTAAAACATTAGCATATAATATGCAATAATGGTAAGGTCAATAAAACATATATCATTTCCGTCTCCTAGTTTAAAAAAAAAGGTCCAATCTTATCATCCAATCATTCCATATTCCTATGTCTGTTACACTGCCTTAAAAATTTCCAAACGCTTGCTCAACCAGCCAGGTCTTAACTTTCCTCCAGAATGGTAAGAGGGAGGGGACCAATCTAATGTCCTTGAGAAGGGCATTCCACACCTGAGGGGCCACCACTGAGAAGGCCCTGTCTCTTGTCCCCGCCAAACCTATTTGTGACGCAGGAGGGATCAAGAGCAGGGACTCCCCAGATGATCTTAATGTCCTAGTTGGTTCATAGAAGGAGTTGTGTTCGGACAGGTAGGTTGGGCCAGAACCATTTAGGGCTTTATAGGCTAAAGCCAGCAATTTGAATTGTGCCCGGTAGCAAACTGGCCGCCAGTGGAGCTGAAGCAACAGAGGAGTAATATGCTCCCTGAGCGCTGCTCCTGTTAGTAAACTGGCTACCATCCGTTGGATCATTTGAAGCTTCTGGACAGTCTTCAAAAGCAATCCCACTTAGAGCGCATTGCAGTGGGGATGTAACCAGAGCGCGGACTATCATGGCCAAGTCAGACTTCCCAAGGTACGGGTGCAGCTGGCACACAGATTTTAATTGTGCAAATGTTCCCCTGGTCACCACCGAAACCTGCGGTTCCAGGCTCAGCTATGAATCCAGGATCACACCCAAGTTGCGATCCTGCATCTTCAGGGGAAGTGTAACCTTGTCCAACACAGACTGTAACCCTATGCCCTGTTCAGCCTTACAACTGACCAGGAGTACCTTTGTCTTGTGTGGATTTAATTTCAATTTGTTCGCCCTCATCCAGATCATCACAGCAGCCAAGAACCGGTTCAGGACCTGAACAGCCTTCTTAGTAGCAGGTGGGAAGGAGTGACATAGTTGGACGTCATCTGCATACAGATAACACCACACCCCGGAACTCCAAATGATCTCCCCCAGCAGCTTCATGTAGATGTTAAACAACATGGGGACAGTATTGAGCCCTGAGGAACCCCACAAGACAATGATTGTGATGTTGAACAGGTATCCCCCAATAACACCTTCTGGGTGCAACCCTCTAGAAAGGACCGGAGCCACTGTAAAACAGTACCTCCAAGGCCCATTCCACAGAGGAGTCTTAGAAAGATACCATGGTTGACGGTATCGAAGGCCGCTGAGATGTCCAGCAGAACCAACAGGGACACACTCCCTCTGTCTACCGTAGCTCCTGGTGTAGATCATCAACTAAGGCGACCAAGACTGTCTCAGCTCCATGCCCCCGTTTAAAGCCAGACTGCACCGGATCCAGATAATATGTGTCTTCCAAGAATACCTGGAGTTGTGAAGCCACCACACGTTCCAGGACTTTGCCTAAAACACGGAGATTGGAAACAGGCCGACAGTTGTCTAATTGAGTGGGGTCCAGTTATGGTTTTTTCAATGTTTTATTATAGCTTGTTTTAAGCTCGCTGAAATGTTGGCTTCACAAAGGGAGGCATTAACCACCACCTTCACCCACAAGGCCAATCCCCCTCTGGCTTCCTTTACAAGCCAGGATGGGCAGGAGTCTAGGATGCATGATGGCCTCATTCCTCTGCGTATCTTGTCCACATCTTCAGGTTTCACCAACTGAAATGAATCCATCAAAATTGGACAAGCAGATGCTCGTATTACATCCTCAGAGACTGCCGTTAACATATCTCCAGACCAGAACAGATCAAAGCGACTTTGTCTGCAAAGAACCAAGCAAATGCTTCACAGAGGGCTCCCATCCTGCATGGTGGAATTTAAAAGGTGTCTAACAACTCGGAAGAGCTCCGTTGGACAGTTCCTTGCAGACGCAATATTGGCCGCAAAGAAATCTTTATTTGCGACCTTTATTGACACGGCATATGCCCTTAGAAGGACATCAAGCCATGTTCGATTTGGCTCACTCAGATCTACGCAAACTTACAACCTGATAATATGATCCCTATTTCTATCTACTGAAGTGATTTGTGGTTCTGCAGAGTCTAAAGGCTTACTGTGAATTGTTACCTTCAAGCTTACTGGTCTCCCTCCTGATGGTTCTTTATTTTTACTAGGAATTGACAGCTCGTCAAACAGACAACATCTCTAAAAAGAGGACTGGCAGTGCTTTTGAAATGAGAAGTTCTCTCTGTAAAACAGAACATGTGGCCACCCCAGGAACTGACAGTCATTGCTTTAAAATTCATTTGAGACTGAGTGCTTTCATCCTCAAGAGAATAAAAGTCAAATATTAATAAATTATAACATGGCAAGCACCCACAGAAAAGTTTCTGAGAAGCTTCAGATGACAGAAACATGACTAATGTGTTTTTGTTGTTATAACCCTCTAGTTGACTAAGATTTATGGCATAGGGTTTTCAGAGGAGGTTTGCCAGTTTCTTCCTCTTAGGTTGAGAGAGTGTTGCCCCTGCTACACTGCCATATAAAAACCCAATCAGCTCTGAACTGGATTATATGGCAATGTAGACTCAGATAAACCAGTTAAAAGCAGATAATGTGGATTATCTGATTTGATAATCTGGATTATATGGCAGTGTAGAAGGGACCTGTGATGCTCCACAGCTGAGAAGGGTTTCCAACATTGGCTTCCAACATTGGCTTCCTACAATCCTAGTCCTGAACTCAGGGACCACCATACCATGCAACTCCTGATTTATGAGTATGTGATCCTTAAGAAAAAATATATTATATAGCTCTTCAAACTATTATGGCAATGAAGGGTTATAATAGATTTCTGTTTGTTTCTTTGTCTTTCATTTTTGCAAACTAGATCTTAAACAGTAGGAAACAAGTTTCCCACTGGCAAATTTCATGGAAAACTGCCCCAGATGTTGCTCAGTGGTTGGTCCTCTAACCCAGTGAATTTCCTCAGGCTCTGCCTGTGCTCCCAGTGAGAAAGAAAGAGAACACAGATCAGCACAATATGTTTTCTTCCGAGCTGAAAACTCTGAGAAGTGCTGAATGTACACCACTGGAAATTGAAGACAGATTTAATGATAAAAAGCTCCAATTGATTAATAGCTTTGACATTTATAATTACCATTCATTTTGAAAATCCTAGATGCCTCAGTTACCCTTATGCCAGCACACAATACTTTATATAAGTCTAAAAAGTTTAGTCAAAATGTTGACCCTAAAAACCAGTCACCTTAACCATGGGTAAATATGCGTACTCTACCTTAACGTGCATAAAAAGGAGCCATTCCCATCTCTGAGGAGAGTGGCAAAGGGCACCAGCTTAATCTGTCCCAGGAGAACCCCAAAGAAAGACCTGACTCACTCTTGTTTCTCCAATATGATTCTACTTTTGAACTTTTAACATACCTGGATGGGGAAAATTGTGAGTGGCATGGCTCTTTCCCCTCCCTGCATAATGATCCTCAACTTATCCACAAGTCATATCAAAATCCATAATTTAGCCTCCTAACCTTCCTTTGATTTATACATGAGTTTATATGGTATAGACTTCTAAACAGGCAATCAGTAATTAGCCATGTGAGTTCAACCAACTTTAAAATTCAGGTTGCTGTCTCACTCTGTTACCAAACATGGCAAAACCAAAATATTAGCAAAGGTTCAAAAGGTAATTTTGTGTTGTGTTCATGTAAGACATACCTTGGAATGTCCCTGTCAGAGTTTTAAAATGGTTAAGAAGTTATTTCCTGTCCCAGTGCCTTATGAAACCTGTCATTAGATTTCTAAAATATGAATGAGTTGTTATAATGTACACTCATGTCTTTTTAAACATGCACTTGCACTGTAGTTTTATTATTACATATCAGCTTGGTAAGTCACACATCACAAATATCTAGTATGTAGTGGGTTGCTGCGAGTTATCCAGGCTCTTGTTTATTGTTTCAAAGCCATAAATAAACAAATATATAGAAAGGACCCAGTGTAAAGAAGAGAGAAGAAATATTAGGTTGAAAACCCCAAAAGTTTGCACACTCATAAATGTGGAGTATTTTATCTTACCAAAAATGTTTTGCTTCCTCACTACAATTTGGGGAGGGAATCTTTGACCCAAAAGTCTAACTCAGTCCCATCACAAAGACTCTAAAAGGGATGCCGCACTAGCTCCACAAAATCCTCTTGAGCAGTGGTTCTTAACCTGTGGGCACGGACCAACAGTGGGCCGCAAGGACAAAAACCTTGTTTCTTTCTCTTTATTTTATTTTATTTATTTCTGCTCCTTTCACACCACCTGTGACACCTTCCCTGTCATTGACCATGGCATATGTTCTGTATCAAAAGCTAGAGTTGATGTGATCTATCCAATGCAATTTTCTGGAACAGCACCCCAAACCAAATCTAAAATTGACCAAAACCTGATTCGTAACCCTTTTGTTACTAATGTTGGAGAATGATCCCTGGTCAAAGTAGTCCCTAGTCAAGTGGTCCCTAGTCAATGTGACCCCTGGTCAAAGTGGTTCCTGGTCAAATGGTCCTTGGTCAAAAAAAGATTGGGAACCATTGCCCTTAAGTAATCCCCCCATTCATTCCCCACCAGAAAAAGAACACATTCCCCTACTTACTAGTCAGAGAATGGATCAGTGGATTCTTGGGGTTAAAGTTCTAAAAAGTAACTCCTTAGGCTTTGTTTCTGTCACTATTTCCAACCCTTCTGAACCTGATTTAATAATAATAAAAATGAAACCACCCAGGGTTATAATAGGAATGAGGACAAAAGTAATTCTGCACCTCCATGAAAATTCCTTTTAGTCACTTAATTTCACATTATCTTGGTCACTTTTTTCGTTTTCTTTTGAAACCTAAAGGCTCAGCTGAAGTTTTACATTACGGCATTGCAAGAAATTAGGCTACTGAATGAAAACCTCACAACATCTGAGGATGCCTGCCATAGATGCAGGCAAAACATCAGGAGAGAATGCTTGTAGAACATGGCCATATAGCCTGAAAAACCTACAACAGCTCACTGAATGAAAACTTCATTTGGGAGGGCAGATGTCTTCCTGCGAGCCAATTCCCTTGTTTTTCCCTCCTCAAAACTACACCCGAAACCACCCCAAGCTTCCCCAACAAAGGGGATATGCAAATGATCCTGCTATACATGCACATCATCTTCCATCAGTTTTTTCTATTTTGATTGTCTCAGCATATATCAAACAAGAACATTTTAGCCCTCATTTGTCAGTCGATTAATATATTTATCAAAAGCTCAGAAGTGAATCTGAAAAAAGAATTTCATATGAATCCAATGTCATGTAAATTTTGAGAATGTAGATTTAAAAGATAGAATCCTCTTTCCTCATCTGCAGCTGTCAGACTATTAAAAAAACACTTAGCACATCATAGTGAAAATCACTGGCATATCTTGCTTCCCATTGGAAGGAAGGCGCAAAATATTATACAAGCTGATGTTGTACTGCATTATGACATTCAGTAGGAAGCCAATACTATACAATGTGCTAATTGGCAACTGTTGTGTTGACATGTGTATCTATTAATACTATATGTTTGAATCTGATGTATTTCTATAATTCTTAAAATCTTATTTTAACTTTTATCTTGTAAAATTTAATTATGTTATTTTAATTAGAATTATAGAATTGTAGAGTTGGAAGAGAATTTGTGTGCCATCCAGTCCAACCCCCTGCCAAGAAGCAGGAAAATAGCATTCAAAGCACCCCCAAAAGATGACCATCCAGCCTCTGCTTAAAATCCTCCTTAGCAGGAGCCTCCACCACACTTTGGGGTAGAGAGTTCTATTGCTGAACAGCTCTCACAGTCAGAAAGTTCTTACTAACGTCAGAGTGCTGTAAATCACTTTAAATCCCAATCTGGGGAAAAGAGATAGGGGGAATGATGACAACCATCACAACAACAAGATATACATTTGAAACCTAAGCTGCAATATCTACTCTCATGACTGACACAAGATTCTTACTATTAATTCTTTTGAAAGACTGAGAAACAATCAAATTAAACCTAGACCTCCCATCCCAAAATAAAATGGGACATAGTTGAAATACCAAACTGAAGACTTTCGCTTTCAGTTTTCCGATGCCCACATGAACCAAGAATCAAAAATAAGCATTTCCAGATGCCTTTTTCAAATGTAAGAATTCCTCCCCATTTGTGCTCTGCAACAGCCTTTCCCAATCAGATGTGTCCAAGATGTGTATGGATGATGGGAACTGTTCCCAACCTATCTAGAAAGTGTCAGGCTTGGAAAAGCTGCCATGCAAGGAAAGTAATTTAACTTGTGATGAGAATTCTGAATTCATTTCAAGACCCAACAACATTCCTTCAAGATGTGAGTGAATTTTAAACAGCTCCTTCAGCTTGGACAATGGAAACAGTCACTTACCAGTTAATGTAACCCCAAGCCTTTGAGGAATCCTTGGATATCACTGCATGACAGATATTTTTCTGTATCCCCAGGGCAAAAGAGACCCGCCTTTACAGCTTTCCTTCCTTCCTCACAAAACATAGCTGTTGCTTCTTTCTCCCAGTTTTTGATCTGAAGATTGCAGCCCCACCCAAACTTAAAGCCAACACATTATTTCAGCCTTACAAAAATGAATAGGAGAAGGGAAATAGGATAATTTCTTAAGTGGGAAAGACTCTGAAATGCATGTAATCTAATTCCACAAAACTGTATTCTGCTCTGATCCTCTGGGGGCAGAAAGGGGTTCCAAATACCCAAACAAGCCCAATTTCTTCTGATTCTTTTAGGGTTATAAAATTGTCATGAATTTCATTCTCACAGGAAAGAATGAATCATTTCACAAATTTTCCTCACTGTAGGAAGCCTGACTGCACCGTTTTCAAAGTTATTTGGAGTTTTGGACTTATGTGCAATAATAAATTTCTGGAGGTTTTTGTATGTTGTGTGTGTTCTGAAAATTGTATTCTGAAGAAACAGTTAAAAATATTATTGTATATTATTATATCCATGTTTTTGTGATATGAATGCAAATTCAAATAGCTCAGTCAAAAGAACATTGTCCCTACGCTTGGCTACTGGATGAAGCATAACTGAAGTTTAGTTCTAGAAACCTCAATGAATACCAAAATCCATGAATGCTCTAGTCCCATAATAATAATAATAATAATAATAATAATAATAATAATCACCCAAGCTGAAAATCAACTATGCAGAATCACAGGCTATTTTCCAGCTCAGTCCTTCCACAATCTTATATCTGAGGACTCCTCTAAGGAAGGTGTTCAAAAAATGGCTACTCTGGAGAGTTTCCAGTAGAGTTGCCTCTGCAAAGATCATGAGAACTAAGGGAGGGTGAAAGGAAGCAGTGAAGGAAGTGAAGCACTTACTATAGCCCTGTAGAGTGGGGCCTTGCTATTTGCTGGTTTCAGGAGTTCCCATGTATACTCAGATTAATAGATGCTTAAGTCCCATCATATACAATGGCATAGTGAAATGCCAACCCTTATATAAAATGGATTTTTGAAAAATATTTTCAAGCTGTGCCATCTGAAATGACTGGTTACCAGACATCCTGATAGGACTGATCTTTAGATTTCTTGCAAATATCCCATTAATGAGGGAGAGTGATTGCAGAAATAAGCCTAATCTAGAACCACTCCAATTCTGGTTCCAATCTTGCCACAAGAAAGTGTTTAGGCTACTTCAGACAATATTGCTGTTATTGTATTTTGTACCTCTGCAAGACTCAGTCTTCAAAAATCTAATTATATCAAGTCTGATAATAATTTCATCCTAATCATTTTTAAATAATATTTGAAATGTCTCCTTTAATTCCTTTGCTTGTTCCTGTCTTCCCTTCATGGAGGTTAAATGGGTGCCCTTTGAACCTAAGACATTGTGAACGAGAGAGGGCTGGCTAGACTGAATGAGATAAATTTGTTCCAAGGCCACCTGTCAAAACTGAGCAAGAATTTGGGCCTGAATTTGCCTTCTTCAAACCAAGTAATGCTCCAACACAACTTGGGGGAGTTATTTTGTAATACATAATGCCAGCTGTAGGCCTCTGAAAGTTGGAGCCCAGAATAGCAATTTCTTCAAGGTTGGCTTGTGTAACATTTCAGTTCTGTTCGTGGCAGGTCACAGCTGTGATGCATTTTAAAAATACAGGCTGAGATTCAGGTCCACATTATATTTATGCTTTTACTAGTGATAACTTGAACCTCAAGAGAAACTCAGTTCATGATCTGAACATATGCATTACTATTCCAGTATCAAAGATAAATAATCTTAGTCCAGTTAGTCTGCAGTGACCTGTAACTAGGGATGGGTGAGAAATTTGATTTCATACTAAATTTGTACTTTCCAAACCTAAATACAAACAAACTCAGTTAAGATGCAGACATCTACATGTGTTAACATTTGCTATGCCTACATAGCATCGTAGTTTGTGCATTGAACTAGGCCTCTGGAGGCCAGGTTTCAATTCCTATGAAAGTCACAGGGTGACCTTGGTAAATTACATAATCCCTGCTGTCCCAGAAAACCCCATGATAGGTTTGTCTTAGCAGTCCATAATTCCAGAAACAACTAGAAGGTACACAAGAATAACGTATGTAGTTTGTACACACACAAAAATGAAAGCCCGCACACATTTGAAAAAGTCTGCAAATTGTGGCTTCAACATCTCTTCTAGAGAGTCAGAAAATTTGACAGGACAGAGTTTGAGGTGGCACAGCGGTCTATGTGTGCAGGGAAAGAAGTACCAGAGGATAACCAGCTTTCTCACAATCTCTTGAAAAGGCTTTTTCTATAAACAACAAGTACCTAATTGGACCTTGGAATGAGAATATATATATATATATATCTCACAAGAAAAATTCTTATAGAAACACTTCATTCACTGGAAAAACGCTTGTACAAGTGTGCATATTGTTAATAAAAAGCCCGGAAAATGTGCACATTTGTGAAGATCCACACAAAAGTAAAGGGAAAGAGAAATTGTCACAATGCAGGGTCTCGGCCCAGCCCCTTAATCACACACACAGAGACGGTAATCAGCTAACTATTTATTGAATAATAAAAAACAGGTGAAAAGGTAAATTGTCCATAAAAGTATCAAAAGGTTCAATCAAAATGGTAAAGAGTTCTTGGGTAAATCCCAAGGCAAAAGGCTTGGCAAGAGTTCCCGCAAAATCAATGCGGATCAAAACAAACTTAGTCCGTGGCAATTCAAACAAAGCAAAGTTCAAGGAATCAAAGGCCCAAGAATCTTCTTGGCAAACACGAGCCCCAACCCTGGCTCCGTGGATCTTCACTCGCTTCACTCCCTTCAGATCAGAAGTGGCCGAGCAACTGAGGATCCGTTCCCACGGATCCTATACTTAATTCCCTTGGTGAGACCCACAGCGCTCTAGGCTTCTGCGCCAATCTGTGCTACGGGACCTAGCGCTCCTTTGGCGCTCTAGGCTTCGGTGCCATTCCCTCCTACTGGACTCAATGCTCCGTCTCCTATCAAAGCTCCATCCTTGCCTCCCAGCACCTGGCTCACTATCTTCGTGAGAGCCAGACTCCCTTTCAGCTTCCATGGGCTCATTCTCCGCTATCTCCCTGACCCTTTCTTGCGAACCGAAACCACCTGGTCTCTCATACTGATTATCTGAATCAGCACCCTCAGTGTCAGCCTGACTTTCCCAGCTTTCATACCCATCGGGCCAGCCATCATCCCATTCCAAACTCTCTGTGGGAGATGAAGGCCCAGCTGCCTCAGCATCCCCTTCCTCTGTCTCCCCATCAGCCGCAATTGACCCTAATGCAAGCGGGACCCCCGGGGCAGCCCCCTGCCCCCCGGCACGAATGAGAATTGGGTTGCTACAGAAATGATATGTGTATTCAGTCTAGAGAGAATTCAGCAGTGGAAAAATTAAAACCTAAGCATGACACAAGTGCTTATCTTTGTTTGCAACAAGAGCCAAATATAAGCAAACTTATTTTCCAAATTATTATTTTTTCAGGAAAAAAGAGAATTGAAATTATGCCAATGTGTTACTTTTCTTTAAAAAATATTTTCTTTTCCTTCTAGGTGTATTTGGCTATTTTATTTCAATAGAAACAGGAGAAGAACAAACTTTCTCTTGAGGCACTTCTCTTCCATTGAAATTGAACTCAGATCTGCTGCCTTGATATCTGTTCTTCTCTTCAAGAGCTCCAATGCTGTAAACCTATGCATCAGGGATGGAAAGCCAGATACTGCCTACAAGATAGAATGCAGTCTTCCTTTCCTACTGCTTTTTGTCTTAGCAAGCATCATTGTCCTTTTGTCAGTGAATCATGTATTCCCATGATGTGCCCAAAGTACAACAGTCACAGTTGTCTTCCTATCAGCCCTTTTTCTCTGTCCAACTTGCAAATCCACACACAGAAAATGCAAATAATAGAGCACTGATGACCAAGGCTTTGGTAGTCAGTGATACATCTTAATTCTTTAGGATCTTGTCTAGTTCCTTCACAACAATGACGGAAAGGATATACTTCAGTCTTCATCGACCCGCATTTCCATCTTCCCATCGTTCGGGTCTGTTGTCCATGTTCTATTTTTTTGATGGTTGTGAAGAATCAAGGGATCCGGCCCGGTGAGTGCCGGCTCGCATTCCATGGATCCTCTGGGAACTGGGACCCTTGTGTTTGGACCAACTATCAGTCTTTATCGAATGTGGTTTTAATTGAGAAGACTGCTCCTCTACTATAAACAAATGTAGCATGCCTAGGATAAAGGACAATATGCTTGTTGCAAGATAATATAGATGAAGTAACACACAAGTAATCCACAGGTGCTGTGTATCACCGCCAGTGGCCAAGCAAGTAGGAACGCTGTGTGAGTTGTAAGCATTCAAGTATACAAATCACAGTGCTTCAGACAGTATTTCCAAATATATACAAATGCTAGTGCTAAAATTATTATGAGGCAAAGGTAAAAACAAATACAAGCATGGAATTCAAAGGGTACCTACAACCTCCCAACTCCCAACTCACGCTGCGATGCAATGGAAGAAATCCATATAATGGGATATCGTTGTATTCATGGAGGAAGGGAGGCCAAAGAAGTCAATTCCCGATGGATGGATCTCCGCCTCCAAGATGTCGCTCTAGAAATAATTGGGCTTCCACCGAGTGCTCGGAGTGCAGATATCGGGTATCAATCTTTCTTTCTTTCTTTCTTTCCCCTTCCTTCTGTCTTCTCTTCCTTCCCGGAGTCCTGAGCATGCCTTTTGCAGAGCCAGGTTTGATGTGTCCCTTCATTCTACCAGGGGAATCCTTTTCTCATAGTATGTATATACTCACATTTAGTTGAATTCAGTCTAAAAATATTATATATATATATATGGCTCTCACTGAAATAAATTTCCAAATATTTTGCTTTCATGGCTCTCGGAGTCAAAAAGGTTCCCGACCCCTGCTCTATCTTGCAACTATTTCCATGCAAACATGGGATTTTTCCCCATAGCTACAGATAATTTTCTGTTTATGTAACATGAGTATGGGATGTTTCATTTGTATTATTTATTTTTCCATGCACAGAGAGCCTCTTCAGCAGAGTTCTCAAAAGCTCAAATGCTTCAATGTTTTAGACTTACTAGAAGTACAGGAGAAAATCAATTAAAAGTGGGTCATGGAGAGAAGTAAAAGAGCATTCTGGGTCAGGGAAGGAGCCCCATAATCCATGTGTAAAACTAAGGGTTTCCTATAAGCCATAGTTCTTCAGGGGCCCCATTCTGCTTTGTGCTTAAGATCCAAGGTTGTGTTATGCCCACTTTCAGATTAGTCTCAAACATGAAGAGTTGAAGTGGTTTGGCCCGAGTCACAGAGTGAGTCAATGACTTTGGATCTTTAGAGACTCTTCCCCTCCTCTCTTCACCACACCCTAGACAACACTGAGCAATTAAATCAAGATGTTTAGGAGGAGGGGGACTGGAAATGAAAAGCCCAGGGTTGTCCATAGGAAACAATTCACTAGTGATTTCAATGTACAATGAAGACAAATTTTAAAAGCATATTAACAGAGTTTTTGGTTAAGACAGTTTTTTGATATTTCTGTATCATACTTTGGGCATATCATGAGACAGCATGGCTCTTTACTGACTCAAATTTAAACAACTAAGTTCCCATATTTCACATAATTTCTTAATTAGATGTAAAGGCATTTGCTCTATTTCAGGGCTGTCCAACTTCTACCGGCCCAGGGGCCTGAATTCCGGTCACTGATTACCTGGGGGGCCGTAGGGTCTGCCCCCGCCCCGGCTCCGCCCCCAGCTCCGCCCTCTCCCCGGCGCCCTCTCCCCGGCGCCCTCTCCCCGGCGCCCTCTCCCCTTATTTTTATTTAATATTAAATATATTTAATTCCATCCTCCCCTCTCCCCTTATTTTTATTTAATATTAAATATATTTAATTCCATCCTCCCCTCTCCCCTTATTTTTATTTAATATTAAATATATTTAATTCCATCCTCCCATCCCCTTATTTTTATTTAATATTAAATATATTTAATTCCATCCTCCCCTCTCCCCTTATTTTATTTAATATTAAATATATTTAATTCCATCCTCCCCTCTCCCCTTATTTTTATTTAATATTAAATATATTTAATTCCATCCTCCCCTCCCCCTTATTTTAATGTATCCCATCTCCCCTTATTTCATCTTTAAATATATTTAATTTTATATTTAATACATGAGGGGAGATGGGGGAGACAATGAGGAGCCCCCTGAGGAGCCCCCTGCTTCGGCCTACCTTTTCCAAACGCGCAGGATCCAGGAGTACCCGGATGACGAGAGAGGCCGACTGATGACCGACTGAGTCGAAGAAGGTCCTAATCGCGTCTGTGGGCCTCAGCGATCCAGTAGTAGAGTAGCCAAAGAGTATCGCGAGAATACGCAATGCACACGGGATTTCGCTGTCAACGCCGGCGTGATCTCGCGTTGACAGCGAAATCCCGTGTGCATTGCGTATTCTCGCGATACTTGCTCCAAACCCGGAAGTAGGTGTTTTTTCAATTTTTTATTATTTATTTTATTTTTCAATTTTTATTTTTTATTAAAAAGCTTTGGGGGCCGTAGGAAGGGGCTGGGGGCCTATACGCCCCCCCCCCCGGGCCGCCAGTTGGACAACCCTGCTCTATTTCATACAGGGCTCAATTCAAATCACATTTATCTCAATGAATCTACTTCGCTGAAACTAACATTGCATGTAGTTCACAGAATACCTGAATATAAGCAGTACCCAAGTAATGAACAAGATAGGTTCTGTAGGTTTGTTCTTAACTTGAATTTGTATTAAGTTGGAACATGTACATTTTAAGTGTAACTACAGCCACATACACACACATGGCTTGGTTGATCAAAAAATGGCTCAAAACTAATTTCGGATGTAGGGGGTGCTGGTGGTTCAATTCAAAAGTCACTTTTGAAATTTTCCAATTTTTATTTTTTGAAACTTTCAGAAACGTACAAATTGATTCGTTAATGTGCATGCGCAGTAGGGAAAAACCGCACTGGCACTGGGGAAACTTCAGGGGATTCTCCCTCCCTCATTTTAAAATCAATCCTGATGAAACTTGCTACAGTGGTAGAACACATGGATCGCTGTTTGCTCACCAAATTTCATAACCTTTGCCTTATCTATGGATTTTTGGCAAATTTTCAAAGTTTTTTAAAATTAAAAACTTTTTAATTATAAAGAAAATCTGTTCCTGTTTTGAAAGTATTATTTCCTGTTTCATTGGGTGGTCTTTACTTTGAAAGTAGTCGTTCTACTCCAGAAACTTTGTTTGTGAGACACAAACTGTGTTAAATTGGTGGAGAACAGATATCATAGTACAGACCGCATTAAGGGACATTTAAGCAGTTTATCTTCTCTTGGCTTTGCAAAAGTTGCTTCTTGCTTTTGCTGCCTTCTTTAGACTCCTTTGTAGATTCAATCAGTTTATTTTATATTTAGATGAAGACTGCTAGAGATAGCTGTTTTAGGTCCTTCAGCCATTTAAAAATTCCCTTGACTTTACCAAAGTTGCTTAATGGTTGTGAAAATTAAAATAACCTTGGGAGACTTCCAAACATTATGGAATATTTCCGGGGGGGGGGGGGGGAAGGTAAGTGGTTCAAATTTGGATCCCCCCCCCTTTCCTACATGGTTCAAAAACCGCTTCGGATGTCCAAATTTGTATGTTTTTTTCAGAATTTTAGTCATTTCCGAGTGAACCTATCCAACCCTAATACAAACATATACATACATACACATTGTGTGTGTGTGTGTGTGTGTGTGTGTACAGACACACAGAGAGAGACATGCATGCTTTGGATAGAATAGTGAAGGATGTGGAGTTTGTTTTGAACTCTTTCAGGAGTGAATTTCCCTTCCTAGGGGTAGATTTCTCTTGCTTCCTGTTGTATCATCCCTGTTCTTAACAATGAATAGTTAGTAAGTTGGATATTTGTAACTCGAAGACTGCCAGTACAACTTAACGTGAAATAACTTTTGAATCATTTTTTTTCTTTAGCCAGATGAGTTCTTTTGGGGAGATAGGGCAGGACATAATTAAAGATTATTATTTGAAACACAAATAGATGAGTCCACAGCAGACACTCTGCTGGCTGTTGTTCTTGTTATTATTATGATTATGATTGTTATATGATAGCTTATGTCATTTCTGTTATGCCCAGCAAAGTTTCCTGAGAACATCTGGAAGCTTGCACATAGCTAGAACACCCTGATCTGAAATATTATTTACCCTTGCTTATTACGACCTGACATTCAAAACAAAACAAGCAAGCCGACCTAGTGAATTATAATTAGAAACCTTTAATTCAGGGCTTTGTCAGTTCACATCTGAAAGAGGACACACACAATTACAAAAACACAGCATCTGCTTGAAGCCTGAACTGCTGTTACAAAACCCGGTGATTCTCATGTCAGGGAGATGGCAAATCCATTCCAGGCTTTAGCCTGAACTTTAGTGGAGCTATCCAACGTTAACAATGTGTATGTGTGTGGCTTCAATCTGTTGACCTATGGCAATTTCATTACATTCATCAAGTTTTCATAGGCAATACTCAGAAGCGATTTCATTTATTATTTACAGTATTTGTATTCTGCTCTTCTCACCCCGAAGGGGATTCAGAGCAGATTACAGAACACATATATGGGAAACATTCAATGCCAATTATACAATGATAGGACAGATGGCCAGATAAAGGCAAAGAGGCTTTCCCAACTTCAGCTTCTTGGAGGTTGTGCTTGGTTCCAGCCATTGGGGGGGGGGGGGGAGTGCTTTCGCTCAATCTTCCCTTCCAAAGAGCTTGTAAACTTCCTCAATTTTTTATCGCCAGCATTTCCTGGGTGCCTTAATACCTCCCTGCTTTTAACGCAGTACCTATTTATCTACCCACATCACTGCTTTCAATCTGCTAGGTAGGCCGTGAGCTGGGCTGAATGGTCAGACACTCACCCTGGCCCAGGCTTTGAACTGTCAACCTTTCAGTTGGCAAGATTTACTGCCGCTTGGTGGTTAACTTGCTGGGCTGAAGCCCAGCCCTTGTCAGTTCCTTCTTCTGAAATAGAGCTTTCAGCACCTGGTATTGGTTGGCGATCTCCCAACCAAGTATTAGTAATGGAAAACCCTTCTTAGCTTTGAAAGATCAGCTGGGATCTAGTGCCTTAGGGCATTTAAGAGCTTAGGCAATGAATACTAAGCCAAATAAGCTTAGTATCTTGGGGGGAAAGGTGGAGCAAATTTTTAGGATGCTAGTGGGGATAATGACAATTTTGCATGTTTTTATTAATTTGGGAGATTTTCTGCATCAATGTGTTGTTGAAGGCTTTCATGGCCAGAATCACTGGGTTTCAGCAACCCAATTTAAAACAGAACCAGAAACTGCCCCAAAGCAAACAATTGGGGGGGGGGGGGGGTTAGGCTTCACAGATCACAAAAGTAGGGTGCAAAGCCTCCACTTTGCCTATGAGCCATATTTTGCCTACCTCCAACCTAAATGATGTGACCTCTATTAAATGCAACAAGAGTGGCAGCTTGGCTCTCCATAGCCTTTGCCTATTTCATCTCAGCAATTCTACCTTTGTGGCGAGATTCAAGACCTTTGCTGCACCAGAGATGAATGACACTGAGCATAGTTAGCAATCTGCAAGCCCACATGAAGATAAAGCACCACAGCATGAAGGCATGGGGCTGTGATGACAGCTGATTGCAATGTTAGGGACCATCATAAGACCACAAGATCTTAAAACAGTGGCGCAAGATCATCAGTTTCCTGCACACTAGGATAAGCATAAAAACTAGCAGCCAGTATTGATAAAAATGGGATGACTTGACTCTTGTGTGATATGAAAGGAGATTAGAAAGAACCATGACTATTATTATTAGCCAAGCAGTTCATTTTATATACAACCTCATCAGCTGAATACAAACTGCAACATTTTGTATTGTAGTGTTCATTTGTAACACACACATAAACTCCCTTTTTCATTTGTGCATCAGTGATCAGAGACAAAGGAGAAGATGTTTCAACACTTGACCTTTCTCTAGAGATGTCACTGTTTTTGTTCTATTTCAAGGGAAGATCAATACAGCACACAATGTTTTAAAGTGTCCATGTAGGGGAAGGAATCCTCCAGCATTTTTAAATATATTCAGATTGTAATTATGATGATTTGGAATAAACACGAACAAACACACGCACAATAAATGTAATTATGTCTAAAACAGGCAAAGCATGATTGGAGCTTTTATTCCTTTGAATTAAATTTATTTTGACACTTTTGTGCCTCTTTCATTGTAGTGAAACAATTTTATTTTACTATTCAAAAGAAATGAGACAAAATAAAACAATAGGAAGAAATTAGAAGGTTATATCCAAACAAATACTGACCAATTCAACACTCATTTCTAACTGTTTCGCACACTAGAACATAAACCAATGGGTTCAAATTCCAAGAAAAGAGATTTCATCCAAATATTAGGAATAATGTCATGGTTGTAAGAGCTGTTCAACAGTGGGAGAAACTACCTCAGAGGATAGTGGAAGTTCTATCTTTGGATGTCTTTAGTCAGAGGTTGGATGGCCATATTTTGGAGTGCTTTAGTAGTATATTTCTACCTGATGGGAATTGGATTAGATGGTCCTTGTGGTTCCTTCCAAATCTATGATTCTGTAAGCCAACAAACACTGCTTTAATTGGCTTTAGAGCTCTAGGATTTCAGATGGGCATCCTTCTCAGTTGTAAGCCAACCTACAAATTTCTGAACTCAAAGCACAGTAATGGCAGATTCCTGAGTAAAAGCTGCTTGTCCACCATTTCTAATCCCCTGCAATGCCAAATTCAATAAGTCTTAGCCAGCGGCCTGCAGGCAAGGAATCTCTAGAAGTCCCTTCAGTCTGGAATGGGTTTCTTAAAAAAAAAAAGAAGAAGAAGCTTGCAAAAAATCATCTCAGAGTGCTGTTTTCTTGTGATCTTTACATACACTGGGAACAACAGGAATAAGGGCCCGTGTTTTCAACTCTTGTCCCTAACCTTTAGGAAGCTGCAGTTAGAATCCTAGAGTTAGTTCTAACTGAATAGAGCAACACATTGGTAGACATGAGCGTAAGGGAATAATGCAAAAACAACTATTGTTATAAGTAAAACCCATAGCAGCAAAGCTTTACAACAGGTATAGACAACAGTGGTTGTACAGCTGCTTGTGATATTTGAAAACTTACTTTGTGACCTGGCCCCTGCAGCTAGAGGAATTCAACCCACTCTTCCACACAACCCAGCTGGTCATTTGGGTCGAGGAGAAAGCAGAGTGGAAATTGTTCTCTGCTTCAGAAATTGCTGTTTTCCCACCACTAGTCACAGCAGGAAAATAGTAGCGTCCAGAGAAAATGCTGGAGAATGGAGAAAATTTCCACTGCTCCTACCACGTACATACATACATACATACATACATACATTTATTCATAGAGTATTCATACCCTGCTCTTCAGCCAAAAACGTCTCCCAGGGCAATCCTATAGATCATTGATTTGACAGTTTCCTGCCTTCAGGTTTATAGTGTAAATAAGACTACACACACACACTGTATAAGGAAAAAGGAATTGAGGGGGAGGGTAATGTCCAGCAGATGCTGGCTGTTCACTTCCACTTCAGAGACTGGAGAAATGGCAATTGGACTCCAGAGGGTAAGAACCCTGGCAGAGAAAATACAGGGAACTGTGCTTCTTTTAGATTATCACAGGAGAGACTAAGCTCTCACTATTCACCATTCTAGTTAGATAATGTGGTGGTTACTTTTTTATACGAGTGAAGATATAGGACTTATATTGACAGACTGATAAGTTGACCCATGGGGGGGGGGGGGTATTTTTGACTAAATTTTCTAGTAGTTTTAAAAGAGTTGTTACATTCCTTTCCCCCTCTCCTTTTCTTTTTCATGAAGCAACATATTACCATGGTTATTTCTTTGAAATGCCATTATTACTTGCAAACATACACCATACACCGCTATGAGTGGCATGCATGTAGAATCCTGTCATAGGATTCCCATCACACGGACTCAACTAATCCATGTACAAATTACTCTTTAATCCATTTCAGTATAGCATTTATATCATCAGAGACCAACACTTTGGGCTAAATGCAAATATTAATCCAATTTCCAGTACACTCTGTGATTACTGGGAATTTTGGTAAAGCAGCATTTACATACCCTTCACTGGCTCATTGTGTCTGCTACATCTGGAGTGAACAACTGCATTTGACAAAGAGTCAGAACTATATGGTCTTCTAAATGTTGTTAAGAGTGCAAATCCCAGTAGCCCAACCAGCATAGCCAATGATGAGCAAATGATGGGAAATGAGGTCTTAAAATATTTGAAGATGCTCAAGATTCCCACCACAGTTTTATACCTTTGCTAATACACTCATGGCCAACATTAACGCAATTCCTCCCATTTCGGAACTATAAATCCACGGCATTCCTTTGTCTTGAACTGTACACTTTGTTAGAGGATAAGAAAAACAAGCAGAGCCAATGAGGCTGTTGGCATCTACCATCATACCTCTAACAGATCTCCCCCATCTTCCTTCCCAAATATTCAGTTCCTGTCTGGCTCTAACTTGTTCTGCAATGGAATCCCAACTCCTTTCTGCACAGCTATGTCTTTTGTTTATTTAACACTCGGATCACTGATAAAATATTAGTAGCTCTGGAAAACACTGTAATTTGAACTTAAGTAATGCCATTACAAATGGCATCAGGAAGTTGCATATATTTATAGCTTGCTGTTTGTTCCAGATCAGATTTGAAGAGATTGCAAGCAAAAGCAAAAATGTTTCTGTTTCTTTCTATGTTCTTGATTTATTATTGCTGCTTCTCCATCAGCCCCGCTTATTAGAGCAGCCTGCTGGGATCAAAGGTCAAGCAAGGGTCTTTCTGGCTCACCTCATCATTGTCAAAAAGGAAAATGCTGCTTAGCTGACATTTCTTCAACAGAAAGGAGAGAACCTAAAGTTCCAGCTTTCCTGCCAGGTCTGTACTAGTTTGGCAGAGCTCAGGAAAAACAAAGAAAGGGTTCTCCATCAAGACCAAGCGTGAAAATATGATGGAGATCTGGGACTGGATCCAGAGTCTCTTTAAATTAGGGTGGACAAACAACCCCCATAGTGTTGTTGAAGGCTTTCATGGCCAGAATAACTGGGTTGCTGTGGGTTTCCGGGCTCTATGGCCATGTTTCAGAAGCATCCTTTCCTGACGTTTTACCCATTTCTATGGCAGGCATGCTCAGCATTGAATAGCCTTGCAGTAACAGCAGTGGTTCTCAACCTGTGGGTCCCCTATATGTTTTAGCTTTCAACTCCCAGAAATCCTAACAGTTGGTAAACTGGCTGGGATTTCTGGGAGTTGTAGGCTAAAATACTTAGGGACCCACAGGTTGAGAACCACTGAATTGCAGCATTCACACTTGCCTCAAATGGAGTTCTTTCTCCCACCCTGGACATTCCACAGTTATATAAACCCCACCTGCCTTATTTCCAACTACTTCTGACATTGCCTGCCATAGATGTGGTTGAACCATCAGGAAAGGATACTTCTGGAACATGGCCATACAGCCCGGAAAACTCACAGCAAACCCCATAGTACTTTTATTGTCAATTTTCCTATGATTTCTTCTGCTGTCCCCAAATTATTCTAACTATGCCCAAACATAATGGTTTGTTTCCCCAGCCTCTCCAAAGGCTCTGAAACCACCCTCTCTCCCCCATCCATCCCCCCCATATATATATAGAAGCTAAAAGAAACCAATCAAAATGGTGATTAGAAATGACATTGTGTCACTTTGGGCACTCTGAACCACTGTGGACCACTGGACAGATACAGGGTGTAAAAATAGTTACTAAACAATCACCCATTTCTGCTTTACAGAAAATATAAAATTGAGGGAAGATTCATGATATTGGAATCATGGTATTGAAAGAAGCATTATTTAACCCCATGCACATGTACACACAGTTTTCCAATAGGAATCTCCTTTTAGCCAAAGAAAGGAAGTGGGAATGGTGAGAACTAGCCTGAGGTCAGAAATTGTCATTATAGTCAGAATTACCCATTTTGTTTCCAGCCTATAAAAACAAAGCAATTGCTATAAATCTTGCCTACTGCCTGTCAGAATTTTACCTTTTTAGTGCCTAAAAATTTCATGGAGAAAGACAACAAAAATTTAACCACTTCCTAAATCTCTGGATTGCTGTCTGGTTGTGAGCAAGAGACAGGCAAGTGGCTGCTTCCTTGCTTATTGTTGTTTGCATAAGATGAGGGATTTTTCCCCCATGTGCAATTGCTGAGATTTTTAGCTGGCTGCTGTTGGCTCCCAGACCTAAAAAGGCAAAGTTTTCAAAGCATCATTTTGAGACTCATAAAGAGTGACGCTGGAAATTGGCACAGAGCCCTCAGCATTGATGTTTGCAGAAGAAAGCCTGCCTGAAACCTGCCGTTTTGTCTTGACTATTTACCTACATCCATTTCCCTCTGCAGTATCCCCTACCCCAGAGCTTTCCAAGCTGTGTCGCAACGCATTACTGTCTTCTGCAATAAGAATAAACTTTATTTATATCCTGCCACCATCTCCCCTAACAGGGGACTCGGGGCGGCTTACATGAGGCCAAGTCCAACAACACAATACAGTAAATAAAATCCAAACATAAACAACAACATAATCAATTACATAAAACACAGACTATAAGAATAATACAACCAATATAAAATTTGTGAATGAAATCATTCATAACACAGAACAGTGAGTGGGCTGCATGAATAGAATAAAATACTAAAGGTAAAAACAGGGGGTGAGATAGCAGTGGAGTGGTTTTGGGTTTTTTTGTGAGGGAGGAACTCTTCCGAGATGGGGTCGAAAAAGGGACCTTCGTACAGGGAGGAGGTGTACACTATGTGTAGATATGTCACAAAAATGTAATATAAAATCTCTGAGTTTATGTGAAATAAGCACTAAATCGTTTAAAAAAGAGAAAGGAAAGATATGTTGTGTCCCCATACATTTTGTTATTACAATTTATATATGTGTCCATATCCCTTATAAGGAGTTGGTTTAATTCAGTAGTTCTCAACCTTTGGGCCTCCAGTGTTTTGGACTTCAGCTCCCACAGTTCCTAACAGCTGGTAAGATGGCTAGGATTTTTGGGAGTTGAAGTCCATAACACCTGGAGGCCCAAAGGTTGGGAACCACTGGATTCTGGCTTGCTAGTAAAACTGAATTACTGTGTCATGAAGTTATGCATATATAAAAATGGTGTGTCACCAACACAACATCTCTGGAAAGCTCTGCCCTGCCCAATATAATCCTGTGCTTTCACTCTGAGTTTTAGTCCAGAATTTAGAGAAGCCATCCAAAGTTCTGAATCCTATTTCTACCAAATAGGTTCAGCACCTTAGATAGCTCCTCTAAAACTCAAAGCTGATTAACTATCCAATGACTTCAGAACCTTAAACGATCACTGCTGTGAAATGATGGGGCTATCATCCCTGTTATATTGTTCATGTTCTAGTATCAGCTGCTTTGGATATTAGAAGAATCAATGGTTTCAAATTACAAAGATATTCTACTAAATATTATGAAGAACTTATTTACTGTAAGAACTATTCAATAATGCACTTAATTTCCTGGTGGACTACCATCTTGGACTAGAGGTTGGATGAGCATATTTCAGGAGTGTTTTAGTTGTATATCATGCATGATAGGATAGTTATGGGTAAACCCAGGCCCGGGGGCCAGATACGGCCCTTTAGGCTCTTTTCTCAGGCCCTCCTCTCTCTCACCATGATGCCCTCCCTTCTTTCTATCTTTCCTTCCTCCTTCCCTCCCTCCCTTCCCTCCCTCTTTCTCGCTCCCTCCTTCCTTCCCTTCCACCCTTTTGTTTGTCCTTCCCTCTTTCCTCCCTCCTTTCCTCTCTTTCTCGCTCCTTTCTCCCTTCCCTTTTATCCTCCTTCCTTCTCTCTTTCCTCCCTCCTTCCATTCCCTCCATCCATTCTCTTCCACCCTTTCTTCTTTCCATTCCTTATTTCCATCCTTCCCTCCTTCTCCTTTTCCTTTCTCCTTTCCTCCTGGGGGATGTTTAGCTGGGGGAAGAGGCAGTTGAGAGGGAATATGAGAACCATGTTTCAAGATTTAAAAGAGATTTGACTGAAAAGATTAGGAAGAACATCCTGGAGAGTGGCATAGGCTGCCTCAAAGTGTGATGGAATCTCATTCCACAGAAGCTGTCTATCGGGAGTGCTTTGATTGTGCCTTCTTGCATTGCAGAGGCTGGATGGCTCTTAGGGGTCTCTTCCAGTTCTAGGATTCTAGGATGCTATATCAGGAGTAGGCAATATGGAGTCTAATGGATACACTTTTTCTTTCCCATCCACTATCTCATCCTGACCAAAGCCAACCCTTGTGGGGTCCAAGCATTTCGCGGAAAGAGAAGAGGAAAGGGAGGAAAGGGCAGGGAGGGGACTTGGGGAGAACCCTCTCTCCTGGCCTGCCCACCCCGGTCCAGCCCCCTAAACAGCCCCCAAGTTAGAAAGTTTGCCCATGCCTAGTATAGGATGTGATGGCCTTTGTAATCCCAACTCTGTGATTCTGCATTATTGCTCAGACAGCATCATGTTGGAGATAAGCTAACCAATACTTCCTGCTGACAAGTACCCTTTCTCTGAGATCATCCAACATTAGATACAAGGAAAAGCAAAAGCAGATGTCAAGAGTCAGATTAGGGATCAGCACATCATTAATCTACTTGTAGCAAATCTCTCTAAGCAAATGATACGTTATTAAAGTAAAAGTACATACTCTTGTGGCCATGGCATGTGATATTTAGAATGAGCACCGCTACTTTCTGTATTAGTGTGTGTGCGTGCATGCTTGTATACTGATGAACCCATGCTCATATTTACACATAATTTTTGGTTAACCAATAAACCAAAGTGACTGTCTCACATTTATACACATATTTAAACTTTAAAATTGACCTATCCATAAACTCAGAGCAGCTAACATAAATATTTACATGGGAATGGAAGAAAAACAGTTTCCCTTTTAGACTCATTTCCTGCTCTTCAAACTATTTCCCAGGCCAAAACAAGGTTGCTGATTTTCAATAGGCCACTGTATTTGTGCATTTCATGGCAACATGATGCAGAGGCAGAATCATATTCATTTCCATGCTGTGAAAAGATTTTTCTTTCAACTTCTACACATCAAATTCCTTTGAGAGACACAAGACTAAACTAAGTCTCTGTATGTTTTTTGATCAGTTGGCAAGCCTACTGCTTCCATAAGGGCTTAATGGCAGCCCTTGACAAGCTCTCACTTGAAAGCATTTTGTGAACGCCTCAGTAAAGATGTCAATGCCATACTTAAGAGGCCAGCATAAGTGTCATAAGAGAGCTACTGTAACAAGACATCTGATCTCCAATGAGATGCTATGCCTTCTCCCGCCAAACCTAGCATGTTGTTCTCTATTGTTTTCAAGAGATGAATCTTATTTTTCTTTCTCAAGATCTGTTGATTAGTTGGATGAATAGCCACATACAACTAGAATGCGGGGAACTAAATTTTTAAAAAGTAGTTAACACCAGACATATGTATGGTTACCATTACAGAAACATTTATAACGCAATTCCATGGATTCTCCTTTTTTTCTCTCTGCCCGTAATCATAACAGATAGATTTGTATACATTTTAAAGAAAATATCTGAACACTAGAAGTACTGGTCTCTGGTACAAAAACCATTCTCCTCTCATCTGCTTCACTCTTGCCTAAGCATTCACAATAAAAACATGTGGCAATGGGCCAAAGAAGAACTTGAACCGATATTCCTCTTCTATCACCTACTTAGGCAAGACCCCTCTTATTACAAAGTTAATTTTAAAATTACAATTACACCACAAAACAATTGATTCCCCCATATATACTGCTGATCTCCTCTCAGGCTGAGAGAATGTGGCTCACCCAAGGTCACCCAGTGGGTTCTGTGGCCAAGCAGGGATTCAAACACTGGCCTTCAGATTGATGGTCTAGCACTACACTACTGGCTTACCATCATAATAACATAAAATACTGACAGCTATACAAATACAGGATACATATACATTAAAACTAAAGGAGAGAATCCAGTGGCACCCAAGATGTTGTTAAACTACAGCTCCCATCACTCTTTTCCATGGGTCATGCTTGCTACAGCTGATGGATGATGGCAATAAACACTTGCGGGGTCACTGTTTCTTCACCCTGTAATAGCAACTATTCCTAGGATAACAAGTGATCGGCAGTTAAGAAGCTCCAAAACAGGGCTTCTAATATTTCTCTACAGAGTGAGCTGATTAGAAAAGGCACAATTAATGCTGGAAGATCCCACCCTTCAAAAGTAGCTTTGCACCTTGGGAGGTAAAGGTGAAAGCATGCACAAGTGCACCTGTAGATCTGCAGCTTCCCTGATATGCTAATCAAATCCCTTTTGTGTCCACTCTCCCAAGCAAGGTTCATCTAGAGTTTCCCTTGTCTGTCTATGTAGATAAATAATTTACCAGCTCCGGTTTATCTCAAGCAGCCACGGCCAGCTGACATCTGCAGGAAGTAGTGGGTCTCACTTACAAACACCTGCCTCACCTTATGGCTTCACTTCCTGGCCTGCCTCTGATTTCTCAAGCCAAGACAATGACCCCCAGCAGCCTGTGTGCAGGGAAGTCCTGCTGTGGCTTGGGGGGGGGGGGGGAGAGAAATCCAAGCTAGCTTCCTCCACTTATTCCAAGCCAACACACAGCCCCAGGGAATCCAACTCTGGCTGGCAACCAAGACAGGTTTAACCTGTCATTCACCTACACAAAGCCAAATTCGAGACTGGAATGGCTAAAGCACAATGTAGAAAAGAAAGAGGCCTGTACCTTTGACCTGTCATTTACCTTTCCACTAACTTTGATCAGCTGCCTCCTCCCTGAATAGCAAGATGGGAGCCCTCCATCTCTGGTTCTTGGGCTTGAACAAAAAAATGTGTTTCCCTACATACCCCAACAGATGGTGAAATTATCTATTACATTCACACAGACATGTCACCTTTGGGATGCTTTTAGATATTCCTGACACCTGCCATTTCTCTCTTAAGGGAGGCAACCTTGCAGAAAACCTCAACCTGTGTATACCAATCTGGCACATTCTGCATTTTAACACCTATCTGTCACACTTTGAATCTACCTACCCATATAAATACCTTAAGGTACCAGATTCTTAAGCAGGATCAGCTCTAGTTAGTACTTGGATGAGAATCACCAATTAATACCAGGAGATGCAGAGTAAACTTCAGAGGAAGTTTGAAAATCACCTGTGACTATTCCTTATATAAGAAAACCCATATCTACCTGTCACATGCTGCATCTGTATATACCTACCTGTATCTGTTTACATCTAGAGCTCCTACTGTAAAAAATATATCTCACACAAAAGTTGGTTAATAAGGGAAGTTCACACTACAGAAAAATCACTCAGCCTCTCTGAAAGACTTTAGCTCGACTACAAGCACAGCTCATCCCCTGGAATTTTCCATAGACTGCAACTCTGGCATCCAGTAACATTTTTGTCCTTTATCCCAAACACACATAGAACATGTGATTTAGCCACAATTCTACATGGTATTCACAGAATACCTTTCCTTAATACAGCACACCTTTAAGCTCTTTAATTCCTCATCCCCAAAGAGAATTTAGTTGTCTTCTACAGTGTTGAGAGTACAAGCTTCTGGGGTACAGGAACTTGGTTTATTGTTGTTTTTTTTTTTACTTTGGATGCACTGTGCTATGTTATTCTGATAGTATTGTATGAAAAAGAACAATAATATCTTTATACTTCCTTCTGAACTCCCTTGTATCCTCTCTAGCCTTTTGGATTTTCACAATAACAGGAGTCCTTTAGTGAATAAGCAAAAGTTTACTGCTGAACAACTTTACAGCTCACAACAATCTGGAACATAAGATCTTCAGAAGCAGTCTTATAAATCCATACCATCTGCCTCAGTACAATGTTGACTGCAGGATTCTTTGTGTTTCTGACAAAGATTATTCAAGAGAAACCTAGGACTGAATCTCAGTCCTTGTCCTTTTCTTTTTATTATTGTTATTATTGTAAACACAAGTAGAATGATACAAATCTCAATGACAATCCTGCAAAGGGGATTAGAAAGAACAGATAATATTCCACTTACATTTTCTCACAATTTGATATGTCCTATTTTCTTAATCTTCCCAAATCCACATTTATCTCCCACTCGTGCCCAACTATTTTTCTCCCCTCTCCACCGCTAGCCCCACACCCTCCGGGAACAGTTGTATCCTCAGTTCAAGTGTTACTTTAATGGATCAATCGTAAATAGAGAGTATGATTCAATGCTTTGTAGTTTCTTTTTTTTTACTCTAGCTATCAAAATTCCCCATTTTGTGTCCCAATTCTTGTTGAAACAGCCTGTTGTGTATTCAATTCTTCTTTTGAAAATGTAATCCTGAAGCATAAAGTCTGCTAAATATTCAAACCATTTTTAATTCCCACTTTCTATGCTCTTTCTGGCTTTGTATAAGCAATATGAGTACTTTATCACTAAGGTTTCCTTCCACAGCAACTTTCTATATTTTAGATGGTGGGGGCATTTTGTTACTGGATACCTTGGTACCAGGAAATAAGCATGTCCACCCTGATGAAACTAACATTACACTAGCATGTAAAGCTTTTGCCAAAAAATAATCCAGAAGTATTGCTTAGGACAATATCCAAGACAGTGTGAGTCTGTGGCCAGTTTTCCAATGCCAGACCCAGCAGCTCAGCTGCTAGGGACTCCTATATCCTGGTCTCCTCCCTTCTGGTTTGGGAGGTGTTCTTGGATCTATGCACCCTAATGGAACTCAAGTAGGGAATTTGGTTCAACCCACCCAGTTGCTATCCAGTGACTCAGTATAACCTTAACAAACAGTCTCAGTAATGCCAACCAGCATGTCTGCTCCCATATGATTCCCACCCTGGGTATGCAATAAAATAAACAGCACAATCCCATATGATGGGACACAGAGATGGAACATCAGCTCTCATATCCGTGAACATAATTATACATTTTTCCACCATGTGAGAATGCCGGAAGGCCATTACAGCCCCATGTAAGTGATGGCCTGCGGCCACATTCAATTGTAGCTTTTTGGTCATGGCAACATCTGGACTGAGATCACTTCTGTTAGGAACGTAGTGATTGCCATGCACATCACACGGGCTGCCCAAATCATAACACTTTCCATACTAGTGCCCATTGCAAGAAGTAATGCAGCAAGAATTCTAGAATCTGCCATGGGGTGATTGTAGCACTGGAGAACTGAGCTTTTGGGAGGCTGGAAAATACAAAGCTGGAAGGACCCAACATGGGGCATGGCCTGGAATTTCCTGCCTGAACTAAAGAGATCTATGTTCAAATTCCTCCTTAGCTATCAATCTCACAGGACATTATGCAACCAATCACTATATTCCAGTCAAAGTTTCTTTGTTGCATGAAAAGCAGCATGAAAACCAAACAGGAGATAACACCATGTAGACCCAAGCACTCTTTGGAATTGTTGTTTGTCATCAGGCCAGTGGTGACTTATGGTGACCCAATGAATGAGGAACCTCCAAGAGCCACAGTCATCAAATACTTGCCACAGGTCTTGCAAACTCAGGTTCTTGGCTTCCTTGATTGAGTCTATCCTCCTATAATGCAATCTTCCTCCTATCCTACTGCCTTCCACTTTATTGAGCATTATTGTCTTTTCCAATAATTCACATCATCTCATGATATGTCCAAAGTATAATAACCTCAGTTAATTATCTTGCCCTCTAATGATGAATTGGAGATATACTCTGTAATCCATTTGTTTGTCTTTTTTGCAGTCCATAATATCCACAGAAATCTCTTCCATTTTAAATAAGTTGATTTGCTTTCTGTCCATTTTCTTAATGGGACATAATCCATTTATACTCTAGCAAGAGACACAAGAGTGCTTAGGCACAGACATGAATGGATTATAATGTGAAAGAAGGCCAAAAAAAACAAGGCACTGTGTCAGAAGAGGAAGGAAAATGCTTAAGAAATGAACCTAAATATGACAATATATTTGCTAATATATATATATGATTTTTGCTAAAATATATATGATATCAATAGGTAGGAAACGAGTTACTGGCTCCAGAGGGTCTACCTAGTTACATTCTATGAATGTATGTTGCCTGTAAAATTAACTTCAACCCCAGAACAAGAGCAATTTGCAATGTTTAGATTTGAAGTGAGATAGTGCAAGAATCAGTAGGCCAGGGAAAATAGGTTCTGTCTCAGAGCACAAGCACCACAATGCTATCTAGCACATCTTTAAATGCCAACCCCCTGCACAGAAAACCGCAGCATGCAGTGTGGTTTACACCTGGTGGGAAAAGAACTAATGGAGCCAGAAAGTAAATAGAACAGGCATTAGATTTACCCTGTCCTCATTGCTACTAGGATGGAACTGATTAGGATTAAGTCCTCAAAGAAAAAAGATAGAAGTACAAACCAGTTTTTTTCCACTACATGAATGAGAACAGAGATTGATTGTTCTCTGCTGATCCTGAAGGTAGCATTAAAAAGGAATCTGTTTTCATTGTATAGAATGGTGCATTTAGGCTTTAGGATCTTTTGCTATCCTTGTGGGAGGCTTCTCTCATGTCCCCACATGACAGCTGGAGCTGACAGAGGGAGCTCATCTGTGCTCTCCCTGAATTCAATCCTCTGACCTGTCCATCTTTAGTCCTACCAGCAAAAGGGTTTAACTCATTGTGCCACCGGGGGCTCCTATGTCTCCTAATATGCCTATGAATGCCCATACAGGAATCTGTGCAAGGGGGTTATGTAAATAAAGCCCTTCATCAAAGTACAAAGGAAATACTGACCAGACATAGAAGCTGAACTGATTTTTCAGGTGGTATATAAGATGGAACAAGAAGGTATCATAGTACAGCCAAACAAGCAGAAAATAAAAACACTTCCAAGCAGGGGGGAAAGCAACTTGGAACTTCTCAAAGAGTTCCGCCAGCCCAGGAAGTCTCGTTAATGCTACACCCTTCCACAAAACAATGCACTAACCATCCTGCTTTAATTGCCAAAGCAGATTTGTTTAAAAGAACTACAGCTCTTAAACAAATGTTTCGAATGCATTGTTTTAGACTGCCCACTTTTTGGCCCACTTTGACAAGTGTGGAAAGGTCCAAATCTGGGATTGAACTGCACCACTGAGTCCTGAGCAAAAAACTTGACTTCATGAGCGTGTGAACACAGTCCCTTCATTCAAAAGAAATGTCCAAAGGGAATTAGCTTGGATTATAAAAGTCCTATTCTTTAACATGGTGTCTTTTCTCAAGTCTGTGCACCAACTGCAAATATGCAGTGGATTTTTACCCCTTACTGCCCAACACCTGCAAAACAGTACTTTTCTCAAAGATAAAATCTGTCTCAAATGGGGAAGTAAATATGAAAATTCATGTTTTCATACATAGCATTTTGAATGATTTTGGTTCAAGATCAGCTAGGCCTAAATTCCCCAAAGGCACCAGATTCTGTATTATCTAGGAAGCCAGTAGACTCAGCCCTGGATAATACTTGGATGGGAGACCACCAATGAAGCACTGATGCTATAAGTTATATTTCAGAAGAAAAAACTGGCAAAACTACTCCTGAGTATCCCTTGCCTAAGAATACCCATGAAATGCATGGCCTCGCCATAAGTCAACAGGCAACCTGAAGAGAAACACACATTAACAGGGCTGAACATCATGGAGTACACTGAATCGAGGATATAATGTCAAGTACAACTCAATTACTGCATCCAACAGTGAAGAACAAGACAGGGTTACACTTCAGGCAAAGCTATATAAGCCTTTATGTAATTGATGTAAATAGGACTCAAAATCATTAATTGTGGCCCTTCTATATTCCTAAGGGGTCTTAGCATTGTTGTTGTGTGCCTTCAAGATATTTCCAACTTATGGTGAATCTACCATTGTTTTTTCTCTGCAAGATTTGTTTAGAGGGCATTAGACATTTCCTTCCCCTGAGACTGAAAGAGTACCTACAATCACCCAGTGAGTCTCAACAGAGATTTGAAGTGCACTCTCCCAGTATCCTAATCCAAAGCACTCCTTAACATGCATTACTTTTTTCCTGAATTGTGCTCATTACAGGATATCAATATATTTTGGATGATTAGGGAGTTTTTGGCACTGAAATTCAGTGATAAGGAAGTGAAATTTCCCAACCTACAGCCCCCAGTCAGTTGGAGGATGCCATTGATTAAACCAAATCTGGGGATCTCTTTCATCCACACAGTGGGATTTAGTTATAGAGAATTACTTGAGCATCTCATTCCAATGGTGGGCAAGGTCAAAAGCAAAATGATAGGATACACATTCCCAATATATTTTATCTCAAAGCTCTTATTGTCAGTAATTAAGCCTAAGGGGGTAGATTTAAGCAATCCAGAATGGGTGGTGAACAATACAAAAGGTAGGACACAATCAAAAGGAAAAGGGCAAGGTCTTCTGGGGTGGCTAAAGGGCTGAACTGGGACCCAAGCAGGACTGGATTTCATTCCCAGAATTTAAGGTTCTCCAGCCCTAAATGAAACATATTGTTTGTTTGTTTATATCCTGCTTTCTCCAATGGGTGGGATTCAAAGTGGCCACCCATACTGTAGACAGTTCCAATACATGCGCAGAAGGTTTTTTTTTATTAAATGTACCCTTATTGAACAGCACAAATGATCAACGCCCTTCCAAACAACTAGAGGGATTATCTGCACGCAAGTATGTTTTCCAGTGTTCCTAGATTCCTTCTACAACCTGCAGTCATTCTACATTATTGTTCTCTCTAGCAAGCACATTTTGCCCTTCTTCAGTGTCCAGCTGGCCATTACCAGTTTCCGACAGTGACCTTTGTTTTGCTTTTTTCGTGGGATGACGCATCCATTTCCAGGCTTGCAAGGACTGTTTCCTTTTTCAAAGAACAGATCATGGATGGACCAAGCCTAAATCCATCTGTGCTGAAAAAGTTCTGCGTAGAGAGCAAAGCCAAGACGGACACAGAATAGCATCAGCCAAAAGTTCTCTCTGGCCTTAAGGAGTCCCAGTCCCTTTCAGCAATTTTTAAAAGAGAAAGAGAACAACCAATATACACAATGAGTTCTTTCCCCTTGCTTCTTATAGTTTCATTAAATAATTTTTAACAAGAAATAAGAACAGATACACTATAAAAGACAAAAAAAAGATTCCTTTAAAAACATGAGTTCTTTTATTTTTTAAAAAATAGCCACACTGAGTTGCTGAGATGCCTTGGATTTCTGCCTCCCATGCTCTTGGATGTTGCACGGAGTGAGCTCCCATCTGTCAGCTCCAGCTTCTCATGCAGGGACATGAGAGAAGCCTCCCAAAGGATGGTAAGACATCCAGGCATCCCCTGGGCAATGTTTTGTAGACAGCCAATTCTCACACACCAGAAGTGACTCAAGTCACTTCTGACACACAAAAAAACCCACCAAATTGCTTCTGCATCCCTTAACCTATAAGATCAACTATTTCTATAAACAGTCCAGACATTAGAGATGGGGGCAGGGGGTGGGGATTCATGATTTTGATGAGAATTTTACACCAAAAAGGTAACTTTCCCAAGCTCTGCCCATTAGAAGAGCCAATGTGGTGCAGTGATTTGAGTGTTGGATTATGACTAGAAACCATAATTTCGATCCCAACTCAGCTATGAAAACTCAGTGGATGACCTTGGGCAAGTCCCATTTTCTCAGTATCAGAGAAATGCAAAGGCAACCACTCTGAACAAACCTTAGCAAGAAATCCCATGGTAGGTTTCTTTAGTGTCACTGTAAGTCACCTGCGACATGAAGGTGCATAACAACACCAAAGCTTCTGGGCACTCCAATATGGAAATTTAACAGAAAAATATCCTCTTTCTTTCTGATACAATTTACCACAGATCTACATCTCTGTCAGAAGACAAAGTTATTAAAACTTCTCTCTGTAAAGCAGGTGGACCTGTATAGTTTTACAGATGTGTGCATGCAAACTAATCCCTGCAGACTAGTTAATGAAGAGCTTGCAATAAAATGTTGAAACAAAACTCAAGCTTGTGTTTCAAATTGAGACCCAAGTAAATATGAATAGGCTTGAACCCACAAGACTTCTAGAATTCTCAACACCAGACCTGTTAGGGACTGGCAACAAGAAACGTCCACTCAAAATCCAAGCGTTTCTCTGTTGTCCATCACACACAATGCTCCTACTACACCATCCACTAAGCAATCAAATGCATTACCTGAAAACCTCATCACTACAGATAAGGAATAAACCAATGACAGAGATCTCTCCAGCTCTGATTACAAAGTAATCAGACCTCGAAAGTGACAAAGAGTCACATTTCATTGTTGTGGTTTTAGGAGGTCAGTCACATGGAAACTCCTCTCTATACTCTGAGTCTAAATCACAAACCAGGTTCACACTCCTTCCAAATTACCTGTTTCCGTAGTTCTTGTTCAGCTAAGTAATCAACAGGCGAAGGAGCAAAACAATAGCACAGACACTTGCTTTGTTACCTTGTTTTTATTCTTTACCTTCCCGCTCCAGCTACGGCTGAATCTGAAATGGTTCCAACACACGTGCCCTGTTCTCTCTAACAACAGTGCTAACGGTTATATGGGTGCAGCAGGACAACAATCTCCTTTGCATTCCAAAGATATGCTGTCCCGGCAAAAGAGTGCACAAACACACGTAACTGGAAATAGATGGTGACAATGAAACAAAGAGGTGCTGGACACCTCACTCTTCAACAATACTGTTTCTCCTATCATATCCCTTCACCCCAATAATACAGGGACACTCTCCATTCTCCAGTATAAAGTTTGCTTAGTTCACTCTAGCTTCCCCCATCCCCCACAACAATGTTGACAAATGTAAAACGGACTCCACCAATCCAGATTTCCTTCAGACATTCCCTGTTTCCTCAAAATGTCCAAGTTATTTTTAGTAACTGCCATGTCTTCACAAAGTATTTTGCATTCCTTGTTAGAAGGGACTTCATTAACTAAATCAAAATGAGCCCTCTCTCTTTTATGAGCGAATCCCCTAGATCCTCCATTGCCACTTCCCCCAATGTCCTTTCCCTCTTCAACAAGGAAAATTGACAGATGGACAGTACCTGGTTCATTACGCTTCCAAAATCCATTCTGCTGGGCTGTTTTATTTGGAAGTGGACCTCCAAGGTAAGGGGTTACTAGATCCAAAGGACAAGGGACTCTTGGCCTCACCTTTAGTTCTCTTCTCCCTTCTTCATGGTCCACAAGAACCAGCAAAAATGTTTGTGAAACAGCTGCTCAGTGCAGAAAGTGCTAGTCAAAGCTGGCGGTGGAAAAGAAGTTACATAGTATTCTGCTAGAAATGGAGAGAAGCCAAGGTCTTGTATTCGGACATAAGCAAAAGGGGAGACAGAGTCGAGGCTTTATGGGATGGTGGAGCTTGGGGAGAGCAGTGTGCAGTGATGAAGCAGAGAGGGAAAAAGCTTTCAGAACTGCCTCAAAAAGGATTTTCCTCCTTCCCAATCTCCACCTTATTAGCACAGCCTCCCCCCGCCCCACCATGCATCGCTGTCCAAGTACAACATTGCACACGCCCAAAAACAACACCACTAACTGTGTGGGTCTCTCTGGGTTTTTTTCCCTTCCTTTTCTCCTCCTTCAGCTTTAAAGGGCATCGTAGCCATAAAGCAGACTGTATGAAAGATCAGGGTGGGAGTTAAAGGAGCTGGGGCAGCGGGGAGAAAAGCAAGCCTGGATTGGAAGGGAGAGTGAAATATAACATTGCAAGCGTGCTGAGCAAACTAGCTGCTTGTTTTAAGCTCATTCAGACAGGAAGGTCTGGCATGTCTGTCATGCCGCTTTGGTGGACAGATGAGACCAGGAAGGCCTGTGTCCTGGGTGTTCTCTCTGAGGCATTTTATATTTTGAATTCTGAACTCCTTTTTAGGGTTCACAGTGGTCCATTCTGAACACGAGTGGGGCAGGGTGGATTGCACCAATTTAGCCTGTGAATGTCCTTCTGCATTTTCTATGTATTTCCCCTAGTTTACTGCAAGAAAAGAAACAGCAAGAAGCAGAGTGAGCTAGAAGAGTTACCCCGATAGGCTAGATTTTTTATAACTTTTATTAATATGGGAATATATGTTTGTAATGGCACTAATGAAGCCTCCTCTTAGTCTCTTGGGATCCTACCCACTCACTCTATAGCAGGGGTCCCCAAACTGAGGCTCACAAGCCAGATGTAGTCCTCCAAGGTCATTGACCCAGCCCTCACCCTAAACATTAGAGTTAGGGTCGCCCTAAGTCTGACACAACTTGAAGGCACACAACAACAACAATCCTAATTAACTTGACTATCTCATCAGCCAAAAGCAGGCCCACACTTCCCACTGAAATACTGGTAACTTTATGTTGGTTAAAATTGTTCATTTTAAATATTGTATTGTTCTTTCATTTTTTCCCCACTGCAAATAAGATATGTAAAGCACACATAAGAATCTGTTGATGTTTTTTTTAAACTATAGTACAGCCCCCCAACAGTCTGAGGGACCGTGAACCAGCCCTCTGCTTAAAACGTTTGAGGACCCCTGTTCTATTGCATATACAAACATGGCCACTCATATCTCACCCATAGCCAAAGGTCCTTACAGTGTGATCCAAGCAGAGCCAAGCCATTAGGCAGTGTGGGTTAAGTCAACTCAAGCAGGAGTTTTCAGTTGTTATGCAAGGAAAGGCAGATGACTGGGCTTGACTACTAGAGCTGGGGGGAGCCATTTGTGGACTTTTCTGCTCCACTTCACCTTCAATAAGATGGATAAGTACAATTTCTTATTTCATCACACATGACAAAATATCTTCAACATACACTTGGCTGTGTGGTTCCTTTAAACACCAGTTGAAGGAATCTCATGTAATGTATGTACTTGCACACACTTTCCCAACCTCTATCTTTATTTGGATGTCCAAGTCAAATAATATACAAGCTGAGGCTGTATTTCTCTGGATAAACTAGATCTTAAAATACAAATATGTGGTCATCCAGAGGTTGTTGGGCTACAACTCCCAGTGGCTCTCACTACTGACAAAGGCTTCTAGAACTTGTCATCCAACATTGCCTCAATGACTGTCTGATTCCTATCTGTTTTACATGCAAATTTAGAAGCAATACATTGCATTCAAACCCATTCCTCATTAGCCACTTCCTATTGCCTCCCTTCAAGCTGCTTCTTCTCATCACCCCAAAACTCCAGATGCCTGTGTTCACAAGTCTGGAATCCAGTCCATGAAAGGGGGAAAGCTTGAAGGTGAAGTGGGGTGCAATTAATCAGGAAAAATAGTCAGTGGTGAGATGAAAAAAGGGCCTGGACCAGAGGCGTCTGTTACAGATAATTTTGTGCACCAAGACTGCCTTTGAAATCTGAGCCTATAGAAAGCAATGGTTGCAACTACAAAGGTTGGGAAATGAACTACGTTCTTCATTTTACTTTAAGAAGGAGGATATTGGTTTGTGATGCTAACAACTAGAAAAATAACGAATTACATACCAGATTTCACAATGTTTTTCCTAAGTATGACATAACTCTGCCTTTAAAGATAGTTCAGAAGCTTCAACTGGTTCAGAGATCAGTGGCCAGATTACTGGGCTTCGCACATGGAGAGAACCAATCCCATGTTGCGACAGCTTCACTGGCTATCAATCTGCTTCCAGGCTAGATACAAAGTGCTGGTCATTACCCTTAAAGCCCTAAATGGTTCAGGTCCAAACAACCTAAGCTCCTGCCTCTTCTTATACGAACCTGCCCATTCACTGCGTTCTTCTGGTGAGACCCTCCTCTTGGTCCTGCCTCTGTCTCAAACTCAGTTGGTGGAGACAAGAGAAAGGGCTTTGTTTGCAATCTCTCTCACACACACACACCGCCTCTGGAACTCTTTCCCGAAAGAGATTAGAACGGTCCCTACACTCCCCTCTTTTAGAAAATTGTTAAAATCCCACCCATGCACCCAGGCTTATGAGGAATAGTATGCTTAATCACCTGACTTCCTGTTAAATGAATGTTTCATGAAAATATTTAACTTATTAACACAACTTTTAATATTTGTAAAACAAATGCTTATTTGATGTTTTACTGATTTGTTATTGTTTATCTTGTTTACTTGTGTTATATTACTTTGTTATTCATCATGTATGTCTGGCATCAAATGGCTGCCATTTTTGTTATGAGCTGTCCCAAGTTCCCGGTGAGGAGATGGGACAGGATACAAATAAAGTTTATTTATTATTTATTTATTTATTATTCAGTTTTATATTCCGCTCCTCCCTGCAGGCTCGGGGTGGATCACAGCAACAGTAAAACACATAATAAAACATACAGTAAAATTTGATAAAAACACAGTACATAACCCAAATACCAGCATATTACAGATTCTTTAACTCAGGCGTCAACACGCCGTCTACATGCGGGTTTAGCCAAATGCCAGCCTGAAAAGGGCAGTCTTACAGGCCCTTCGAAAAGGTGCGAGTTCTTGGATCGCCAGGACATGGCTAGGGAGTGAATTCCAGATCGCGGGAGCTGCAGCAGAGAAGGCCCGTTGTCTCGTACTGGACAAATGGCAGGTGCGGGATGATGGGATAACCAACAAATTCTGCTCTTCCGAGCGCAGTGATCTTGGGGGGGCATACGGGGTAAGGCGGTCCCTTAGGTACGCACGCCCTAGACCGTACAAGGCCTTAAAGGTTAAAACCAGCACCTTGAAGGTAATCTGGTACTCTATGGGAAGCCAGTGCAGTTGCCGGAGGATGGAAGTGATGTGCTCCCTCACTGGCGCTCCCACCAGCAAGCGAGCAGCGGCATTCTGCACCAGCTTGAGTTTCCGGATTGTCGACAAGGGAAGGCCAACGTAGAGGGCGTTACAGTAGTCCAGCCTTGAGATGACCGTCGCTTGGATCACCGTGGCCAGGTCGTCCCTGGACAGGTAGGGTGCCAGTCGACTAGCCTGTCGTAGATGGAAAAACGACGTTTTGCTAGCCATAGAGACCTGGGCCTCCATGGATAGCAAAGGGTCCAATTGGACACCCAAGCTCTTAACAAGGGATGACGGGCTAAGTTGCTCGCCATCCAGGGTAGGCAACCGGCACTCATCCAGCCCAGGGCGACCGGGCCATAAGATCTCCGTCTTCGACGGATTCACCTTCAGCCGGCTGGCACGCAGCCAATCAGTCACGGCTTCAAGGCATAGATGGAAACAATCGGGTACGGTGTCCGGCCTGCCGTCCATTCTCAGCAGAAGCTGGGTGTCATCAGCGTACTGATAACACTCCAGACCAAAGTCGCGAACCAGCTGGGCCAGGGGGCGCATATAAATGTTGAATAATAAGGGTGAGAGGATGGCCCCCTGGGGGACCCCACAACTTATTGGGAGCCTCCCGGAGACCTCCTCCCCTTCTCTACACGTTGTCCCCGATCCTGGAGAAAGGAGGTTACCCACTTAAGGGCAATCCCCCTAACCCCAGTCACGGCTAAACGGTGGGCCAACAATGCATGATCTACGGTGTCAAACGCTGCTGTTAGATCTAACAAAACAAGCAGGGCTGACCCACCCTGGTCCAGCTGGCAGCTAAGTTGGTCTGTAATGGCGACAAGCACGGTCTCCGTCCCATGCCCAATACGGAAGCCGGACTGGAAGGGATCGAGTCCAGCTGTGTCTTCTAAGAACCGCTGCAGCTGATCCGCTGCTGCCCTCTCAATTACCTTGCCTAAAAAAGGCAAATTTGACACAGGTTGGTAATTGGAGGGAGCCGAAGGATCTACATTCGGCTTCTTCAGCAGCGGTCTTACCATGGCCTCTTTCAAACCCCCTGGGAACACTCCTTGCTCAAGGGAACTGTTGATAATCTTTCCCAGGGCGTCTTGTAACCCCTCCCGGCAAGATCTAACAAGCCAGGAGGGGCACGGATCGAGGGAGCAGGTAGTTGGTCTAGCTGCAGCAAGTAGCTTATCGACAGCTGTTGCGTCCAGCAGTTGGAAACGGGTGAAGGTGGGCCCGCCGAGTGGCGGCGGAGTCTCGAGTTCACCTACTGTATCAAGAGTGGCTGGGATATCCCGGCGGAGAGTCGAGATCTTGTCGGCAAAGTAGTTCTGGAAAACCTCAGCTGTGGGAGCCAAACCCCTATCATTTGGGACAGCAGAAATTGTTGTCAATGACCGAATTATTTTAAAAAGTTGAGCTGGGCATGAACTAGCAGACTCTATCAAGGAGGAGTAATGGACTTTTTTGGCTTCCTTGATAGCTCACTCATAAACATCTTTAAATTGTTTATAAGCCGATTTCGATGCTCCGTCACGGAGTTGTTGTTTTATTATTATTATGATTATTATTAGAACAATATTGCCACTCTTCCTCTCTTGAACCACCAGTTTGTAGGGTTCACAGCAAATGCTAGGCTACCCCAGGTGTAAATAAGACACCTTTTTAAAAGAAAGAAAGAAAGAAAGAAAGAAAGAAAGAAAGAAAGAAAGAAAGAGGTGGTAGGCGAATTCCAGGATGGAGCTCCATCAAAAAGGACTACTCAAAAATTTGGGTAGCTGAACAGTTCATTTAAGGGCAGATCCTTGGAAAAGATTGCAGGAATTGACCTATTCTTTATTTCTGGGACTAATTCTTATTTTATCTGCTCAAATCCTCCCCTCGGCTTGTTCTTTTATTCCATGGGCCCAAGGGGAGTCACTGTGTTTGTATATGTATTGCAGTTCCCTCTCACACACCTCCCTGGCCAGAGGCCTACCTCCCAAAACACAGTCAGCCCTTGATGAGTCAAGCTTTCCGGCTGCCTCCCCTTCTTCTCAACCCTATGCTGCACTTTTATTGCACATCTGGATCCAGTTGTGGCTTTTGCATTAGGGGCACTCAGAGAGGGCTGCCTCTAAAAGCTAGTGCAGCCAAAGATTTCAAACAAAAGAAGAAAGGATGAGATTTTTTAAAAAAAAATCAAATAAATTTGAAGGGATTTGCTGCTGTTCTAAGACTCACTCATGAGAGCTTGCAGAAAACTGCAGCTTGGATGCAGAGAGACCCCAAAATGCCATCCCCATGCAAATTGCTTGGTCATGGTGGAATCACTTAAAAATGAAAGCTAACATACCCAGAGGAATTCTTGGTGATGGAGAAAGCTGAAGATCCTGCAGAGTCCTTCCAGGGAATTAACAATCAACTGAATGAATACTCAAAGATCCCTCTTTCGCAGCCTACTCTTCCTCCCAAATTTGTTCTACTTTTGCTCAGTTTTTCCCACCCATCACACTTCCCCACTTATGTACAGGGGTGTGGTTGAGATAGAAGACTTGCCCAGAACAGAATTATGGTTTATGAATTGATTTCTCCAGCCTGCAAATTGTCCATCTGACTGCTGGTAATGCCAACTGTTTACATTATTTATATGATATATGGACAGATGTTTCACTTTGTTTTCTTCCACTCTTCCATAGCAGAGGGCCGTACTGTACAGTGCATTTCTTTTTTGGCAGATTCAATGAATTAATTCTCAATTTCTCCGAGACCTTTGGCCCAAGATAACCAGCTCAATTCAGAAGTAATTAATCACACCAATCCCTGTCCCCCACAAGCCCACAACACAGCTCCCATTTTCAATGTCAACAAAGAACTAGAAAAGCAAAAATGGCAAGGGGATGGAAAAGGCATCTCTGTATTAAACTGATAGACTGCATTACCTCTGGCTGAACATGTAAGATGTGTATGCCTGAGCTCACCTCACAAATAGAACCTCCTTATTAAACCAAAACATTTTTTGTCTTTTATCTGGAAGTCACATACTCTTAGGCCCCTTCTACACTGTCCTTGTATCTCAGAATCTGATCCCAGGTTATCAGCTTTGAACTGGATTATATGAGTCTCACCTGCCATATAATCTGGGATAAGAAAATAATCTGGGATCAGATGCTGGGATATAAGGACAGTGCAGAAGAGTCCTTAGTCTCATGACCGGTTTGCCATAGGGTTGCTATAAAGTTAGACATTACTTGCGCACACACAATGTATCTTAGCAGCACTGCCTTAACACTGTTCTACTTCCTTGCCTTTTTTTCTATGTTGAGAAAGTAGCAGTGCTTCTCAATAGCAGTGGCTCAGAGAATCCATTCCTGCTCTTTTGGCCCTTAAAATATTTTCAAATGTGTTTTGGTATCCCCCCCCCCCCCCATCAAAAGGGACTGTTCACTAGCTACTGAAATTAGGGCAACAGATAAAAACATGCTTGTTATATTTTGAGGCATCTACCAAAAGTCCTTGATGATTTATTTGTGTCTACCTCCCCCTCCCTTGCTTCTAGGAATCCACAATGCTTGGAATTTTGACTTTGCAACTTGATATTTGGCACTGCTACTTGGGTGACTACCAAAAGCATCTTGTCAGATTTTGAGGCATTTACCATGGGTTCCTGATGAGTTATGGCTGCCACCTTTTTCTCCCCTGGTTTCGAGTGATTCTCTTGTGTAGAATTTTGATATGGCACTTGGCATAACTACTCGGATGACAATCAAGAAGACAATGTCACATTTTGCATGTCACCTCAATAATTTATGGCTGTGCAGACACCAAGATACTCTCTTTTACTACATACAACAAGGATGGGTTTGTCTTATTATCAGTTGCTGTAAGTATAATTCTTTCCATATTCACATTGAATGAAATCTCAATGTATTCAAAGGAATTTGTGTCAGCAAAGGTTTCAGTGGGGTTTCACGGTTGAGCAGGAAGTCAGACCCTGTTCTCTAGACCGAGAGTTCTCAAACTGTGCTCCGTGGAGCCCTTGGAGCTCTGCAAATGATAGTGAGGGGCTCTGCAGTGCCATACTGCTTCCCACCTCCTCCTCTATCCTCTTCTTCCTGAGAAATTGAACTGGAGTTGAACTAGATGGCCTCTGGGGTTGCTGCTGCTGCTGTTTGTTGTTGTTGTTGTTGCAAACGCTTGATGTCCACCTGTTGGGGGTGCTTTGATTGTGCTTTTCCTGCATGGCAGAATTGAGTTAAACTATATAGTCCCTGGGGTCTTCCACTGAAATACTGTTAAGTTTATGTTGGTTAAAATTATCCTTCATATTAAATATTGTATTGTACGTTCTTTCTCATTTTCCTTTTTTTTCACTACAAATGAGATATGTGCCATATGCACAGGAATTTGTTCATGTTTTCCCCCCCAATTAGTTTGTTCAAACAGTCTCCATCCATCTGCCACTGTCCTGGCACGTCTGTCAAATTTTAAAACATAGTGTATGCCCTGTGTCCAAAAGTTTGTCCATGCCTGATATATATACATTATATACATAATACATTATATAATTATAAACATTTGGGGGGCTCCACAATAAACTTTTGCCTCAAAAAGGGCTCTGTAGCTAAAAAAAAGTTTGAGAACCCCTGCTCTAGACTCATAATTTATTGCTCAAACTACACTGCCATGGTATCCGAAATCTGTTACCATAGATGGTTGTTTGATTCTGCCTCAAAGTTGAGCAGGCCCTACCAGGAGTATTCAACATGAATCAACCTTTCCCACCCACCTGCTGTTTAAAAGAACATAATGAAAAGTTCTTTGTTTGACATTTCCTGTTTCCTTCCTTGTCATTCAGGACTACTTGCTATCCATAGCTACAGTTAGCAAGCAGCATGGTGTTCCTCCTAAAAACTGGAAGATCCCCTTTCTGTCCTATTCCAAGAGCTCTCCTCCTTCAAACCCCCAACCAAGGGGCAGGAACAAACTGAGATGGCACATACAGCTTAACTGTGTTGCAATAGCCCTGTGGGTGTCACCAAGTAAATTTAGCTCTGTTTAGATCACAAGAGACAGACAGTGCTTGCTGACTCAGACTGCATCCCTCTGACTCATTCTGCCAGCTAGCAAAGACGTTCCAGGGAAGCTGCTGTTGAAATTACAGCAAAGGAACAATCTTACCCTTCGAGGCCATTGCAAATATTCACCGAAAAGGCATGCAAAACCATACATGGGTATCAGTTGCTGAAATGGAAATGCAGCAATAACAACGAAATGTTGCTCCATCTCATATGGTTTCTTTTTTCAAAGTTGCCTTCACGGCATGCAGGAAAATGGCAACAGTACCAAAAGAAAACAATCCATGGCAGTAATTATACAATATCGTATTCATATTTATGTGTGTCTACAGGTAGATAGATAGATTCTAATATTGCCATTATTTTGTCCATTTAATGTGAGGGCTCTACAGGCATGGGGCTTTTTGCACATGAAAGCCTCTTATGGAAACTTCTATGATACATCTTATTGGTAAGCTGCGAAGATCCCTTGCACTCTTTAATACCAAAAACACACATTTTTCAAAACCAAAACTGCACATCTGGTTATTTTCAGTTTTGGTTTTCCTCTCCTTCCTTGGGGGTGGGCATTTTGGGCAGTCCATGGAGACTGCTGGGCAGAAAACTGGGGCGCTCACCCTTGGTTTAAAGCCTACATTCAAATAAGAGGATCCTGTGTTCTTTATGAATAAACCTGAAAGAGCTATACATTGACATTCTAATTATAGTATGCACATGTCTATGAATAGCAAATTACAATGAAAGTATATTTAAAAACAGAAACAGTTATGGATACAGTATTCCCAGCCAAACCACCATGAGTGACAAAACAAAGCCAAATAAAACGTCGTGGCTGAGAAAACTTCTCCTAGGAAGCAGTGCAAGCAAAGTTTGACAATTCCTCCAGGATCCTGAAGTTTGAACATGAGCCACTTAATCCAGACCACATCTTGAAAATATTGGACATTATTGGACTACGATACTCCCAGTATCTGCACTGGGAACGCTGGCAGAGGAGTTGCTATCTAACAAAGCGACTTCATCAAACAGCACTCCAGAATGTGCATCAGATTCCTAACCAGATAGTTCATTCACACTACAACATTATGGTGCTATTATTCCGCTTAACAGTAATGGTTCCATCTTGTGGAATCCTGGGACTGGTAGTTTAGGGTGGCACTAGAAGAACATTTTGGTTGAGAAATCTAAATATGCTTCCTCAAACTGTTCCCATGATTCCATCAGATGGAACCATGATACTTATGGTGACATCATGAATTTCATAGGGTTTTCTTAAACAAGCAATACTTAGAGGTGGTTTTGACAGGTTCTTCCTCTGAACTATAGCTCTTCCTGGGTACTCAAACTTTTAAAAAGAGGGCCAGGTCACAGTCCCTCAAACAGTTGGAGGGCCGGATTATAGTTTGGAAAAAAAACCATGAATGAATTCCTATGCACACTGCACATACCTTATTTGTAGTGCAAAAACACTTAAAAATACAATAATTAAAATGATAAACAATTTTAACAAATACAAACTTATTAGTATTTCAATGAGAAGTGTGGGCCTGCTTTTGGCTGATGAGATAGGATTGTTGTTGTTGTGTGCTTTCAAGTCATTTCAGGTTAACCCTGAGAGAGGGCCAGGTAAATTATTTTGGAGAGCCGTATACGGCCCGCTGGCCTTAGTTTGAAGCTCTAGAACAATGGTTCGCAGCCCGTGGGTCCCCAGGTGTTTTGGCCTACAACTCACAGAAATCCCAGCCAGTTTACCAGCTGTTAGGTTTTCAGGGCCACAAACATCTGGGGACCCACAGGTTAAGAACCACTGCTCTAGAACTTAGTATGATGGTTTCTCATCCAAGTACTCACCAGCGCTGACCCTGCTCAGTTTCCAAGATTGGCAGAATCTGGTGCCATTGGGATATGGAGTGGTTACTTTGGGGTATTCAGTGGTTACTATTAAGCTGTACTCATAACACAGTAAAAATACACTGCAATGAAACTAACCAATTTCCAGTGCCGACAAGGTAAGGCATAACCTGGAGTAGCTGAGAAATACAGTTAGTATCACCCATCAAATGTAGCTGCTGAAATTCAGTTTGGGATAATACTGCTAATTCGAACCCTCTTGCCATCCACAACTCTTCTCATTCACCTCATACACTTCCAATTCAAGGCAGGTATTCCCATTTCATGCATGCAACAGTGTGCTCAGTCCCAGCCAGCAGATTTTGTTTCAGTCTCTGCAGCTGACTGCACAGAGGCCCTGTGTGATGTTCTGAATGGTGTGTTAGTGTTCTTTCCATGTGCCTTGTCACTGATGAGGTGAGTAAAAAGCATGTGAGTGTCCGGGGACAGGCACACACTCCATTTCTCCAAGTGCAATGGCATTCCTGAGATTCCAACAGCTGCTTTCCAGGCTCTGTGACCTGCACTTCCTTGGGAAAACTATAAGACATTTTATAGCTTCTAAAGCAAGGGGTGAGGGAGACAGGTGGGGAAATATTTGGTACCAGAGAGAGCAAGAGAGTCCTAATAAAAGAAAACACAATGTAAGGATTGATCCCAGGCAGCACAAATGTTGCCACCACATCTATTATTATTATTATTATTATTATTATTACCAACATTTCTAACCCGCTCTTCTCAACCCCCGAAGGGGGACTCAGAGCGGCCTAACAAAGGCAACAATTCGATGCCGAAACACAGTATAAATACAATATAAAACCAAAAACATTGAGCATTAAAATATATTAAAATACAATTAACATTAATACATCATATACATTCACTTAAGTTAAAAACAGTGTTCCGTCCATAATAGGAGCATTGAGCCATATCCATCAACTTGCCATTACAATCAATCCAAAGTGCTGTATTGTGCTAATGTGCAAACGCCTGGTCCCATAGCCAAGATTTCACTTTTTTCCTGAATGCCAGGAGGGGTGGGGTTGATTGTATGTCACTTGGAAGTGCGTTCCACAGACGGGGAGCCACCACCAAGAAGGCCCTATCTCTCGTCCCCACCAACCGCATTTGAGAAGTCAATGTAGAATTAATGCAGTTTGACACTACTTTGACTGCCGTCACTCAATGCTATGGCATCATGGGAGTTGCAGTTTTATGAAATCTTTAACCTTCTTTACTGCCTCACCAAACTACAAATCCCAAAATCCATAGCATTTGACCATGGCATTTAAAGTGGTGTCCGGCTGTATTAATTCTACAATAGATGCACCTAAGATCAAAAGTTCAGGTTTCTTTAGGGGAAAGTGTGGTTCCAATGAACATCACTAAGCCAGCTAAAAACATACCAAGACTAGATCCACATTTGGTTGGTACTACCTAAAAGTTACAGATTTTTACACTGAGTGAGGAAAAGGCCAAGAAATACATCACTAAGAACCTTCTGTTTTCTGAATGGAAACCTACACTCCTCTCCACAAATGAAATAAAGCATAGTTATGTTGACTATGCAAGTCTGCATATTTCATGCAAGTTGCAAAATTTCCCCTGTGGTACAGAAATTTCACTTTTTAAGCAAAGGCTTTCTGTTTGTGCTTCAAGGTACAATGGCTGCATGTGACCTCTTTCCCCCTCCCCCCCCCCTTTTTTTTGGCAATCCCTGCTCCTGTTGGAATATTCAGGATGCTAACTTCCTTTAAAATTAGAAGGGAGATTATATCATAAAAATGTATGAGAAAGAGCAAATAAAAACAAACCCAACCTTTCCCCTCCTTTCCAAGCACATACCGATTTAAGGAGTTCTCTCATGCCAGAAATGAGTTGACTAAACCCCCCCCCCTCACTCCTAGAAAACCCATAGAGATCCATACTGAAAAAATAAGGATTTTTTACACACTCATAGATGTTGTTCACATGATAAAATATTAGAAGAAGCCCCTAAAAATGTTCCCTCACCACCTCCACTACCTTTACCAACTTGCACTCCTAGTGTAAAGTGCTAAGTAGCCTTACATGAAGCCTCTCTGGGGACCTGCTTTAAATTCATCCCAAACAATAACAAGACCATTACAGTATGGGCCCCAATCTGGAGGATATACGTTCCCACATTTTGCAAGGATATACAAAACCATGCATAATGGTAAACATTATCAAAATAAAGGACTCTTCTGACCCAGGAATAACAAAAAATCATGCTGGAGGACCTAGAAAAGGCTGAGAAATAATGTATTTTGTCAAACATGGATAAATGTGGATACCAGTCCCATGGATGTGAGGGTTGTCCTGGAAGATCTTCATGAAGAGACAGAGGCTGGATGCATATTCACATTGGCAAAGAGGGAAGACTTTATTCTCCCAACAGGCTTTTACGGCTAAAGCCATTTAAGCACAAGCTGACTTGATTTAACAGCAACAAACAATAGTATTGTTTTAATTGCACTGCTCTTTTTAACTGATTCTTAAATACCTGTTTTAAAAGGTTTTAATGGTAACAATTTGATTCTGTTTGAATGTTAATCTTTTCTGTGTTTATAACTATATTGCAATCCTGTTAATTTGCAAGCCACCTTGAGACCCACTTTGGGGAAATAGTGAGATAGAGATAATGATGGTGGTGGTGGTGATGAATCCAGCTTCTCAAAAAATGATGCACAACAGCCTTTTCTTCTTCCCTCAGTGTTCAATTACAATCCATACACCTAAGAGTTCCATGCAGCTGAAAGCAGGTGTTTCAGAATTACCATCATAGCTGGAACGCAATGACACATCTTAGAAAAATTCTTCACAAACCTCGTAGGAGTAAAGCATTGCCTCTGATCCAGACAGTGACATGGAGGTCTACTTCCTGTTGCCGTCCATTTCCCAAGAAGCAAGCCAAATCTCAGTGAGTGGGTGGAAAAGGAATGACTGCAGTTAGAGGGGGGGCTCCCTTTAAAACCTTCTGAAGGGGCTGGAAACTGGGAGACAGACAAACTAATTCCCACCAGTTGTCAACACGTATATAGCTTCTCTGCTTCCTCAACTTATAAAGAATTGGAATAAAATAAGGTCGACTTTGCCCTTATTTTCAGGAGAAAGGTCCAAGTTACTGAGTTTCTTAACAAGATTCATTTGCATTTCTCAGCTCATTCACAACAAATCTAACACTGCTGCTTCAAGGAGACATGGTGGCAATCCTCTTGCAGTCATATTTCCCACATTGACTGAGGAAACATGGGGCCAACAGCTAGACACAGACACTCAGGATAAAATCAGCAATTTTATAACACAGGACACCACAATGTGGCAGGGGCCAATGTTAGCTAGGAGATTTTTTAAGTTGCATTTCCAAAAGGTAGCATTTCCAGACTTTGTAGGTTTTAAAAATAATAATAATAATAATAAACAACTTTATGTATATTCCGCTCTTCTCACCCCGAAGGGGACTCAGAGCGGATTACATCACACATACGACAGACAATTCCTGCCGGAACACATACAGTTACAATACAACACATACAATTTTTGAAGGATTTCTTCTGGCTATCACAGGGTGCGTCATTATGTCACAAGGGGGTGTTGTTGCTTCATCCTCATGACGGAGGGCCTCTGTTCCTCTGTTCCACATTCCACCTTCCGACAGCCGATCTTTATTTATTCAGGTGTTGTAAAGTCCTTACTGAAAAGAATCCTCCCCCGCTTTTGGTAGGTTCCCAGTTTATCTAATCACAATTGTTTTTGAACTGCTTGGTGAACAATGGACAGGGCTTACAGCTGGGTGTCCAAGCCAGCTCGGGAATCGAACTTGCAACCTTCAGATTGCAAGCACAGCTGTTCTTACCACTGTGCTATCTCTCCGGCCCTGAATGAGTTTTCTGGCAACTTTTAGGACTTCATTGGACAGAGTGGAGAAAAGTTGGGGTTAGGGTTGGGGGAAAGCAAAGGGGACCATCTTATCTCATTCCCTCCTGTCTTTCCCTGTTTTCTGGGATGGCCGGCCATACCACGTGCTTATCACTCCTCTCCACCACTTTCTCTCACTTGGAGTTGGGTAGCACCCAAATCTTGAAGATGGCTGCTAGGTTCCATTTTCATGTGCTGCAGAAACAGAGCCCTGGGGAGTCCCACCAGAAGTGCCCTTCTGTCATTTGATAGCCTTATGGAACTCCTTGGGACTCCAGTTCAGCAGCACATGGAGATGGAGCCTAGCAGTCATCTGATGAGGTCCTAACACTAATCAATTTCCTACATCATAGCCTTTCATGAACTATAGTTCACTCTTGCAGACACAAGCTACCGTGTTTCCCCGAAGTTCTTTGGGAGGCATGCCACGGCCGGCCTTCGCCATGGCCATCCCTGCAGCCTCGGCTCCTGCCTGCCTGCCTGCCTGCCTTCGTTCCTTCCCTCACGCGCTCTCCATGCCGCTCCGAGGAGAGAAGCCTCCGCCTCCTTCTCTCGCTCTCCAACCCAAGCCGGGCCCGCTCCGCCCCCGGACCCAGGGAGGAGGGGCTTCCGGCCGGGAGGGGAGCAGAGGCATCCCGCCAAAGCCGGCCCCTTTGGGCGAGGGAGGGCCTCGCAGGGAAAGGCGGAGAGCGAGCGACGCTTGCAGGAGCCCCGCCGCCATGTTCTTCCCTCCCCCCTTCCCTCGCAGGACGCGCGAGTGCGAGACCGCCGCACGAGGGAGGGTTGGCTGCTTCCAAGGCGCGCGCTCCCCTTCTTCTTCACCTCAAGGCAAGTCTTTGGGCGGCGGAGGAGGAGGCGGGACCGAGTGACGCGGCGGCCGGGGGTACGGCTTACTTTCGGGGTACGGCTTATATTAGCCGACCCCTCTGACACCCCCGATACGTCTTACAATCGGGGGGTCTTACTATCGGGGAAACACGGTATGCAGGAGCCCACACCTATAAAAACACTAACCTTAAGAGGGAAAGGAACAAAACATATCATGTTCATCCCTCCTTCTTGGTTTTGTACATTTACCACACACGATTCAGAATGCCTAGGCAGGGCCAGGTAAACAATGGAATTTGCTTGTATAAGTTGCACTGATGGCAGCCAGCCTGAAAAAAAACTGACACATTGATGGAAGATAAGGTCCTCCATGGGTACTAGCTGTGACAGCCAACTTTTCCAGTCTTGGAGACATTATGTTTTTGTGTATCAGTTACTGGGAACAGGAGCAATAGTTTTGTTGTTCTCTTAGAACTCCTCATAGACATCTGGTGGGAAGAACTAGAGATATCTTTGCTGTGATATTGTAGGTTTCTTTCATATCTGCACAAAACAAATGGGAGGAAAAGGTACCTGGCTTTGGGAATGATGGAGAGAAAAACCTTTTCACCAAAGAGGTTTTAATCAGTTTTAAAGAATAAAAATATTAAGAATCATATGTACTGAACTGGATGCCAGAGGCCTGAAAGACATCATAAAGTACCAATATAGAAAGATACCCTCATTGAGGCTCAGAGACCTTAATGTCATGGGTTCAGGAAGACTGACAAACTCTGCAGGTATTCTAAGTGTGTGTTAAAAAAATCAAAACAACAGGCTCTAGTCTTGAGCTCTTGAGTTACAAGATAAGACATTCCCTGGATACCTTGCTATACAAAAACAACACATGTTTTGGATTCCCAAAAAGCGGGTGGGTGCGTCTGCACAGGATGGAAATAGAAAGGCAGCAAAAATACTTTTAAGGCCCTCCCACCCTCAAGTTAAGCTGGGACACAGACAGGGCCTATACTGGCACTTCCCTTTCTCCTGCACTGAAGTTTGCCCAAATTTGCCTAGATCCCTTAAGCAATGGTTGTCCCTGGAACATAATGTTCAAGCACAACCAAGCCAGGCTTCTTTGGCTGTGGGCCAACTGTCTGTTTAATAATGTACACATGGCTGTTAACTTAGATTTCTGAAGAAATGGATGGCAAACAAGAATGCTGAAGCTCAATAAAAGACTAGACAGGACAGATACCGGAATGGAGCAAGTGAGGGACAAGATAAGGATCCTACAGTAATAGCAGTGGGATATGAGAATGAATGCCAGCTACAGCAAATGGAAAACCACGCAAACGCCACACGTGTTTGCTTCTAGAACCACAACATTTCTAAGACAATGTAAATATCCTGGCATAAACCAATGGTAAATACAAAGGACTTTTTCCTAGAAGAATATAGCTGATGAGCAAAACAAGTATCATGAAAAATGTGGTTACTGTTCTAAGAATGAAACCTGAAGTCATTTGCTCTTCTCCATCACTCTAATGGCATGACTGTGAGGAAAAATCCTTCTAAAATTGCCCCATTTTAATAACATGATGCTTACTGTTACATACCCAAACAAACTGGAATTAACCTTGATTATGATTAATATTTATAACCATGAGTTACAAAGTAGGCTTGTTCTAACACACCATACTTAAGATTAGTATAGTTTAGGATTCTGAAAAACAACACCAAAATTGTGATTAACCAACAATGGTGGACATAGAAGCTTTTGAACTGATTTTCAAAGAAATGAAGGTGAGGAGAAGCATAAGATTCCAAAACTCTTTTAAGGTTATTCATCTAATGGTAAATCTTAGTTTGTAAAGATGGTGGAACACAACTCATGATTAATAATGGGCTCTTGGTATCCTCTGGGATTTGCTTCCAGGAGCATCCATGGATGACAAAATCTGTAGGAAACCAAGTCCTATTATATACAATAGTGTAGTAAAAAAATAGTGTCCCTGAATCCCTGGTGGCTCAGTGGGTTAAACCCTTGTGCTGCAGGACTGATGACTGACAGGTCAGTGGTTCAAATCCGAAGAGAACGGGTTGAGCTCCCTCTGTCAGCTCCATGAGACATAATAGAAGCCTCCCATAAGGATGGTAAAACATAAAACATCCAGGCGTCCCATAGGCAACGTCCTTGCAGACAGCCAATTCTCTCACACTAGAAACAACTTGCAGTTTTTCAAGTCGCTCCTGACATGGGGGAAAAAACGTGTCCTTTATATAAAGTAGCAAAATCAAAATGGGGGGGGGGGGCATTTTCAAGCTGTGAATGGTTCAATCCTTGGACGCAGAATCCAGGGCTGGGTGTAACAGCTTGCAGAAAGACAGGTACAAAAAAACCCAGCAAAACACACACAGAGAAAGGGGTTTAATAAAAAAAAAATAGGCATCTCAAAATCGCTTTCATTCTGCTGGTAGTCATAGCTAGAAGTTCAATATACCTTTTTTGGACAATTGCTGCTGCTTCCCCCCAAAAGAACCCACCAAAGTGGAAGAGGATGAGGCAGCAATGATAGGTGTGCTACCTACTTGACAGTGCCATGTAGTATGAAGGCCTTAAGACTACAAATCTCGCCACTCCCAGCATGAATATGATGCTTCCCTTACTCTTTTCTTCTGAGAGAAGGACAAGGTTTCTAACTCACACTGTACAAAAAATCAACCTAAAAACAAGACAGTCAGCCTTTTGAGCTTTCCATTTCAAGGAAGAGCCAAACAGCTTCAGGGCATTCAATATTTATTTGCTTCAATTCTTCGTAACATTTACAGACAGCAATGAATATTACAACTGGGCAGGAAACCTGGTCACTACTGCTTACAAATGAATTGTTATTTCTGTGTTGTCTTCTCGCTGTGCCTGCTTCTGCATGTTTAGGATCACCTACACAAGGTCACGGTCAAGTGAGAAGTGCATAAGGGGATCATCTGTAAAGCTTCAGCTACACTAATATATACCCACATAAGTCTTGCTAATCTGTTCCTAACTCGAGTGAGAAAGTATATAAAGTACAAAACATCTGACATTTCTGGTTTCCAAATAGCTGGACTTACATGAAGAACCAGTTTTGAGTATATGACATCAATTCCCTACAGTTTAGAGTTCCTATAATAAGGTATCATGTCTGTTCTAGGCAATAATATGCATAATTTTGAGGTGTGAAGATGACAGCAGAGAGAACCACACGTTCATGTAAGACTTAAGTGAAGAACTCACTAAGGCTGAACCCTGGAACCAAAGCTTACCTCCCCTGAATTTATTTCTTTTTCTCAGAGCTGAACAGATAAGTAAATAAGCAAGCAAGATATGCATATCCAAAAAGAGGAAGAAATCCTGTTTGTTTCTTGTTTTGTTCTGGAGTGGGCCTTAGTTTGAATATGTAACGGGTGTGGCATAAATAAAGGATGGAAAAGTATGAGGGAGGGGGATGCAACTATGCACAAATATGTTTGCACTTCATAGATTTTGAGTGAGTCAACACCCTTCGTGGCTCTCTATTCCATGAGCCATGAACACTGAATGAATTTGTCTAATTGACCTCTCCAAAGCTTCAAACAAGTGAGCATCCCTAAGAGTCCCAGAAGGGAAAATAGCTGAAGCAGAGTTCACCTCTTCCCATGCTCTTTCCATCCTGGAATTTGGGAAGATTTAAATCTCCAGTGGCAGATGGATGCAGGCCAGTACAAGAAGCATCATTTTCTTCACACTCATTCCAGCCTCCCTCCCTCTCTTGCTCTCTTTCCCTCTCTCCCTTCGTGAAGCCAATCACACGAGGAATAAAAACCACACTGGGTGGATGGGGAAGCCATTTCCTGCCAGCTGAATCTTTAATTCCAGGTTAATAAATCAGCTATTAAAAATGGGCTGCTGGTCAGGGGAAAACATCTCACCTTTTCACAAGCTAAGACTATAAAGCATTTATATTACAACACCAAACTTGACAAATCAACTAACCCAAAGTTTAAAAGCTTGAAAACTGCTAGAACTGAGGAAAGAGCAAAGAGATGAGAAAGCACAGTTGGGTCAATTCAAGCCACACTTAATCACAGTGAGCAGTGACTTAAAAGGATGGAAAGGAATCCTGTAGCACTTTTGAGACTAGGGGCCCTTCTACACTGTCCTATATCTCAGGATCTCATCCCAGATTATCTGCTTTGAACTGGATTCCATGAGGCCCCTTCCACACAGCTGAATAAAATCCCACATTTTCTGCTTTGAACTTGAATCTCTGGCAGATGGACTCAGATAACCCAGTTCAAAATAGACATTGTGGGGTTATCTGCCTTGATAGACTGAGTTATATGGCTGTGTGGAAGGGCCCTGAGGAATTATACAGCATTGATAACAATTCCCACTGCTCTTCACAATTTTATTATTTATTTATTTATTTATTTATTTATTTAAAACTTTTGTACCCCAATCTTCTCACCTCAATAGAGGGACTGTATTGAGTTGCTGCTATAAAGATTTTTTTCATACAGATCTAACTTTCAAGGCCTTATATGGTTTGGGGACAGTGTACCTGAGGGAGCGTCTTACCCCATACAAACCCAGAAGATCACTGCGCTCAGAGGGGCTTAATCTACTAGAGGTCCCTAGTATTAAGATCTGTAGGCTGTCGAGCACCCGGCAGAGAGCATTTACAGTGGCCGCTCCGACCCTCTGGAACTCTCTGCCGGAGGAGATACGAGCACTACGGGGTTTGTTGGCTTTCCGCAAGTCTGTGAAGACTTGGTTATATAGGCAGGCATTTGGTCCCAACTGATGCCTCCTATAGCTTGCCAGCTGCCAACATACCGTCCTGCCATGTATTGCTTCTGCATATTGTTGCTTGCCGGGATCAGTTGTGGGGAGTGGAGTTTTTGGGTATACGTCTTTTATTTGTTTTATTGATGTTTTATTGATTTTATGTTGTAAACCGCTCTGGGCTCCAGAGAGAGCGGTCTACCAAATCGAATTTATAAATAAATAAATAAATAAATAAATAAATAAATAAATAAATAAATAAATAAATGTGACCATTGCTTCAGGGCCCTTCCACACAGCCCTATATCCCAGAATATCAAGGCAGAAAATCCCCAAAATCTGCTTTGAACTGGGTTATCTGAGGCCACACTGCCATATATTCCAGATCAAAGCAGATTTTATTCAGCTGTGTGGAAGGGGCCTCAACCACCAAATGCACTGTCAGTGGCTTATGTGCCAGTGGAGCAGTGAAAGGTTTTAGTCTGAAATTTAACGTACTAACTATTCAAATTGACTAATCTATCGTGGTGGTTTGTTTCATCATTTTGGTGACCCTTCCACAGAGAGCCTTTTCTGCTGTGGCGCCGAGCTTGTGGAATGCCTTGCCGGCCGAAGTTTGTGGGATTAATGAGCTGCCTGCCTTTCGGAAGGCTTGTAAGACAGTTCTCTTTCAGCAGGCATTTAACTCTTAGCCATTCTTCGTCGTGTGCTGACAGAAATATTGTTTTAGTGCTATTTTATTGATGTTATGCTTGTAAGTTGTGAACCACCCTGAGCCTGTTGGAAAAGATGGTATATAAATTGAAATAATAAATAAATAAATAAATATTCCTGAATATCAAGGCAGAAAATCCCACATTAACTGCATATAGGCTCAGATAACCCAATTCAAAGCAGATATTGTGGGATTTTCTGCTTTGATATTCTGGGATATAGTGCTATGTGGAAGAGCCCTGAATATTCCATTTAAAGTTGGGATGAAAACTCAAAAAATGCATCACCTTGCTGATATTATTATGTTTATGTTTATTATGTTTATTTATACCCCACTTTATCTCTCCCAAAGGATACAGAAGACATCAGCTGCCACTGGCCACCAACGGTAGTATAGGGGCCCTTCCCAGACAGTCTCTATATCCCAGGATCTGATCCCAGACTTCCTGTTTATCCCAGATTATCTGGTAGTGTGGGCTCATATAAGCTAGTTTAATGCAGAAAACCTGGGATCAGATCCTGGAATATAGGGTCAGTCTGGAAGGGCCCTAGGTGTGTCCAAACTGATTTAAGTCAAAACAAAACTAAGTTGTTCTACCAAATAAAAAAAATTCTACATGATCTGCATTACTCTACAGCAAGATATTGTAATATATTTGTTGACCAAACTGCATCCATTCTCACTTCCAACCTCAAAAAAAGAAATCACACATTTGCAAAACACAATTTTTAGTATGAACAGATGAAAGAGTGCCACCTACTGATGCTGATCATGACAGCCGAGTCTTCATTTAATTGCAATGAAATATGTGTGGCTGTGGAGATGGGCATACACAAGTTTAAAGAACATTCCTTAAATGAGATTTTAGGACTGAATTTACAAGAATTTTGGTTTTGCTTCAAAAACGATCCCTTCTGAGTAATTTTTATTTTGCTGAAAAATATGCTATTAAGTAAGTAATCAAACTGAACAATAATTGAAATCTTGCAGCTGTGTGCCTGCAGCTGGTCTGAGAGAAGAAGAAGACACCTTGCACTCCAGTCAAGGGATAGCTTTCCATATGCAAAACTAAGAAGCTCTATACATTTCTCCTTGCTTTATAGCAGGGATCCTTAAACTAAGGCCCAGGGCCCAGATACAGCCCTCCAAGATACCCAGCCCTCGCTCACAGTCAACCTAAGTCTGAAATGACTTGAAAGTACACAACAACAACAACAACAACCCTATCTCATCGGCTAAAAGCAGGCCCATACTTCTCATTGGAATACTAATAAGTTTATATTTGTTAAAATTGTTCTCCATTTTATTTATTTTATTGTTTTTAAGTGTTTTTGCACTACAAATAAGATATGTGCAGTGTGCATAGGAATTCATTCATGGGTTTTTTCCCCAAATTATAATCCGGCCCTCCAACTGTTTGAGGGACTGTGACCTGGCTCTTTGTTTAAAAATTATGAGGACCCAGGGAGGAACAGGTGGGTCCTACCTGGGAATTAGGCTCTTACAAACTGCGGTACAAAATGTAAAGTACCATTCTATACACAGATTAGCAGTTACTTTCCTAGACTACAACTACTATCATTTTTTCAGATCACATGGCCTCTGGCTAGTATATTTTAGGAATCATAGCCATTCCCAATAATATAATCAAGATCCAATATTCTAACCCTTCGCCTCAAAAAGATATACCATTATACATTAGAATTTTTCCTCTAGTGCGGAGTGGAATTTTCCTCAGTAGTACTATTCTCTAGAAGTATTGCCCATGAAGCTGTAGTCAATTTGTCAGAAACTGAATAGAAGACAATGTAATGTGTAGCTGAAAGCTCCTAATTTTCACTCGGCATCTTAGAAATTAGGATTGCCCTGAAAGCTCCAGTCTTGCAACTGAAAGAATGAGGGGGGGAGGAGATAAGGTATGTTAATGAAACCTTTGAGCTAAGCCAAAATAGAGAAAGAAGGAAGAGGAGTGGAGTGGGAAAGGCAGCCTGTCACCCAGGAAGAGATACCTGCACAACTCCAGTGGAAGGAGGCAGTTTGTACACAGGCAAGAATTCCCATAACCATCTTGACCTCTGGGATACAGCCTATACTGGATACAAGGACAGCCTTACATGGGCATTCCCTGTTCTTCATACTTGTTTCCTGGACCCACAGAACAAATGTTGTTGATTCTCTACTTTCTGTTCTTTTCCAGCATGAATCAGATCCAATCAAAAACTTGTTTTGGACTTCTATTTACAGAATCCCCAAGGATTAGTAGCCAGGCTGGGTGGTCATCCTAGAGCTTATCCAATCTTTGAGGATAGTATAGTACACAGGCAAGCAAACTATGTTCTTCCAGATGTTGTTATACTGCAAGTCCACCTCATCGGATATGTTGGCTAGGATCTTTGGGAAGTACAATCCAACACAACCTGGATGGCTACCTTTTGCATTATGCTAAGCAAGGTGGGAGAAGAAAGGAACAGCCATACATGAATTGATCAAAAATAGCAAATCAAATATGTCAAACAGTATGACCCCTGTATCCATGGATTTATTTATCCTCATCTAGCAAACTATGTCCTCTCTAGGCATTTTCCAGGTACTCCAGCCTGACGCTATCCTAATCTTTGACCATAAGTTCTTCAATAGGATTTGCTATTATGTATGGTTTCACATATCTAACACAAACAGCAGTGTGTGTATGCCTGATGGTATCAGACTACATGGGCTAAGTGTTGCTAATGAAGGACACCACCCTGAGTTATGCAAAATATATCTCTATTATATCACTTGTCAATTCCAATAGGTGCATAACACATAACATCAAACATTCAGTGTATACATACACAATGAAGGCGCAAAACCCCAAACTCCCAAAAGTACTTGCCCTATGGTGATATAGTTGCTGGAGAAAGTCCGCTCCCTGTATGAAGCCTGTATGCGGCAGCTCGGGCTCGGCGTGGGCCGGTGCGCGAGCAGGGGGAGGAGGCGCTGGGTGATGACGCGTGGCGGCGCCAAACGCGGATGTCATCAGGCCGATGATGTAGCAATGACGCCAGCACGTTGGGAGTGGGGAGGAGGATCCCCCGAAAAGCTGGAAAGATGAATGGGGAAATCCCCAATGCTGTGTCTCAGGGGAATCCCAAGCGTCCTATCGTGAGAGCCTGGCAATCTCGCGTCTTCGTGGTGCTCTGTGTGAGCCGAAAACCACTATGGGGAATCCCGGGAAGAGACGCGGAAGGGGATGATGGGATCACAGGCGGGTGGGTTGGATTCACAAAACACAAAGCAGTCCGATGAAGAGCGTCAATGCTCCAAAGGGGAAAGTTTTCCCCAGACTAACACGGAGGAAGAGGCGGTGTGGCTTCTTCTTCACATGAGGGCTTGGAGGTTTAGCAGAGCCCATCATCCCCTTCCGCGTCTCTTCCCGGGATTCCCCATAGTGGTTTTCGGCTCACACAGAGCACCACGAAGACGCGAGATTGCCAGGCTCTCACGATAGGACGCTTGGGATTCCCCTGAGACACAGCATTGGGGATTTCCCCATTCATCTTTCCAGCTTTTCGGGGGATCCTCCTCCCCACTCCCAACGTGCTGGCGTCATTGCTACATCATCGGCCTGACGACGTCCACGTTTGGCGCCGCCACGCGTCATCACCCAGCGCCTCCTCCCCCTGCTCGCGCACCGGCCCACGCCGAGCCCGAGCTGCCGCATACAGGCATCATACAGGGAGCGGACTTTCTCCAGCAACTATATCACCATAGGGCAAGTACTTTTGGGAGTTTTGGGTTTTGCGCCTTCATTGTGTATGTATACACTGAATGTTTGATGTTATGTGTTATGCACCTATTGGAATTGACAAGTGATATAATAGAGATATATTTTGCATAACTCAGGGTGGTGTCCTTCATTAGCAACACTTAGCCCATGTAGTCTGATACCATCAGGCATACACACACTGCTGTTTGTCTTAGTTTTGATTACCAGCCAGCTCGTTTTTCTTAGACTGTCTGTGGTTTCACATATCCACATGAAGCCTGGAAATGTATCTCCTATGGATAAGAGGGTCGAACTGTAGTTCAAGAATCACCTTTAGAAGTATTCCTTATAATAGCAGAATTCCGGTAAAGTCTGTAATATAGGTGAACAGGAAACAGGGACACACATTCATTTCCATGTTAGGGAAGGGGGTGAATATGCCACAAGTTTTAGCCTTAACTTTAAAAGGACTATCAAAGGTGGTAAACCTATTTTGGAGACAAGAGTTCTACATCTCAAAGGGCTCCTTTTGCATTCACAGTAGAATAGGGAATGGGTTCACTGTCCCAATGTCATGGAAGATATCAGCCAATCTTGAAAGGAACCCACAGAATAGCCTCCTCCTGAAGATGTTGGCAGCAGAATAGCTGAGAGTTGTATTCTAACACATGTAGAGTTCACAAGGCTGAGGAAAGCTGCCAAAAATTATAAAGGAATGGAAAAGGTGATAGAAAGTCACTCCTTCACTTTAAAAGAAGCAGCTGGGAAGATTTCAGATGCTTTTTTCCTTGTTTTATTTACATTTGTCTAACAAGAGAGGTATTGTGCACTACATGGCATTCAGAAACAAAAGAGTTTTGTGACTACAGTATATCAAAAGTTATCCTAAATGTACTGAAATGGTCATATTTCTAGGAAAAGGGGAGTAGAAGAAGTGTGGGAGGGGGTGGCCCTGGTCAGGCTGCACTTCCCCAGCAGGCCTATAAGTGAGGCCAGACTCCTGAGCAGCCAAGGGTTCTGCACATTTTAACAGGGTTATGGCAGGAACAATATTCCCTCTGTTGGGCTGGGCTCTGCCCATATGTTTATGCAGCTGAGGGTCTGCTCCATTACCTGTTTATACTAGCATTTGCCTAGTGATCTCTCCTTTCCCCCACCCTACTGCCCCCTAATCCTTCTCATTGCCAACATTTTGCTCCACTATAATCCTCCCCTTGTAGTTTCAAATGGATCAAGTGTACTAATCCTTGACTCAACATAGACATACACTTTATCGCACTTCAAAGCCACCTTTCACCTTGGAACTTCAGGGGCGATGACATCACACTAAGGAATTACTGGTCATATTTATAGAGCACTTGAATACAATGATTTTCTGTGGATCTCGGGAGCACTGTTATAGTTATTTACACATGCAGCAGGCTCTCCACTTTGACATGAGTTAAGGGCACAGAACCCCGCATAGAAATTGGAAAAATATGAATAAAACAACTTTTTTATTTGAGAGAATGCATCTCTAGGAATCTCCAGGTCTTGCAGAATGACTTTAGCCATGCTAGAGGAACTACAGGTACCTAGAAGAGGCGTTGAATTTTTTCATTCATCATTGTAAATCATATCAAATTTGTTAAATTCGTACTTACGACATGATATCTGATGCACAGGCATGAATCAAAACTTACCCAATACTATTTCATTTGCATTTTGTAAATCTCGGAAGCCTCCCAAAGTCAGTTTCATTTTCAGCACAAGGAAGCAAAACAAAGCCAAAAAGCCTATCTTTCCTCTTTAAATTATTGGCCTCTCACCATTAGGAGATGGAAGCAGGAGGGAGAAAGCAGAGGTTGCTGGGAAAGAGACTAATAAAGCACAGAATTCTGGAAAATGTTGTTTGGAAAGATGAGGAGCCCTATGGCAGAGGATTCAAAAGGTCCTGCCCTAAACTACATTTCCCAGAATTCTGCTCAGCATTAGAAAGCCCCAATCAGGATAATCATCATCATCATCATCAACAACAACAACAACTTTATTTATACCCCACCCCCATCTCCCCATTAGAGACTTGGGGTGGCTCACATGAGGCCAAGTCCAAACAACAAATTACAATAAAATAAAATCAAAACATCAGCAATAAACACAATAAAAATACATACATATAAATATACAAGATATCTAAAATCACAAAGACAGGGCGGGCCACAGGCACACATATAAAATGTTAAAAACTCAGGGTGAGATAAGCAGAATAGCATCCTCTATGGGGGGGGGACATCCTTTATGGGGGAGGGGGGATGGACTCCAAGAACAGGGGCACTGAGGAGAGCAATGGAAGAAATTAAATAATTACTCTCTGAAAGCACAGTGGAAAAGCACAGTGGATAGGGGAGAGATTTGTCCCTCCAAACCAGCAGCTAGCCAGAGTTCCAATAAGTGGTTGAATCTGCAAAGAGAAGGACTGCCTGATACTTCTAGTAAGTAAACCTCTGTGCTGGGAAGAGGTCCCTAAATGGAAGTTCTATTGCTTAATATGGGAAAAAAGTTTTTGTCATTCAAAATCAGTAGATGTGTAAATATTTCTGAAAATTTGAGGGGAATGATCTCCTGTTATCTTGTGTCATTGTATAGAAAATTCAAAAAGATAGATCTTGTAGTTTGTTTTTTAAAACAAAAATAGTTTATAGTTTTAAAACAAAATAGTTTTCAAAAACTTTGAAAATTCCCCTAAAATTCATGGATAAGTGAAACTTGATGGGCTACCAGTGGTAAATGTGTTCTACCATTGTAGCAAGTGTCACCCCAAAACTGTAAAACTGAGGAAGAAAGGAGCCCTTGAAGTTTCCTCACTTGTGCAATTACTATAACGCAAAAGTAACATTTTTTTACTCTCATTATAGTAACAAAAGTGTTACTAGCTATACCTTATAAACACTTTTGAACCAAAATGCCAGCGCCCCCCTAATTTTGTAATGATTTTTGAAGTATTTTTATCACTTGCACATGCCTAATGCCTAGAAAACTGTTCGCTTTAGAAATCTCTAAGTCTTCCAGTGTGACTCAATGGCCCATTTCAAGTGAAAGTGGATGAAAGAGTTGTACTGAAGGACCTAGAGATTCCATGAGGAAACACACTAAACAAATCTGTGAATAAATTAAATCCACCAAACTTTAACCCACAAATGTGGAGGGCCAGTTATAAACACACACACACCCTCCAATAAAACCAAAGCAGCATACTTGTCTTGCCTCCTTTCCACTTTATTCGCACAATCACCTTGTGATGGAGGTCAAACTGAGATAGAGAAACAACTGGTTTGGGGTCACCAATTTAATCTGATGGCTCATCTGAAACTTGAAGTTGCTCCTCTCTTGTCCAACACTCAACTAAATGCTACAGTATCATAATACATTTGCAAGAGGGAACCACAGTGGTACTTTAATGTACTAAGAAAACATAGGTTATAAGTCTGCAGAAAGCTTTCCTCAAAGTAGAGCTTTAATTGCTTTAATTGCATGCATCTTCCCAGCACACAAATTGCAATTTTCTGTTGAAAGAAAAATGTAAATCTTCAACTACCTTTTACAGCAGTCCATCTAGCAGGGAAGAACTAAATATTGACAGATGCCTCAAAAGCAACATTAGTCTAGGATATAATAAAAGCAACAATATCAAGGAGATTTTTGGCCCTACTCATCTTCTAATTGAAGAAATGCTATAATCTGTCAAAATTATACTTCTGTATTCTGCACAAGACAAATAACTCAGGCTGTTGTGAAGAAATGTCACAAATCTGACATGAGAAAATACAATAATCAGAAAGTAGTGTAAAAAGGTTTCAAACTCCCAGGGCATTCTATTCTTGACCTGACCTGTTCTGAACAAAAGAACTTCAAAGGGGAAACTCCTGCATGAAACCATTGAAATGTGACTTATTGAAACAATTCAGTGTTAATTCATTTGGCTTGAATAGGGATAGACGTTTTCTATTCCCTTAAAGAGATTGATTACCAAATATACTCATGTCAAAATTGATCTCATTTATAATTTGAGGGCAGGTTTTGGGTCAAAATTATGGATTTTGATTTGACTCATTGATCAAGCCGGAAGTCATTCTGCATAGGGCAGAAAGCTGCCATTGCTGCCATTTACCCACCCAGGCTTTCAAAACTGAAGTAGTGCCTAAAGAGTAAAGTGGGACACTGCTTCTTTTGGGTTCTCTCTGGGCAGACTAAGCTAGTGCCTCTTGCCACTCTAATAATAAGGTTGTTGTTGTTGTTATTCAGAGAAGGAGATGGCTCCTTTTCTGAGAAGAGGTGAGGTACGGATAAGTCTGCTGAAATTTCTTGGTTTGTTTATTTCACTAAAATTTCTAGACCTATATACGAGTATATACAGTAACCTAGTAATAGCAAGATGCTTCCATTACCACAACTTACTATTGCTGCAGACAATCTCTGTGCTCGGTTTACATAAGCTTTGCATAATTATCATAGCCTGCATTTTTGATGTCTTTATACTGTATTTTTTTTCCTGCATATATGTATGCCTGCCAGTTGAGGATGATATATGATGTTTCCAGCCCAACTAGTTACTATTTATGGTGCCATAGGATTATTTGTTGCTCTCGCTATTAACAATGCTGACTTTGTTTTTGTATGCCTTCAAAAGTTTTTTCCACCAGGAATGACAACCTGTTAGGACTGCTGGGTAACTCAGAGTGACACCTAGTGCTTGAATTGTGCACTGCAAGTATGAATGATAACACAAACCAGCAGCTCAGCCTCCAACTATTCTTGCTTCTGTTTCAGAAATTGCTCTTCATAAAGAAAGTAGGAAGCAGGGAAATGTCACTGTGGCAGCTTGGGAATAAACCTCTGAGATGCCAATGCTCTGCTCTGTTCTAGCCAACCCAGCCAATAGTGAAGGTAGAACTCGTGATCAGACATTGTTTGCTGGGCCACAGATTTTCCACTATTCTCTTAAGAAACCACAATGTGACAGCATCAGACTTTCCTGTAGACTATTTTTTCCCGATCCTTGCTATATCTTCAAATTCAGACTGAAGACTAATCCTTAGTTTAAAAAAATGTTTACCTGTCCAAACCTATTCTCCCCTATGAACCATCAAGACTGTTAAGATCTTCTGAAGGAGCCTTGCTCTCGGTCCCACCACTTTTGCAATCACCTCTGGTGGGAACGAGAGACAGGGTCTTTTCTGTGATGGCCCCCCAACTATGGAACTTTCTCCTGAATGAGATCAGATCTGCCCCCTCCCTCCTGACCTTCAGGAAGATAGTGAAATACTGGCTATGGAACGAGGCATTCCCAGAATAATGGCTGAGACCGGCAACTGACCAAAGTTATCGACCATATATGCGGACTGGGCTGGACATTATTTCATCTTGACGAATTGGCTTATATGTATTTTACTATGTATGTATTTTAAACTATTGTTGATGTATGATGTTTTAGATTGTATTGTTAGCATTGAATCCTTGCTGTTAGCCAGTCTGAGTCCCTCTACGGAGGTAGAGGAGATTGGGAGTTTTAAATTAAATAAATAAATAAATAAACTGGGCCTTGCTGCCTCAGAAGTAAATTGGATAGCACTGGCAATGCCTCATGCCAAGTAGAATTTTAAATCAGCAAAAGCTATAGCTGTTAATGCTTGAGGTGCCATGACTGGATCCTATGGAATTCTGGGAAGTTTCGTGAGTTATTTAGAAATCTCAGCCAGAAAACTCAAGAACTTCAGAAAACTACAAAAACCAGGATTCCACAGGATAACAATTATAGTAGTACTGAAATGCTAAAATTGTGTTGTGTGAACAAGTCAGTAGTAAGACTTTTCTTTTTTATATTCATTCAACAAGAAGTAAAAACAGAACAACAATCAACTCCACAATAGATACAACAACAGTTCCCTGGCCTCTCTTAATCTCTGTGGGATCATCTCTTGTAAAGGTTGATTGGGGGGGGATATAAAATGTTAGAAAAGCAAGAAGAAAAATCAAAATATCACAATCTGTGATGTTTCTTTTTTTAATTCAGTGATTCAGACATGATATGATCTCCAAATACAGCTTTTGGCATGTTCTAAAGAAGAGATCCCTTTCTGTTTAAAGAAGTGGTTCTCAACCTGTGGGTCCCCAGATGTTTTGGCCTTCAATACCCAGAAATCCTAACTACTGATAAACTGGCTGGGATTTCTGGGAGTTGTAGGCTAAAACACCTGGGGACCCACAGGTTGAGAACCATTGGAAGGGTTGTCAATGCCATTTTCCCTTTGATCCTTCTTGTTCCAGTATTGCAGAAATAAACCAAAGGCGCTTTTCATGTTGCTCAGTTCCACTACAGACCACCCTTAATTGAGAGACTTGGCCCTAATGAGAGTCTTCATGAGAACCTGCTCTCCTAGAAGAGCCAAATGTTCTTCTAGCCCAAGGATTTAAGACCTCTTGCCTCCTGCCATAGTTTTCAGGGATGATGGATGTTTGTTGAAACAAATCAGACAGCATCCTCAGATGTGTTGGACCACAATTCTCAGAATCCCACTGCATGATTTCTGGGGTTTCTGGGAGTTGTGATTCCAACACATCTGGAAAATACTGGGTTGGAAAAGGATGGAATAAATCACACAAAATCTCAACCTCAATTTCAGAAATGGTATTCCTGGCAGCAAGAGCCTTCCAGAAGCTCTGTGTCATTGCTGGCACAAGAGACTAAGCTCCGGTAAGCATCAGCTCTTGTCCACCCTCCCAACCCACTGTCCACAACCTCAGTCCCACTCCCAATCAGTTGCTATTAGGGTCTACTTTTTTTTAATGACCAACCTCATGACGTTTCAAGCATAACACTGACCAGATGTCAGCAATTTTAGCAATCCAGTGCCAAATACATTTGGAGCCAATTCAAGGAAACAGTTTCTCCCCTGGGGGACAGGCTGGGGGGGGGGGGGAGAGGAGAACTCCACATCCCCATGACCAGGAATGCAGGGAAGGCAAAATGCCAAAATGCTGAGGTAAGAGCTTATTAATAGTGTGGGCCAACTTTATGGGCAGCCCTACAGGACTATTGTATAAGCAGCAAGAAACCTCCCCCCTCCCCTATCCCCAACCCCACCACTGCACTTCTATCCCAACCCCCCTCTGTCTACTGAGACAGGACAAGAGGGCTCCTGAGGATTGATGGATCATTAAGACATGACATCTAAAAAGCCCTACGCCTTTCCGCACCACTCAGCCGAAGCCCTGCATTCAGTCCTGCTGTGTCCCCTGAACCGTCTTTAGAAGGACATGGATGAAAGCAGAAGAAATGTCAAAGAGAGGAGCAGTAAATCACCCTTAACCACACATTCATTCTCTCTCTCTCTCTCTCTCTCTCTCTCTCTCTCTCTCTCTCTCTCTGGCAGAATTCTATAGATAAATAAAATTAGCACTTCTGAATATATAGACTGCAAAAGTTAAAAAATAATTTACTAGAATTTACTGTATTTCTGTGTAGGTAGCTGCCTTTTACCTCTCTCTTTATTTAAAGACAAATCTGTGCTCTTCATATCTGAAAATACTTGACAGTTTGTTTATTTATTATTTATTTATTTATTCAGTTTTGTATACTGCTCCTCCCTGCAGGCTCGGGGCGGTTTACACAACAAGTTCATGAGACATGTGCACAAAAACCAAAAAGCAGTAAGCAGGGAACAAAATCCACATGGGTTTTGGTGCTCAGGGCCCTTCCATACATGCCCTTTATCCCAGGTTTTCTGTTTATCCCAGATTATTTGGCAGTGCGGACTCATATAATCTAGTTTAAAGCAGAAAACCTGTAATTGGATATAGGGCCTGTCTGGAAGGGCCCTCAGTTATCACCACAAGAGATAGGAGAAGGTGCATTGGGGCCACAAGAGATAGGAGAAGGTGCATTTTCCCATCATGCTGTAATTAAGCTAGCCAGTTCAGAATCGTCCCAGGGCCTGAAGTTTCCAGGCCCAAAACCTGAGACCTAGCCCTTGGTGTTGTCATCATGCATTAAGTACCAAGTATAATTCATAGAAGTATTGAATCACAGAGTGGAAGAAACCCCAAGGGCCATCCACTCCAACCCCTTGCCACGCAGTAACACAAAGCAGATGGCCATCCAGCCTCTGCTTAAAAATTTCCAGAGAAGGAGACTCCACCATTCTCCAAGGCAGTATATTCCTTTGTCAAACAGCTCTGACCATTAGGAGATTTTCTGAAAGTTTAGGGGCAATTTGAATCCATTGCTCCATGTCCTAGTTTCTGGAACAGCAGAAGACAAGCTTGCTCCACTTTCCCCATGTCATTCTTTCCAATACTGAAACTTGGCTATCGCATCTCAGGCTTCTCTTTTCCAGGCTAAACATACCATGCATTCTAAACCGTTCCTCACAGGGTTCAGCTTCCAGGTTCTTTACCATGCTGGTCTCCCTCCTCTGGAAATATTCCAATTTGTCAATATCCCTCTTGGATCGTGATGCTCAGAACTGGAGATGATATTCCAAGTAAGATATGGCCAAAGCAAAACAGAGACTATTATTCAATCTAGACACTAGTTGCTCACAGCTTGTCATTCAAACACACAGAGAGAGGGGGGGATAGGAATTAAAACAGAAATCTTGCAGTAAAATGTGACAGGTTATTTATTTAGATACATCCAGGGTGATTGCTTTCAATAAAAGGTTGATTCAGAGCATTGTGAAGGGTAAACCCTAGCGTTAAAACAAGTGGGAAAGGTGGAAGCTAAATAAGTAAATACATAGACTCCCTTTAGAGTCTATTCCAACAATAAATCAATTAAGCCTGATAAATTGCAGCAAGCTGCTGCACCGCTTATCTGAACTAGACATTTCCACACAGTCCTTTCCTCTTGCCTGGAGCTGATGCCATTGCACCCTTGTTTCTGTCTAGAGAGTTTTCATGAAAACTAGTGGCTTGGGTCCAGGGCCCGAGATCTGGCCACCTTGGTAATCATTGTGAAATACCTGCTGGTGCTGCTGTTGATGAGCATGGGAGCTCTCTTTCTACTACAAATAACTGTATCAGGATTTCAGGAGAGTGCAACGTTGGCAGAGTCATGGTGGAGAAAAGAGGCTTTGCTTCACATGCATGCTAGACTCAGGTTTTGCCATCATGGCTAACTTATCCTCTTTTACTTTAAGCATGCACACCAAATAAAGAAAATCATTTTAAATCATGTTTATTTTGGCCATAAGAAAGTCCATAGGAGACTTGCAAAAATTCAGCAGGATTAACTTTTAGGCAAGGGGGCGGGGGGGCTGTTCATGACTATGGAGTGATTGGACAGGAAGAAGGGTCCCTAAGGGGAAATGGAGGAACTTTTTCTCAAAATAGCAAGGAATCCATTTTCATCTCAGATGCTCTTCAGAGTTTTTCCATCCATACTGATTCTATATCAAACAAGCAAAATGCCCCTACCTGCAATTGGTATCCATTCACTTGCTAACTGATCAGAAGCAGGACTACATGAGGATATGTATTACTAGCTGGATCAGAGACATATTGTCTCTACATTAAACAGTTGGTTGAAAACTGGAATTAGTGTTGTGGCCTTTGTGGCCTTATTGAGGACTTCTCACTAGCACTCGTACACACAGAGTGAGTATGCAGGCCTCTGGTCTGACCCAGAAAACTATTTTTGCATTCTTATGAGGGCAGCTGAACACGTAGCATGAACAAGAAGAAGGAAGAGAAGGCTGAACCTCTTGCTGGGATATGATCTTTAAGAGCCATCCAATGATATTGACTCCTGGTCCCAGGCCAGACAGAATATCTATTGTTTAGGTCAGGGGTACTTAAAGTGTGCTCCTTGGAGCCCTTGGGACATACTGAGTTTCTCCACAAAAACTTTTGCTTCAAAAAGGGATCCATGGCTGAAAAAGTTTTAGAACCCCTGGTTTAGGCAAGGCTCTGTACTTAATATGTAAAAACAAGGATCAGTTGTTTGAGTTCGTAATGAAAATTATGTTTGTCCTCATTTTAAAATTCGGCTTTCCCTGGGTAGATGCAGGACAGAGAACAGGACAGAAGTCTTTATACCCTGAGCAACAGTCAGTGACAGATCTGAAAAAGGAAATCTGGTTATTTACTCATGAGAAAGGAGTTTGCCTCTTAAACAAGTTTCCCATTAACGTAATGCTTCAGATCAAAGCCTCTTGAAGAATGCCACTCATCATAAACCAAACCATGCATATGCAGAAAAAGAGACAGCAGGAGACAGCAAGGCAAAGCAACTATAATTTTCAAGATAACTCTAGAGTTACAGCTATTAACTCCTTCCAGGAATGATTAATATTCACACTAAACTTGGCATCAACATCTACCAACAGTAAAGGCTTCGCCTATATTGAATTATTATTATCATTATCATTATCATCTTTATTTATATTTATATTAATGTATTTGTATGTATGTAATTTGGTGTTTAAGTTTTAATAATGTTGTTGTAACAGGTTTTTAATTGTATAGCATTGCATTTTTGCTGTAAGCCGGTCTGAGTCCCTCTATAGAGAGGGTGAGGGTACAAAAATTTAAAATAAATAAATAAATTATATTCCACCCTATTTCCCCGGAGGGACTCAAATATATCCTGGAAATAGGGGGAAAAGAAATGAAACTAACGAATTTCCTTTTCCAGAAAGTAGGTCAGCAATCACTTTGCTTTTCTGAGAGTACATAAAATATAATTTAGTATGTAACATTGAAGCAGGTTTGGTACTTTTCCGAGCATAAAAAGTACAGTCAGAGAGTGATGCTACTTGCGTGTCAACTCTGAAAAAGAGGGTTTTGGTGTCTGGAATCAGACAGGCACATGCTATGGAAGACTAACACCCTGATTAAATGCATTTTAATACACTCTGTGCCCAATTTAAACCATATAGGCTAGATGAGTGGAAAACAGTGCAGCTTGAGCTATGAAAGTTAATGGGATTCTTAATGTAAATGGAAAACACCATTGCCATGGCAAAGAGTTCGACCTTCTCTGCTGCTGGCAGGAAGCCCGGAACTAATGTTGCAAGTAAAAGAACAGAGAGGCTCAGCATTGATAGCTTGCACTGTGAGAAAGGAATACCTTATAGATGGCTATTGTTCTCATTTTTAGTGATGACAGAGAAATGATGCAAATGATTTGTGCAATGTTTATTGGATTAATGAAATGTCATGTAACAACAGTAATCACCAGCCAATTATGATTGTTTTAACCATGAAGAAGGGGTGGGTTTAACTGGATGGACTCCATTGAGGTATAAATGTCTTTGTATGAGATGTAACGGGTCTTTTGCCCCTATCTGCAGCTGTGTTCTGCTGGCAAAACCCACCAGCTGGTGCCAGGAATAAAACCTTTTTGCTTTTCACCCTACTTCACAGTTGTCGCGTGTTCTCCCTCATCCTAGTATCCGCACGTTCGGGCAGCTTTGGTAAGGTTAACTTGGTACTTGGAGTTCCATAACTCCTCAATTCTGCTTCAACATGTGAAATGGGGATTCTGTGCTCTTTTCCTGACATAACAAAATTATTTCGATTCCACTGGCCTACGTCTATTTGCTCATTCCAACTACCGTAGACTCACTGAATCAATGGGATTCACCTAAGCTTTGTATAGGATTGCTCAGCAAAGTAGCAAAGTTTCTGTACCTCAATCCAGTTGTCATGTTTCAGAACATCATTTTTAAAAATCAGAACTGCCATCAAAATAAAAATGGAGACAATATGGCCTTCCATTAGACTTCAAATACTATCATCCTGGCCACACTACCCAAACTTGGTGGCAGTTGGAGGCCGACCGAATCTGGTGGACTATAGGTTCCACACTTTCGTGCTAGAAACTGCGCAATGTACAATTCCTATTAAAACTTGTTTCAAATAATGTCACAGTCATAACATGTTCTGAGATATATATATATATACTGTATACACACACACACACACAATCACACCCTTTTAATTTCCTCTTTGTTTCTCTCTTTCTCTCTCTCTAACGCACATGTGCCCATACACACATTTTTTTCCTCACCATCCTCACCACCTCTTCCTTAAACACACAGTCAGATTTACAGGCCCCTTTCATTAAACAGAAAGTGGAGAAACATATCTACTCCAAATACAGCAACCCTTAAAACAGAGAGCAAACAAAACACCTCAGCGCTTAACAGACTCCAGTCATGTGACAAGCATCACTCTCTAAGTGCTGGAAGGGGCACAGGTTTAAATACACAAAAGGTGACCTTGGCAGTTAAAGCGCATGGTCCAAAAAGGCCACAAACCTCGATTCAATACCAGCTGTGCTATAAACTCCCCAAGTGACCTTGGGTATGTCCTTACACCTTCCGAGAGCTCCCATGCCTACATTAATCTTTTTGGTTCACAGCCAGACCCTACGCTCTTTTCCTCACATATCACAATTCTAAGATTTTCTCTTTCTCCAGTTATTGATATCTCCCCTCAGTCATTGCTGAAAATAAATTCACATTTTCTTTCATTGATTTTATTTTCAACAATTTATTTTATATGGCATATATGTCTCTGGCACTATTGAGAAACAGCAAAAAGCAACCTGGATCTTAAATGAAAAAGCAGAGTGAGTTGGGATGGTATCATAACTTATGGATATAATTTATTCAAATATCACAAGCAGAAAAAGGGGCTTAAAAGGAATTGTATTGTCATTCACATATTCTGGATGCCGAGTAGAATAATGTGATGGTTTTGGAAGGAGGCGACATGGATAGATTTCAAGCCACTGATTCAGTCATTAAACCACTCAATATGTCTGATCTGAAGTCTTTATGCAATGCCTGGTCTATCTATCATAATTGTTTTGACGAGAAACTGGGGAATTTTCTGCCCCACACAATTTAGAAAAAAAAAATGAAACAAATGAAAAGAGGTAAAGAAACCTGCCTTTCTTTTGAAACTTAGGCCATTGTCCTTCTGTCATGCATTTGAAATGGCATTAAAAAATAAAAGTGTATTATCTTACATTCATCTCAAGCCAACTATACTTTTCTCTTTCTCTTTTGTCAAAATGTAGTTTACATCATGCGTTTACATCATGACCCTAGAGTCCAGTAGTGATCTGCACATGGAATCAGAGACTGTGGGATTGATCAATTCCAGCAGCACTTTAATACTGTTTTAATCTTGATTTTAGACATGTTTTAGCTATATGTTGTTTTTCTTATATTTCTTTTTAAACTGTTAGCTACCTTATTACAGTCATGGAGGAAAGTGAAGTATAACTAAAAGCAATTACCGTAGTAGGCTGATTGGAAAACTGTCTTGTTGTTTGAAAACTTCTTATAGGTACATATTGTTCCAAAGGCCTATTTCTCAACCATTTCTGGGGTTCCTGTTGACCCTCTTCTATAAGATGGGCTTTGAGCCTTGCAGTGATCTACTCTAAAAAGTTTGTCTCTTTTGTGAGCTGCCACCACATTTCCATCCACTTCTACATGACGATCATTAACAAGAAGTCAGCCCCATTCCACAAATCATTGCAGATTTTGGCAAGAGCATCAAAACTACAGGGAACTTCAAGAAGCAGTTGTAGCTAAAGTCAATGGAAAGAAAGGAGCCAGCATATCTCAGGGGCCAGCATATCTCAGAGACCTCCTCTCCCCTCTTCGCCGCCAGTCGTCGCCACGACTCTTCCAACTAAACTTACTGTATGTTCCAGGCCCCAGGGAAGTACGTCTCGAGAGCACAAGACGTAGGGCCTTCTCCATCTCTGCCCCTGCCTTGTGGAACTTCTTGCCTCCCCACTTGAGGGCCATGCGTGACTTGCGACCCTTTGCTCAGGCACTCAAGACCTGGCTTTTTAGCAGACCTTTTAATGTTTAATGCAGTCTATTTTCATATTGTGTATTTTTTTAATGCATTGTTTTATGTAAATCGCCTGGAGCATTTTAATGGAGGGCAAATAACAAGTGAGAAACTGATGATGATGAAAGCAGAACAAGATAAAATGAGAAAGAGGAAGAGAGAACTTTGGCTCTCTAGATGTTTTATCATACAACTCCAATGTTGGCCTACCAAAGGTTGTGGAAGTGGTTGCCCAAAACACTGGCTTCCCACTCTTGATAGAAAGCAGGTGGAACTATGACGTGTGTTCAAAAAGTATCCTACCCTTATTCATAAAAAATATTTGTATTAACATATGACAATCTAACACTAATCTCCTTCAAAGTAGTCCCATTGAGCTGCCACACACTTCTCCCAATGGTTCTGCTACTGTCGAAAGCAGCACTGAAATGCCTCTTTTGAGATGGCAAGTACCTGGTCTGTTGCATTCTACATGATGTCTTTTCTGAACTGAAATCTGATTCCTTTCAGGGGCACTTTTCAGCTTGAAGAAAAGCCACAAGTCACACTGGGCCATGTTGAGATAGTAGGGAGCCTGACTAAGCACAGGTATGTTATGTTTGGCCAGGAAGCACTGTATTGAATGTGATGAATGGGCGGGTGCATTATCGTGATGGAGCTGCCAATTGCCTGGTGCCCACAGATCATGTCGTTTGCTCTATTATTAGCATGTTTGGCAAAAACTTTGCTGAGATTCTCCTGAAGCCCAAATTCTCAAAATAGAATGAACTGACCCAATGCTAATATTTGCCTCATTTGCAAGTTCCTTGATTGTGATTTGATGATACTGCATCACCAGGATCCTCACTTGGTCAATGACAATCTCTGGATGTTGAGGGCCTACCAGAAAGGACTTCACTCTCTGCTGATGTGGAGTCATCTGGGAAGCAATTATACCACTCCTTTATCTGTGTGATGGCCGAATGCCTGCTGATTCTTGGGGGTCATTTCCCCTTGGAAATCGCCAAGTTTTACACAGAAGTTAATGCAGTAGCGTTGTTCAAGTTCAAGTTTTCTGTCATTTTGTCAAAAATTAAAATCAGATGGCCCTCACTTACAATTCCTCATTTATCAGCTGTCTGCCAGTGACTGGCAGCTTCTGCAGGCAGGAAAAAATTGAAGCGTGAGCATTAAGATCCCCTACATGTGTGCACTAAACCATGCCTCCCTAGCTTCATTTGTTTACACACACAAAATTATGGTTGGATATTTTATGGACACATCTTGTATGTGCCTCTCCAGAGGTTGTTGGACTGCAACTCTGAACATTGGTTATGTGGGCTGTTGCTGTGTGCTTTCTAAACTAAGATATTGTGATCCAAAGACAAACCTATAATCAGGGGCGGTCTAAGGTAATTTTAAATGGTAGGCGAACATTATTTTGGTGGCCCCCCCCAAAAAAAACATTATTTTGCCGGCCCCCATGTAAAACAAATATACAATTATAATATCACAATACCATTAGTAGTATTATATTGTATCAATGTATATACAATATATTATACCATACTCATACTATATTATATCATAATTATATTATACTACACTAGCTGTACCCGGCACGCGTTGCTGTGCCCTATTTAGGAGATGCGAGAAAGTCTGAGTATGTAAGGGTTGGAAATGATGTTACTTACGGTCTTGGTGGGGTCATTTAGGCATGAATTAAGACTTTCTACGTGTGCTCCAAATGATGTCATCTGGAAGCATGAGTTGTATTGTCTTATATAGCGGAGGAAGTGTTTTGATTCTGGAGTGTCTCCACTCAGCAAAGTTTGTAGTGGTTGTGGAGGAGTGGCAAGTGGTGGTAGAGAGATTTTACCGGCTAGGCAGCACATTCCTGGTGTTTCTGTTGGGTATTTCAGGGCTTTGCAGTGTGTGCAGATTGCGTTAGGGTGCCAATGTCGGCCTCTGGCGCCATGCTGCAGTCTTCTGCAGCGTTGTATCTGAAGGCTAGGCGGTGGAATTGGTTGTGGTGTTTTTGAAGTTTGTTTTCTGTGTTGCGACGTCGTTTTTCTGCACCCTTGCGCGCTGCTGTTGTGTTGCATTTCTGCGTCTTTGTTGTTCCTGGCTGCGCGCTTCTTCTTGTCATGCAGTTCTTTGCATTTGGTTCTCAGCTGTGCGTCGTGCAGTGACCTGTTGTCTGTGTCTCTGCTGCGCAGTGTGTTTCTGTTCTGGTGTTTGTTCTGCCCTTTTTAGTTTGATGTATGTAGCGTTGTGAGTGTGTCGTCCGATGCTGTTATTTTTATAAGGCATGGCTTGTCTTTTGGGTCAGTTTATGTCTGTGTGGAAGGAAGGAATGGTTTTTGTTTGTGGTGTTTGTACCGTGTTTCCCCGAAAGTAAGACACCCCCGATTGTAAGACGTATCGGGGGTGTCAGAGGGGTCGGCTAATGTAAGCCGTACCCCGTATGTAAGACATACCTCCTCGTCGCCGCCGCCGCCGCCGCAACCGGCCCATCGGTTTCCAAGGGTGGGGAAAGAGAGCCATGGGCGGGGAGAAGGACGACGCGTCAGAGTGACGCAGCGCCGCTTCTCCCGCCCATGGCGCTCTTCCTCCTCCCTTCCAAGGGTGGGGAAAGAGCCATGGGCGGGGAGAAGGGACGCGTCACTGACGCGTCATGTCCCTTCTCCCCGCCCATGGCGCCTTCCTCCTCCCTTCCAAGGGTGGGAAAGAGAGCCATGGGCGGGAGAAGGGACGACGCGTCAGAGTGACGCAGCGCCGCTTCTCCCGCCCATGGCGCTCTTCCTCCTCCCTTCCAAGGGTGGGGAAAGAGAGCCATGGGCGGGGAGAAGGGACGACGCGTCACTCTGACGCTGCGTCCCTTCTCCCCGCCCATGGCACTCTTCCTCCTCCCTTCCAAGGGTGGGGAAAGAGAGCCAGGGGCGTGGTAAAGCGGCGACGCGTCACTCTGACGCAGCGCCGCTGCCACGCCTCTGGCTCTCTTCCCCACCCTTCCTTGGAGGCCTGGCAGGAGGTGCGACGTCGTTTTGGAGGCCTGGCAGGAGGTGTGCCGCAGCCGATGGGCCGGTTGCGGCGGGCGGCGTGACGGCGGCAGCAGCGGCAGCGGCGCTGGCGGCGGGGGCGTGGAACGGGTACGGCTTACCGTCGCCCAATGTAAGCCGTACCCCGAAAGTAAGACGTAGGGGGACTTTTCGGGGGGAAAAGAAAGTAAGACGCTGTCTTACTTTCGGGGAAACACGGTAGGTGTTGTGTGTACGGGGTCCCGTAAGGTTGGTGGGATGGGTTGTGATTGGAAGTTGTGTTGTGTTGTGTGGGTAGGAATTTGCTGGAGAATTGCTCCCTCAGAGTTTGGTTTTGGCAGTTTAACCCTCAAACACCAACTGAAATCTCTCAGCATTCTATCCTAGCCTTGGATGGCTCTTGCCAGCGTTGCTATGGTTACAGCAGTTATGCATATCCGCCCTTATTGGCAGCCAATCATGTTGTTCAGAATGTAGAGGCTGGGTGAGTCATTGGCTGCCCCGGAGGATACTGGGAAATGTCGTTTTATTTTTACTCGTTGTTTTGGGGGCCTTTTAGGTTTTGGGGGAAAGTTTCTTTGCTACAAACGTACCTTGCTTGAGGCCTATTTCTGTTGGCAAGTATTGTTTTTCTGCGTTGTATGGTTTCTTTGTTTGAGGTATACATCACATGACGTGAACCCATTTATATAATAGATTACAATATAATTATATTATAATATATTGACATTATAATATAATGTAACATTCAATTATATTATTATAAAATAATAAAATTATTTATTTAAATAAAATTATCCTCTACAAAATATTTTCATTACTCCTATAAAACTCAAATAACCCAAAATAAAGTAAAATAAAATATTATATATTACTATTTTGTACAATACCACTATACTTCAATATTGTTTGTAATATTACATGTAATATAAAATATATCATCATTCTATTGTTATATTGTATTTGTATTATATTGTATGACAATATTAAGCAGAACTGTATAATAATCAACAAGGAATGCAATGTATATGCATCAAAATCAGAATATATTACCTACCACCCGACTCATAATTCATAGGAGTCTCCCATAAGTCCAAAATTAGGATCCCAATGTAAATGTAAATAGAAAAACAGCCAAAATGTTCAAATGAGGTCGAATACAGGCAGCGTGGCCTGGGCAAACTTGGGTCCGCCCCCCTCCTTCTAAGTGTTTTGGCCTCCAACTCCCACAACTCCTCATAGCCTCAGGCCCCTCAGGTCTAAACATAAATAGAGCCGAAGAAAGGAAGGAGGGAGAGAAGAGGTCACAGAGGAGGAGGAGGAAAGCCCTTCATTCATTCCTTCACTTACACTTCCTTCACTGATTCTTTTCTCCTTCCCTGCAATCGCGTGCGTGCGGCGGAGACAAAGAGAGAGGAAGCACTCCTGCCTGCCCGATAGGGAGTGCTTTGCTTACAGGCTTCTGTGCAAGGGAGCTACTGGGCATGCGCGGAGGTTTTCGCGCATGTGCAGTTGCTCCTGCGCTCAACTTCAGCTCCGGAGCAACTGCGACTGCGTGAAACCCTCCGCGCGTGCCCAGAAGCGGCGTTGGAGTGCACAAGGCCGGGGTCAAAAAGCAGGCAGCTGCAGCACTGTCTGAGGAACATCGGCAGGGCCAGGATGGCACCCCATGCGGCCAGGATGGCGCCCCCTTCCCAGATGGCGCCCTAGGCAGCCGCCTACTTGGCCTATCTTGTAGGACCGCCCCTGCCTATAATGAGATTTTCTTGGCATAGTTTGTTCACAGGGTGTTTGTCCTTGCTTTCCTCCATGGCTGTGAAAGTGCAACTTCAACTGATTTCCATGACTGAGCAAGGATTGAAAGTTATAGTTCAATAATTACACTACAATGGCCACAGAGCTGCTAAAAAGTTAAGAGTATAACAACCTCTGAATGGCTACTCACTTCCCATTCTTTCTAAACTCTATACAAGGTTCAGTGAGGGTATAATATCTGCTCTTTTGAATCCATTATTAGAAAATACTACGTTTCATGCTCATTATTTAAATCAGCTTCCCCAACATAACTTAAAAATCTCAATAAATAATATGAAACTCCAATAAAACTAAAACTACATAATAAATGAAGATGTTTTAAAAACCATTTTATGCAAAAGCTAAACTATGAAAAGAACTGGGAAAATAAGAAGTTTTGCTTGGCAGCAATAAACCCCAAATGTCATTTTAAAGTGGTCTTTAATAGGTTCAAAATGTTTTTGTTTACTTTCTTGACCTGGCTATTTCATTTGCTATGTAGATCTTTCTGGGGGGTTGCTGAAATCTATTGAATTTCTGTGTGTGTGTGTGTGTGTGTGTGTGTGTGTGTGTACTGTAGGAATTTGTCCACATTCTTTCTACATTTCTTCTACCTCTGGCACCAATTTTTCTGTTTAGGCGTACTCAGGAATACATCTATTTTGTTAACTAAGGCTGATCCCAGATAATCTGTTTATCCCAGATTATTTGGCAGTATAGACTCATATAATACAGCTCAAAGCAGATAATCTGGGATCAGATGCTGGGATATAGGGCAGTGTGGATCCAGCCGTAGGCATGCTTGAATAACCTCTTTGATGCACCCAAGAACTAAATTGGGTTATTTGGCTGCTGCATTAGGATGCTGACTGATGTTTAGCTTGGAGTCTATTAAGATTCCAAGATCTTTTTCACCTGTACTGTTATTATGCCATTTGTTGCCCATCCTACTTTTGTGCTAGTCCTAGCCCAATACTCTTTGATACTATAATATTGTTTTCCTTTTTCACATCAAAAGTATTACCTCTTTTGTATACTACACTACGTTGTCCCTCCATGAACAGAAAAATGGATACTTACAACAAACATAAGCTCTCTGCATTGCAGAACAAAGAAAGTGCTAGATAAAAAAGATATACAACAAGATGTGAACAGAATATGACACTTATGTGCATGTGTGTTCCATTTAAATCACTGGGGAGTTATTTCTAAAACAAGGGTGATGGAAGCAAATCAGAACATGAATAACGGATAGATGATGAAAACATAACAAAGCAATTGAGTTTAAAATGCATTAAGTTAAGGGGCTGCTTGGGCCTGGAGCAAACAGTGAGATCTGTGTTATCTCTTAATTGGATTTGTTGTTGTTTTTGTTGTTGTTTTCTTCCCCTTGTTGGCTAAATTAGCTTTGATTCAAAGCTGTGCCCAAACAAATATAACATGGTATTTCATAAAGCAAAATACAGATTACAGCCAGTAGAGATTCCTCAAAATGGCATTAATATCACAGCCTCATGCTGGCTTGAACACACCATGTGATGACACCAATCCCATGGGGTATCTTTGCAGGCAATATGGTGGTGATAAGGATGGATTGATCCAAGGAAACTATTTCATGTGGTATTCCACTAAAGCAAGAAAAATGTAAGCTTCAGCAAATTCAGACCTAGATCTGTGCATTGTCCCAGTCCTGAATGCTAAAATTATACTTGGTCATGCAAACAGTTCTGGATTGAGACCTCATTAGGAAATGTAAATTTATTATTCACAAAAGGATGTGTTGGCATAATGTTATTTTACCCAGCCTCTTCTTTTGATTCTTTAAATCACCTTTCTACCAACCTGAAACCCTCTAGATGTGTTTGTATTTTGATTCCTATAATTCCCTGGCAGCATCACCAATAGGAGCCCCCAGCGGTGCAATGGATTAAACCCTTGTGCCGGCAGGACTAAAGACCGACAGGTCAGAGGTTCGAATCCTGGGAGAGCGCAAATGCGCTCCCTCTGTCAGCTCTAGTTTCCCATGCAGACTCATGAGATAAACCTCCCATAAGGTTGGTAAAACTTCAAAAACATCTGGACATCCCCTGGGCAATGTTCTTGCAGACAGCCAATTCTCTCACACCAGAAGCGACTTGCAGGTTCTCAAGTCACTCCTGACACACACAAAAAAAGAATGATCAATGATCACATTACTGGGAAATACACGTGTATAAACATGAGGTTGATAAAGCTGCTGGAGGCTCATTTACACACCATCATTTATCACTCATTCATATAGCATTCTGTTACTACCTAAAATATGGTTACCAGGTTCATAACCAGAATGACTGGAAGGTAACTATGGTGGACAGTATTTGCTGTGTGACCGAGCTAGGAATTAACTATATTAGATATGATATTACCAGAACAACAACAAATGGAGAGAGAGAAAAATCATAGAATCAAATCCTACCTTCCTCCCCATTTGTTTCACCTCATTTGAACACTATTTATTTACACAGTTCACTAAATCAGTCCTCCCTTGGATTTGGTTCTAGTCAGCCTTTTTCAGGAGATAGAAAACATTGACTTTTGCATTATTCTACCTAGTAACACTAACACCTGAGGGAAAACTTGTGGTGTTTTGAAAAGGAGAACAGCTAAATGTACGGTAATTCAGAATTTCTGTAGGCATTTAGATCCTCATCTGATTAATTCCCTAGGAAAGCATAACAGTTCACTTCACAAGGTATGTCTGTCTATTTATTTCTCTTGCTCTGCTACCTCTGGCCAAACAGGTGTTCAATGAATACAGAGGTATGATGGAGTGAATGTAAACAACAGCTTTCCCCAACCTTTTGCCCTTCAAGTGTTCTCAAAATTTTATTTTCATAATCTCTGAAATTCAGCATACAGGTAATCAGTCCAATAATATCTGAAGGGCAGCAGATTGGAAAAGACTGGCATACCCTATTAACAGCAATCCCTCTTTTCAAACCACCCTCCACTCTGGAAATGCTGCTGTCTCGCCAAAGCCCAAAATAAGCAAGGCAAGGTCTGCAAGAGGCCAGCTGTCATTTATGAAGAAAAAGAAACAAAAAAATGCAAACCCTGAGGGAGAAACCCTCTGGTCATCCATAAAATGTGTCCTAATCTTTCAAGAATGTGACTGGAATACAGACAAACATCAGAATCTAAGATAACACAATTGACTTGGTTATGGGGAAGCTTGTTCGGTCAAAGGAAGAAATCTAAATCAATCTCTGGGATGATTTGCCGTTGACAAATATGGAAGAGCCACCTATAGTGATATAGAAAAAAAGGATTGGAAGAACTGGGAAAGAAATCTTATCATCATGAAACAAACTATTCTGCTAGCTGTTTGCACTCATCTGAGCAGCTGCAGCGGCAGTGATGGGAAGAGAATGTGGTCAGCTCTGAGCTGCCTATTTCATGGACACATGGCTTTGAGGATCTTCAGAACTCAGAAACTATTAGGAGGAGTGGCTTGGCTGTGCATGAATGATTTGTACCCCCTAATGTCTTGACTCTGACAAGCCCAGGGCCGGGTATTCATGAAATAGACAGTTGCAAGGCAGTTGCCTCCTCCTACTTTCACTTCATTCTCTTCTTTCTTCATTACGATTTCCCTTCGCTACTATCACCACCATACCATCTCTTCTTATCTAATGATGCCAATGAAATTATAAAATCTCAGCAGATTTTTTTTTTACTAAGGTGCAATGTTCTACACTACACACATTATTTTCAAATATACTATTTCAATCCCAGTTGAATACAACCTAAACCAAGCTCAGGCAACCTGGTGCCTCCTGCAGTTTAGGACTGCAATACACATACTGTAAGTCCTCACTAGCATACTCAATAGCAGGCATCCTCAAACTGCAGCCCTCCAGCTGTTTAGGCCTTCAACTCCCAGAATTCCTGACAATTGAACAAGCTTGTTAGGGCTTCTGGGAGATAGAGGCCCAAATAGCTTGAGGGCCGCAGTTTGAGGATACCTGGTCAAGAAGGAATATTGTGTGAGCTGTAACTCCAAAATTTTGGAGGCCACCTGTACGCCTATCCTGATGCATACAATCACCCTTGTTATACTACCATCCACATCAGTGTAGATGTAAACAAATCTATATATATATAAAGGAAGTGGTCGTGCAACGAGGCAAATGCACGCCAAAACTACATGACCCACACACACGAAAATCACAGGGCCACTCATCCATACCCCGAGGTCCATACTCCACCCACGAAAACATCCCCAAAACACCACACAACACCCCCAAAACATCCCCGAAACACAACATTACTACGCATGCGCAAAAACCCCGAACACACAAAATGGCCGCCATCAAAACATCACAGTACCGAGCATGCGCAACATCAAACCGCATCCCAGCAAGCCCCAATCCACAAGCCCCCTCCATACCTGCCCACTACCCCACAGAAACAACAACATGCACACACACCTCTTCCGCTGCCTTCTCGACTTCCTTCGCCGCCTCTACGCCACTCCTGAACACGATCAGCACGGCTGATGCCATGCCCCCCTCCTCCGCCGCTTCCAAAACACTCCTGAGACCAAGGAGGTGACCGGCACGGCCCGGGTTCAAAACGGCGAGGGAGAAGGCCACAGCCGGGCCACGGCGCCTACGGCACATCCCGGGTCCGGGACCCGCAGGGAGGCAGCGCAGGAGGCCGAGCAGACAGCGGAGGAGACAGCCAAGACATGCGGGGTCTTCTGGGAAATGTAGTTCCTTCGTGCCGCCTACTTTTCCCGCCGTCTCTCTACAGTCTTTGGACCTGGGTTGCACGCCCGGCGTCCTGGCCACCTCCTCCGCCGTCTCCTCGGCTTCCTCCGTTGCCTCCCTGCGGGTCCCGGACCCGGGACGCGCGGGAGCCGCCGTGGCCGCCTTTATCCCGGCATCGCCCGTGCGGGTCGGGTCCGTGGGCGACTAGAAGACGGCGGAGGAGCCAGAGGAGCTGGCCAACACGCCGCCCACGCAACCCAGGTCCAAAAACTACAGAGAGACGACCAAAAAAATGCCACCACCAAGGAACTACAGTTCCCAGAAGACCCCGCACTGCCCACTCTCCGCCCTCCTTCCCACTGACCAGAGACAACACGGAAGAACACCCTAACAACAGAGAGAGGCAGGCACGCTCCCAGACCAGGCCCCTCCACAGACAACACCGCAACCCCCTCCTCCGCAACTGTCCTCCTACCGAAGGTCCCCCTTCGCTCCCCCCTTCGACAAGGAGGTGGCGAACACAGACGAACAGGGAGCAGAAGAGACGGCCATCACAGAGGCAAGCAAGCTTACCAAACCCATAACACAAAAAAACCTTACAACTCCTACACAAAACAACCCAAAAACACACATATACACACACATATACACACACATACACATATACACACACATATACATACACATATACATATAAACACACACACACAAACAAAAATACATACACAAACACATACAAACACACACATATATACAACTATGAATACACATAAACACAAATAAAAACACATACACATATATAAGCACACATATATACACACATACACAAAAATACACACATACCTACATATACACCCAAAAATATATACATACACACATACACATATATACACACACATATATATATACAACTATGAATACACATAAACACAAATAAAAACACACACATACACACACACACACAAAAGTATACACATATATACACACACAACACACATGCTCACATCATTTCAAACCCTTACATACTCAGACTTCCTCACATCTACTACATAGGGCACAGCAACGCGTGCCGGGTTCAGCTAGTTTACATATAAAGCAGTTGGAATACAAAGAGTTGAAAAGATGAATCAACCATCTTACTGACATGTCAACTTCCCCACCCCACCCCCTTTTGGAGGGGACAAGAGCTCTATTTTGAATTTGGGAAGCAATGGTTTTTAAACAAATATTTAGACTTGATGACACTGAAACTGGGGTCATTTATCAAGCAACAAGCAAAGGCTTAGAAAGGAAGCAAGAGTTGACTTGTGTTTTTGTGTGTATGTGTGACATGCACACACACACGGGGAAAGGGGGGGGGGGGAGAAGCCAGAGCACCTTTGTTAACATTCTTGCCAAATTTCTTCAGCATGTACACACTTCCATCTCCAAAATGCACCAGTCCAATTCCAGCACAAGGTCTGTTCATATGCATGCCACTAGAAAAATGACATTTTGAGAACACTGCCTAGTTCTGCATCATGAAACTTTAAAGAATATTTCCTGTTTCATCAAAAATGATCAGATGAGTGATGGTCATCCATGTGGTGACAGCAATGCAACTTGTAACCCCTCAAAACAATCCCATAAATTGGACATGGAATGGATTCACTGGGTTGTAGGTTTTTGGGGCTGGATTCACCTCTGCATTCCTAACCTTGTGCGTACCAAAATATCAGCATGCTTTCCAAGTTCTTCTCACTGCCCATTTTACAATATATATACACACACACACAAAGGGAGGCACACTTCTAAATGTTCTAGCCCACCCTTATTTCAAATCCTGCTGATTCAATGTATCTTTTACAATTGGGACTAACAACTGGATTTAAGTTGTAATAATGTAAATGGCTTCTAGAAGCCATTGGTCATGCCCGGCTGCCCTTATACTGTTTTGGGAAGACAGTAATTATTTTTTTTCTAACTTCAGCATACCAAAAGGTTCACCTGAGCATGTATGTGCCTCTCTGTTGTTTCTTATGGGTCTCTTTTGAGACTTTCTCTGTTACCCAATTTGCAATTAGAGTGAGATATGGTGGTGGTGGTGGCAGTGATGAGCCCTATTCCTGGATAAAAGACCAAAAATAAACAAACTGGAGATCCAGTGTGGTGTTATGGATCAGGACTCTGGATACCAAGGTTCAAATCCCTGTTAACCATGAAAATCCATGCAGTGACCTATTGTGTTTTAATATGTTTAATGGTTTTAAATTGTATTTACATCTCTGCTGTTTCTAGTGATATTATGTTATGTTGTATTTGGTTTGTATAATGAGGTATTGAATTTTTGCATAGATGTATATTGTATGCCACTCCAAGTCCCCTGCAGAGTGAGAAAACCGGGATAGAAATGAAGTAAATAATAAATAAATGGGCAAAGCACATTCTCTCAGCTTCAGAGGAAAGCAATAGCAAATGTCCTCTGAACAAATCTTCATAAGAAGACATCATGGCAGATTTAGCCTTAAGGTCATCGTAAATCAAAAATGGCTTGAAGGCACAAGGAAAGAAGGAAGCAAAGAAGACAATACTGATACTTCTCTGCTGGACTCTTCATGGCATACTCCTAAAACCTGCTCTCAGTTCAACATGAAACTCTTTGCAAATAAGGCATTGTTGTTGTCGTGTTTCTTCAAGTCATTTCAACTTACGGCGACCCAAAGGCGAACTTATCACAGGGTTTTCTTGGCAATTATTTTCAGCATAGGTTTGCCAACGCCTTCCTCTGAGAGAATGTGACTTGCCCAAGGTCCCCCAGTGGACCTCATGATCAAGCAGAAGTTCAAATCCTGTTCTCCAGAGTCATGACCCAAATATTCAAACCACCATACCAGTGCTTCTCAACCTGTGGGTCCCCAAATGTTTTGGCCTACAACTCCCAGAAATCCCATCTAGTTTGCCAGCTGACAGAATTTCTGGGAGTTGAGGGCCAAAACATCTGGGGACCCACAGGTTGTGAACCACTGCACTATACAACACTGGCTCTTGCTATGAAAATGACGAAAAAGACAAAGAACAGCCTTGAAAAACCATCACAAATCTTCACAATCCACTTGGTACCTTTATACTTTCCCTGCCCCTCCCTAATATCAGCTGAGGTGGAGTTTTATTCAACCTATGGTGTAGGAAGAAAGGTTTATCACCTCATAACCTGCCACAGAGCCGGAACTTGAACAGGGCCCCAGCAGCTGGTGTTTATAGGTGTATGTATGTGTTTTTTAAAAAGATACTCATAATCCCAAGACACATGTTTAACATCACAGCCATCTGGACCCAAACTTTAGCACTTTTTAAAAAACTGAGGCACTAATTTTCATACTGTTTAATACATCTCATGTTGTGTTTCTAGAGACAAGAGTGTACAAGCTCCTAACACAACCGATGAAATGCAAAAAATAAGATAGCATAGCGCCCTTCTCCAATCCAGAAACCCACACACTCGCCAACCTACTCTTGGGAGTTTCTAGTCATGCAGCAGCAGGAGAAGCTGCCTACTCTCCCCCGCTGAAACCTTTGGACCCACACCACAAATATTTCCCTTGTGGATTTTAGCTGTTTCTATTGTTAAAAAGAAATCTCCCGAACTGCAATTCCTGGGTCTGTGATTTACCATTCAATATTCTTGCATTAGAGCAAGTGTGGCATAGAGATTTGCATACTGGACTATAATCAGGCTTCATATACTTGGTTCTCTGTGGAAAACCACTGCATGAGAAGAAAAGGTAGTCTCAGCAACTTCCCTCCATCCCAACTGCTACTGCCCTGATCCTGATGGGAGAAAAGAGGAATGGGAACAGCTCCATGGGCTTGTCCCTTTGTAAGCTGCCCCAAGTCCCCTCGCGGAGATGGTATAAAAATAACGTCGTAGTAGTAGTAGTAGTAGTAGTAGTAGTAGTAGTAGTAGTTGTCATGCCTAGGCCTAGAAGCAGATGAAAGGCACATCCTCCATCCCAGCTGCCACTGCCCTGGCCTTGCAAAGAGAGAAGAGGCAGTTTTTAAAGAACGTACATAAACCTCTTCCCTAGTGCCATTCCTTTTCTTTGTGTTTGTGTCTTATTAAGATTGTAAGCAGTGAATTAGGGGCAGGAAATTTTCAAATTAACTATTTGAAAGCTGTTCTGAGTGCTTTTGAGGCTGAAGGGTGTGCTATAAATAAGGTAACAGTAAAGGTTTTCCTCTGACATTAAGTCCAGTCATGTCTGACTCTGGAGGTTGATGCTCATCTCCATTTCTAAGCCAAAGAGCCAGTGTTGTCCGTGGACACCTCCAAGATCATGTGGCCAGCATGACTGCATGGAGCACAGTTATACTTTTTAAAAATTAAAAATATGTAATTATGTGGCAAATACCTACTGTATACTAAATCCATTTATCAGCTAAGCCCTAATTCCAAATGTGGAAGAATTCTGTCCTATTTGCTGGCCATGATATGAGAATATTTTATACATAAATTCAAAAACCATGAGTCTTGTGGGCACAGACAACATGCAACTTCTGATGAGAAAAACTTCCTGTGCTATTTCTGAGAGGTCTTCACATATATTACTTCTCCTTTCTTGGGAATATTATATTATCATGTATCACTGGTTTAGATTGATGCCCTGAGAGTTAGTAGCAAGAAAGGAAGACACATCCAATGAATTGCTGAATGATGAGTAAACATGGAATCCTTGAGTCAGAAGAGACCTCATGGGCCATCCAATCCAACCCCCTGCCAAGAAGTAGGAAAACTGCACGTAAAGATCCCAGTCAGAACAAAAAGAAAATTTAGCCCTTAGTGTGTCCATTTTGCTGAAAGACAACTCACTCGCTTGACCTACACTGCCAAATAATGCAGTTTGAACTAAATTATATAACAGTGTAGATCCTGCCATATGGCAATGGGGTGGGAAAGGTGGACACAAGTCAGATCTTTATGAGTTGATTGGAATTTCTGAAACCATTATCCCTTGGTTTAATGGTAAAACAGGAATTTTTTCAGCATTAATATCATCAAAATAAAACTGAAAGAAGATTTTGTATTGTTAAGTCAATTTTGATTTATGGTGATCCTGTATTTTTTCAACTGCAGGGTTTTCTTGGCAAGATTTATGCAGAAGGATGGAGGTTGCCTTTGCCTTCCCCTGAGAGTGAGAGACTGCGACTTGTCCAACGTCATTCACTGGGTTTCTATGGCCAAATGGGATTTCCAGTCCTGGCCTCCAAAATCATACTCTAATGCTCAAATCACTACACCACACTGGTTGTCTGAGTTTGTATACCTGTGAATATTTACACAATGGCTCAGCTTGCCTCTTTTTTCAGTTCAGTGAAATGTATGTTAAAACTCTGGAAACAGAACCATACTAGTTTGAAACTTAAGAGATGTCATGCATTATTTTGCATTGCACGCAATAGCAGCTTGTTAATTTTCCTTGGACCAGGCAACCTGCCTATGATTCAAAACTTTCTACAACCTATCAATTACTCTTACCTCCTTTTTGTGCTAGCACAGATATCACCACTAATCCAGCAGGCTAATAAATTGCCATACTTCATCACAGCACTGGCTTCTTCTGGGAATCTGATTGTGCTTTTGGTTTCACACTTTTATCTCATGCCATCAACCTTGATGTGATTTTCCCAAGTATTAACTCTTTCCTGCATGTATCAATGATTTCTCTGATTTTCCCATTGGATCGCATCCCAAACTTCAGCTTGACCTCACCTGCATCCTAGTGTTAATTTACACAAATTACCTGTGCCCCCATTTCTTCTGTAGGGTCTCTCACATCTGTACCCACCAGCCATTTAATATCTGTATACCTTTATAAAGCGGAATGTTTGTATGTATGTGTGCAGAGGGCGGGAGGGCGGGAGGGCGGGAGGGCGGAAGGGCGGGAGGGCGGATATGTGGCAGCCACTTTCACAGGCCACAGCGACCAGCGCGGGTGATGGACCTGCACCAAACCTGGTACACATAACCCCCCTAACCCCCTTTACGTCCTGGTGCGGTTTGGGGGACATGGCCCATGGATTATGGGATTTGTAGTACTTTCAAACACTTTGGTTCCCACAGACCACTGAGGCCACCAAAAAGGACCAATACAGACCACACTTAGCACACACAGCCCCCATGACCCACTCTACGTCCTGGTGCAGTTTGGAGGAGGGTGGACCATGGATGATGGGACTTGACGTACCTCTACTCACTTCCCAAGTTCGCTGCAACCCTCATCCAATCACTGATCGAGACCAAACTTGGCATACATAACCCCTATGACTGCCTTCACGTCCTGGTGAGGTTGGGGGGAGGACTGACAATGAATGATGGGATTTGTAGTACTTTCACACCCCTCTGTTCCCACAGACCACTGTGGCCCCCAACAAACACTGATAAAGACCACACTTGGCACACAGAGCCCCAGTGAACCACTCTACATACCACTGAAGTTTGGAGGGGGCCAGAACATGGATGATGGAACTTGTAGTACCTTCCCTCACTTTCCAAGGCTGCTACAAACCTAATCCTATGACTGATTAACACCAAACCTGGCACACAGAGCCCTCATGACCCACTCTACATCCTGGTGCAGATCGGAGGAGGGTGGACAATGGATGATGGGACTTGAAGTACCTCTACTCACTTGCCAAGTCCGCTGCGACCCTCATCCAATTACTGATCAAGACCACACTTGGCACACATAACCTCCATGACTGCCTTCACGTCCTGGTGAGGTTCGGGGGAGGACTGACAATGGATGATGGGATTTGTAGTACTTTCACACCCCTCTGTTCCCACAGACCACTGTGGCCCCCAACAAACACCGAGAAAGACCACACTTGGCACACAGTGCCCCAGTGACCCACTCTACATCCTACTGAAGTTTGGAGGGGGCCAGAACATGGATGATGGGACTTGCAGTACCTTCCCGCACTTTCCAAGACTGCTGCAAACCTAATCCAATGACTGGCAAACCTGAGCACTCATGACCCACTCTACATCCTGGTGCTGTTTTGTGTGAGACGGACCACGGATGATGGGACTTGAAGTACCTTCACTCACTTCCTAAAAACAATGCATCCCTCATCCATTCACCAATACAGACCAAACTTAGCACACAGAGCCCCCATGACCCAATCTACATCCTACTACACTTTGGGGGAGGGTGGACCAGAGATGATGGGACTTCCACTACCTTCAGTAATTTCATGATACCACTGCAACTCCCAATAATGATGGATCAAGACCAAACTTGCCACACAGAGCCCCCATGACCCATTCTACATCCTGCTTCACTTCTCAAATGACCCGGGCACCGCCGGGTCCCCAAGCTAGTAAAGAATACAAACAAGGCTGTAAAAGCCATACAAGATTCTACTAAATACCCAGATCCTCTTTTCCACTGAACATTAGAACTAAGCCCTCTAGGGGCCTTCCATTTGCAAAGGAAATAGGAGCTCAGAAACATTGTTTGGTGATGATACCCACAGGGCTAGTAGACATTAGGGATATGAAAAGGGTAGATCCCCATCATCCCTGAGAATCACACATGCTGATGGAACGGCTAATGGAAAACTCAAATATCTGGAAATCTATTCTCTGTTCACCCTGATACACATCAGGGAACCAATGAAAAATGTTCCAACAACAACCTTATCTACTTTCAGAGTACATGAAGGATGCACTGCTTTTACAAAAGGACATCACCTTTTCCAAAAAGAAAAAAAGAACAGAAGGAAAGTTCAGAAAAAGGTGAATAATGATGAACACAGGTTGTATGAGATATAGATGTGACCATTATGGATGAAGAAATAGAGAAAGGAAACCAAAGGATTTATGGATAGCAGAGCCTAGAAGGAAAGTGTTCAGCCATATCTAGCACATGATATGGGGCAGCATGCCCTTTGGTGTTCTGTGGCACACAAAGTACAGTGCTCACATGAAGGCCAAAATAACACAGCCAAGAATTGTGTCATTTTGGCCTAAATGTATAGATGCAACTTAGTGCATATGGATAGCAGTGACAAGGACAAACAACGGAGATAGAAGTAGAAAGGTATAGTTTGTCCCCTCCAAAGTATATCAGTATTTTCCAAAGAGGCCCAGAATATTGGCCACAGCAATGGAATCAGGCTCCTTATTGACAATGGCAAATGCACCAGGAAGGCTACAGACAGCAGCCCAAGGAAAACAAGAATCACCACTTCTACCAGTAACCAGCTAACCCATACTAGTAACCAAACCAGTTATGTAAAATACCAGGACATTTAGGGGCATGAATAGGGGACATGTTACCTGCCACTATTATCAATCTCCATGTTTTTAATATTCTTGATTGAAACCAGCTCCAATTAGGCAAATAAAGATTGGCAGTAAAGGTTTAATCTCCTTTCATGAAAAGACACAGTTGAGGTATAGCTAATCAGAACCCAAGTGTGTGTCAGAAAGTTCAACCGGTGGGAGAAGACCTAATGCCTTATTCTGTCACTATCATCAATTCAGTTTAAGGTTGGACTGCTGTGCCCCAGAACTGGTCCAAATGATTTGGCTACCTGGGGCAATGGACATAATGACGATCCCCACTGTGCTCAGAAATCAAGTGGGCTAAAGGAGGATTCTTATTATAACATTTACAAGGTAATACACCTCTCTGTCATATCTATAGGCAATGTGTTAGATTCAGGAGTCAAGAACTAGTTGGCACACACAACTCTGTACTTCTGAGGGCCCTCCCACATAGTCATATAACTCAGAATATCAAGGCAGAAAATCCCACAATATCTGCTTTGAATTGGGTTATCTGAGTACACACTGCCATATATTCCAGATCAAAGCAGATAATGTGGGATTTTATTCAGCTGTGAGAAAGGGGCCTGAGACAAGACAATGCTTCTCTCTACCCAACTGTAGGGCTGATCCACTGTCATCTTTGAAAATGGCACCATTAAACCTTCAGTTTGGCATAACGCTGGCATATTGAATGAATTGGCATCACTAGCTTGTGAACGGTTGTTTTCTCAATGGTTATATGATCCCCTGTATCTAGCACAGGCCTGGGCAAACTTGGGCCCTCCAGGTGTTTTGGACTTCAGCTCCCACAATTCCTAACAGTCTCAGGCCCTTTCCTTTTCCTGCTCAGGCACTTCAGCTAAGCAACTGAGGGGGAAAGGAAGCGGCCTGAGGCTGTTCAGAATTTGGGGAGTTATAGGGAGGAGGGAGCAAGCTTGTTTTCTGCTGCCCTAGAGACTATGGCTTCAAACTACAGGAAAGGACATTCCACCTGAACATGAGGAAGAACTTCCTGACTGTGAGAGCTGTCTAGCAGTGGAAATCTCTGCCCCGGAGTGTGGTGGAGGCTCCTTCTTTGGAGGCTTTTAAATAGAGGCTGGATGGCCATCTGTTGGGGGTGCTTTGAGTGCGATTGTCCTCCTTCTTGGCAGTGGATTGGCCTGGATGGCCCACAAGGTCCCTTCCAGCTCTATGATTCTATGATTCTACAAGTTGAAGTCCAAAACACTTGGAGGGCCTACATTTGTCCAGGCCTGGACAAGCCTGTCAAGTGGGAATAAAACTGTAGGGAAACCATAAGGACCAGAACTAGAAGGGCAAAGCACTACGAACTTTGACTAGATCTTGATCTAGCAACAGAACACTAGGAGGGATGTCTCTCCTGCAAATCAGTTGGTGAGCAAAAGCCATCCCTAAGCGATCCAAAGGTTATATGACCTCCTAACATGCATGAGCAAGGGCAGAATAATTCTCCAGCAGCTGCATTTATTTTATAGCCTTGCTCACGGATGAAGAGAGATTGCTCACCTTGAAAACCTTTGCAAACTGTTTCCTGCTAGCTAATACAACAGTCTGGAGGGAAGGAGAAAGAGAGAGGGAGAGAGAGAAAGAAAGAAAGAAAGAAAGAAAGAAAGAAAGAAAGAAAGGGGAAGAAAAAAAGAGCCCAAGGGAAACTGCCATAGTGCTGCCTGGGAATGATTTTTTTGGGGAAAAAAGGTTTTGTTGCAGTGTCTTAAAATTACATATCAAGCTAGGCCCAGCATTCTCCTTGCAAGCAACTCAGGAGGTAGTTTGTAGTCAGAGCTCCAGGATTTGGTGGGAACCTGACAAATTCCACCTTAGTTCTAATCGTTCCATGGCTTTGTCAAGGAAACATAAAATCCAGGGAGGAGGGACAGAAGGCCCTTCCACACAGCCCTATATCCCAGGATATCAAGGCAGAAAATCCCATATTATCTGTGTATGAACTCAGATAACCCAGTTCAAAGCAGATCTTGTGGGCTTTTCTGCCTTAATATTCTGGGATACAGGCCCGGAGAGGTGCAGAAGCCCCGAGTTCTTCACCCACCCCAACGACTTTCAAAGAAGACCCACATCAGACAGAAGGAAGGAAGGAAGGAAGGCTCCCAACCCGACCACAATGTTGTTGTAAGACAATAAGAATCGACACAAGCCGCTCTTACCTTGGCTTCACATTTCTTGTGACAGGAGAGCTTGCAACCTGTAGGAGGCACAGAAAGGAAGGGAGAGGGTGGGGTGGAGTGGGTTTGGAGGGGGCGGGTGGGGGGCGAAAAGAAGAGGGACATTAAAAACACTTTGCCTTCCAACGCGAAACATTCAAGAAAAACGAAGGGAAGAAAAAGGGGCCTCACCCAAAGGAAAAGAGAGGGAGGGAAGGGGGTGAGTTGAAACGGAAGCAGAGCAAGAATGAACAGATGAGCAAATTCCCCCTCCCAACAAAAAGAGAAAGAGAGAGAGAGAGGAAGAAAAACAGTACTTAAGAAAGGGGAAAAACTAAACCACGTTACCAGGAAGAAAAGAGGACTTCTTTCCAGACTTTTTGAGCCGACTCCTGCAAGAGAAGGGGGACGAGGGTGGGAGCTACACCCACCACACACAGGAGGGAGGGGAGGGCTGGGCTGTTTGAGGGGGAGAGAGAGCGCGATCCCTGCTTGCACGCTGGCGCCTCGCCAAAGAGAGCCCAGGCAGCAGCACAGGTAGAGCAGCGCGCGCGCCCGCTCCGACAGCTCCAGTCCCGGGGATAATACTAAGCACATTGTTTGGGAGCTGCTTGCCAGCCCCCTGCGCTGTCAGAGGCTGCCCTGGGGCTCCGCATTTTTCCCCTCTTTCCACACACATACACACGCCCGCACCCACCCTCCCTTTCATGACTACACTTTACACACACACACACTCACACACACACGCACAAACGGGCCCGGCCCTCCCTCGCTTTTGGGGAGTCATGTTTCTAAGTCGTTAACTCCAGCAAGAATGTTGAAAATGTACAGGCTGCGCTCCCCTCCTCCTCGGGAGGCAGCATCATCACTTTATGGTTGTATGGATTTGGAACAGGACCAAGGGAAGGGGGGAAAGAAAGAGAGAGAGAAAGAAGGGGGTTGTCCCTCTTTTCCTTCTCAACGTCCCTTTCCCCAAAAAATAAAAGACCCTACACATCTAGGTTAGGGAACAAAAGGATGAGCCAGCTCGGCCCAGTTTTCTTTCTTCACCTGGCTTTGTTTTGTTCCCAAACCCTTGCTGCAAAACTGTCACCGGGCAACCAGGCGCCAAAGTTATTCATGATCTTTCATTATGCTCATAGTTTTGCCTGCCCCCAAAATGAGCCTTTCCAGAAATGAATCTGGTTCTGCGTTGTTGTGAGGTTTCTGGGCTGCATGGCCATGTTCCAGAAGCATTCTCCCTGACGTCTCGCCTGAATCTATGGCAGGCGCCCTCAGAGGTTATGAGGTCTATATTGTCGAAAGGCTTTCATGGCTGGAATCACTGAGTTATTGTAGGTTTTTCGGGCTATATGTGCATGTTCTAGAGCAGGCGTGGGCAATTGCTGGCCCTCCAGGTGTTTTGGACATCAAATCCCAGAAATCCTAACAGATGGTAAACTGGCTAGGATTTCTGGGAGTTGAAGTCCAAAACACCTGGAGGGCCGGCAATTGCCCAGGTCGGTTCTAGAGGCATTCTCTCCTGACGTTTCACCTGCATCTATGGCAAGCATCCTAAGAGGTGAGGTCTCAGACCTCACCTCTGAGGATGCTTGCCATAGATGCAGGTGAAATGTCAGGAGAGAATGCCTCTAGAACATGGACATATAGCTCAAAAAACCTACAACAACCCAGTTGTGCGGTCTGTTTAAAAATGGGGTTTGATTGTGGCAACTAGACTGATTGCTAACTGGCAGATAGAGGGAGAAAACATGGAGTGACACACTTTGTATTTCTAGGTGCAAAGATTACTGCAGATACAGACTGCAGCCAGGAAATCAGAAGACATTTACTCCTTGGTAGGAGAACAATGACCAATCTTGATAATATAGTGAAGCGTAGAGACATCACACTGGCAACGAAGATCCACATAGGCAAAGCACTGGTATTCCCTGTAGTAACCTATGGGTGTGAGAGCTGGACCATAGGGAAGGCTGAGCGAAGGAAGATAGACGCTTTTGAACTGTGATGCTGGAGGAAAATTCTGAGAGTGCCTTGGACCACAAGAAGATCAAACCAGTCCATGCGCCAGGAAATAAAGCCTGACCGCTCACTGGAGGGAAGGATATACTTTGGCCACATCATTAGAAGACAGGAAAGCTTAGAGAAGACAATGGTTCTGGGGGAAATGGAAGGAAAAGGAAGAGGGGCCGACCAAGGGCAAGATGGATGGATGTTATCCTTGAAATGACTGGCTTGACTTTGTAGGAGCTGGGGGTGGCCATGGCCAACAGGGAGCTCTGGCCTGGGCTGGTCCATCCGGTCACGAAGAGTCAGAAGAGACTGAATGAAAAACAACAACAATAACTGTGGAATGTCCAGGGTGAGAGAAAGAACTCGTCTGTTGGAGGTAGGTTTGACTGTTTAACTGTTTCACAAATATATTAACCCAATTTTCCTAGTTTCCAACAGACCTCACAACCTCTGAGAATGTCTGCCATAGATGTGAGCAAAACGTCAGGAGAGAATACTTCTGGAACGTGGCCATATAGCCCCAGAAAACTTACAACAACCCAGTGATTCTGGTACTAAGACCTTATTGTTTCTATTTTTAAAAAGGTAAAGTTTTTCGCTTGACATTGTCTAGTTGAGTCCTACTTTGGGGGGGGGGGTCATCTCCATTTCAAAACTGAAGAGACGGCGTTGTCCATAGATACCTTCAAGGTCATATGGCCGGCATGACCACATGGAATGCAGTTACCTTCCTGCTGGAGCTGTGCCAATTGATCTACTCACATGTTTTCAAACTGCTAGGTTGACAGAAGCTGGGCCTAACACCCTGCTCCCCAGATTCAAACCACCAACCTTTTGGTCAGCAAGTTCAGCAGCTCATTGGTTTAGCATGCAGCGCCATGAGGGGGTGATCTTAAGGATGTAAAAAGGATGAAGTGGAAAGGTTCTTGAATTAAATCAGCCACTAGACAGCCCAGTGTCTTCACAGACTCTCACAGACTTGGGTGGGACCTTAAGAGCCTTCTAGTCCAAAGCCCTGCCAAAGTAGGAATCCACCCCAAGAAGTAGTCATCTACCTTTCATTTCAAATCATCCCATTAATGAGATTTCAGCACCTTCCAGGGCTGTCTGAACAGCTGAACATCTCTTGTCATCAGGGAATGCTTCCAAATATTTCATCAAAATTTCCTTTCTTGTTCTTTGAAGCCAATAGTTTGTGTCCTATGCTCTGGAGCATCAAAAATGCTTCTGGAGTATGGCCATACAGCCCGGAAAACTCACAGCAATAATCACAGAGCTGTTCAGTAGTGGAATATGCTGTCTCGGAGTATGGTGAAGTTTCCTTCTCTGGATTCTCTGGAGGTTTTTAAGCATAGCCATCTCTCAGGTATGCTTTGAGAGTGTATTCCTGCATGGCAGGCTAAAATCTTTTTATTCAGACAGGCTTTTAAAGCAGAATGTTTTAAGATCACGTCAGGGATGCTTTGAGTATGTTTTAATCCATTTTTATGGATTTCAACTCTGAATTTTTAAAAATATAATTGATACCTAATTCTGTTTTAGTGTTTATAGATTTGCAGATTTTAAATCAGGCATGGACAAGCTTTGCCTTCCAGGTGTCTTCAACTCCCACAATTCCTAAGAGCTGGTGAGCTTTCTGGAAGTTGAAGTCCAAAACACCTGGAGGGCTGAAGTTTGCCCATGTCTGTTTTAAATTGTATTGAAATACTTTTAATGTAAACCACTTTGAGTCTCCTTTGTGGAGAGAAAAATCAGGGTATAAATAAACATAATAATAATAATTTATTAAATAATTATTTTAAAAACAAAGTATGGGTCGTAAATGTTGCAATCCCAGGCGACATCAGGATTCAAAAGAAACAACTGGAAAAGCTGACACGGTAACAGGATTTAAAGATTGAACTGCAAAGACTCTGACACAAGCCAGTAAAGCTGGTCCCAGTGGTGATCAGCACACTGGGTACAGTGCCTAAATACCTTGGCCTGCACTTAAACACAATCGGCACTGACAAAATTACTATCTGGCAGCTGCAAAAGGCCACACTACTCGGATCTGCACACATTATTCTCTGATACATCACACAGCCCTAGACACTTGGGAAGGATCCAATGTGTAATCCAATAGAACAGCCAGCATAGTGATCTTGGTTGCTCTGTACTAATCTTGTTGTGCTTATAATAATAATCATAGTCATAGTCCAACATTCAAACTACTACACCATGCTTACTCCCTTTCTACAGGGATACCCTTCATATATGTAAAGCAAATACCATATCACCCCTCAATCTTCTCTTTTCAGGCCAAACATGCCCAGCTCCCTCTTCTCCTGACAGGGCTTGATTATCCATGTTGTGTCACACTCCCCTTGGCATATTTCAGCTTGTCCCTGTCATTCACAAATTGTGATGTCCAGACTCATTAGTCTACATGAGATCTAACCAGGGCAGATTACAGTGGCACGATGATTTCCCTTGCTCTGGACACATTGCTTCCACTGCCATGGAGCATTGGTATATCATATCGATCCATTAAGAAAATCAACCATTGTAACCCTTATAGAAGTGGAAGATAATCTGAAGATGACTGATCTGGCTACGGTCGTCCATGCTCTAGTCACATCCCGAATAGATTACTGCAACGCACTCTGCGTGGGGCTGCCTTTGAAGACAGTTCGGAAATTACAACTAGTCCAACGGGCGGCAGCCAGACTACTAACTGGAGCTACATACAGGGAGCATACCACCCCCCTGCTGTGTCATCTCCACTGGCTGCCGATCCACTTCCGAGCTCAATTCAAAGTGCTGGTTTTGACCTTTAAAGCTCTATACGGTTCTGGCCCAGCTTACTTGTCCGAACGCATCTGCCGCTACGTCCCATCTCGTACTTTAAGATCATCCGGGGAGGCCCTGCTCTCGCTGCCGCCAGCTTCTCAAATGCGGCTGGTGGGGATGAGGGAGAGGGCCTTCTCGGTGGTGGCTCCCCGCCTGTGGAATGCGCTTCCTAGCGACATACGATCAATTCCACCCCTCCTGACATTCAGGAAAAAAGTAAAAGCCTGCCTATGGGACCAGGTGTTTGCACATTAGCACAAGGCAGCATTTTAGATTGGATTTTAATGGAAATTGATGAACAGGGCGCAATGCTTTTTATGGACGGAACACTGTTTTTAACATGAATGTGTAGGATATGTTAATGTAATTGTATTTTAATGTATTTTATTGTTGAATGTTGGGGGTTTTATACTGTATTTTACTGTGTGGACATCGAATTGTGCCTTTTTGGAAGCTGCTCTGAGTCGTCGTCCCCCGTCCCCCGGGGGGGGGGGGTTGAGAAGAACGGGGTAAAATGCCGGAAATAATAAATAAATGAATGACTCTCTCCCCTTGACAACATCCAGAATCCATGACCAGCCAAAATGTTTCTTCTGAGAATTAACAGACCCATCTGGTTATATAGTAGTTGACAGTGGCACAAAGCAAGTAAGGTAAAGGAGAGATCCCTGAAAATCAGGTGGAGGCATCTTTTGCAAGTTCCCAATAATGAAAGTAGACCTTACCAAATATTCATGCACATTCTCTACCTTTTCAGCCTCCTAGCCTACTGCAGTCATGATGAACACCTACCCTTTAGAAGCAGCTCTGGGGGCTGTGTGTAGAGAGAAAGGGAACCAACCTTTACCCCACCAACCCCATGAGGGGAGAACCCCAGTTTTCAAAGCTGGATGGCAAAAGATCAAAGAGAGGGGTTACATGGAAATGCTCCAAGGGTGAAATCTGGATCATGCTCTAGGAGAGTAAACAAGTATTTTGCACAATCACTTCCTTGGAATCTACATGGGAACTGTTGCCCACTCAGAGTGCATTAGCAATGCATGAAAGAGAAGGACTTTGTCCCAAACATTGGTGCTATTCCTGCACATTGTGATATGAAGTTTTTCCCATTCTTTTGCATAATAAAAAATGGGGAACGTGAGCCATAATGCAACATTTTCTATTTATCTTCTCTTCATTTGCATTAAAACACTCCCCAACTGAAAGTTGACACTGGTTACATTTTAACTAACACACTGGCACAGCTTCTTAACTATAAAGAAATGCTCAGACTTTCTGGTCAGGTGAGCACAGGCTCTGGGAAAGTTACTTTCTTAGACCACAGTTTACAGAATTTCCCAGTCACATGGAAAGTGGCCATAAGGCTGTAGATTGCTGGGGATTGTAGTCAAACACTTTCCAAATATGGCTGAGAAAACGTCATCTCAGCACAAATCCAACTTTCTGACATTTTCAAAGTATGCTGGGCAGACTTCAGGATTGTTGGATATCCAGGCAGCCCCAGAGCTACAAACATTGACTTGAAAATTACTATTAGTTAAGAACAGGAGTGAGACATACTTTAAAATGAACCTGTTCCAACTTACATACAAATTCAAGTTAAGAACAGGCCTACAGATACAGAATGGGGGGTGCTTGGCTCGACAGCAGGACATGTGAAAAAGATCTTGGAGTCCTTGTGGACAACAAGGTAAACAGGAGCCAACAATGTGATGTGGCAGCTTAAAAAGCCGATGGGATTTTGGCCTGCTAAATAGGAGTCTAGTGTCTAGATCCAGGGAAGTCATGCTACCCCTTTATTCTGCCTTGCTCCGACCACACCTGGAATCACACTATGTCCGATTCTGGGCACCGCAGTTGAAGCGAGATGTTGACAAGCTAGAATGTGTCCAGAGGAGGGCGACTAAAGTGATCAAGGGTCTGGAGAACATGCCCTATGAGGAGCAGCTTAAAGAGCTGGGCATGTTTAGCCTGCAGAAGAGAAGGCTGGGAGGACACATTTATTTATTAATTATTTATTTGCCATGCTTCTATACCGTTTCTCTCAGCCTGAAGGCGACTCAAGGCGGTGAACAAGCGGCAACAAGTGCCCATATACAATACATCACAAGATTAAAAACAGTCATATGAAAACATATAAAATTAACAGTTAAAAACTACAAAATACAAATCTCAGCTGAACAATCTTAAAATCGGTTTCCGTTTCGTTGTCATACTAATCCTTGATCTCGATTAAAGTTAGTCTGTGAATGCTTGCTCGAAAAGCCAAGTCTTCACTTTCTTACGAAATGTCAGGAGGGAGGGGACTGATCTGATGTCACTAGGAAGGGAGTTCCAAAGCCGAGGAGCCACCACTGAGAAGGCCCTGTCTCTCGTCCCCGCCAGGCCCGCCTGCAAAGCAGGCGGGACCAAGAGCAGGGCCTCTCCGGATGATCTTAAGCATCTTGATGGTTCATAGGGAGAGAGACGTTCGGACAGGTATTTTGGACCAGAACCGTTTAGAGCTTTAAAGGCCAAAACCAGCACTTTGAATTGTGCTCGGTAGCAAACTGGTAGCCAGTGGAGCTGGCACAACAGGGGAGTTGTATGCTCCCTGAGTGCCGCTCCTGTTGTCAACCTGGCTGCTGTCCGCTGGACCAATTTAAACTTCTGAGCAGTCTTCAAAGGCAGCCCCATGTAGAGAGCGTTGCAGTAATCTATACGGGATGTAACCAGAGCATGGACTACCGTGGCCAAGTCAGACTTCCCAAGGTACACATGATGGCCATGTATAAATATGCGAGGGGAAGTCATAGGGCGGAGGGAGCAAGCTTGTTTTCCGATGCCCTGGAGACTAGGATGCATTGGAACGGTGGCTTCAAACCACAGGAAAGGATATTCCACCTGAACATGAGTAAGAACTTCCTAACCGTGAAAGCTGTTCAGCAATGGAACTCTCTGCCCTGGTGTGTGTTGGAGGGTTATGGTTAGGGTCCTTCTTTGGAGGCTTTTAAACAGAGGCTGGATGGCCATCTGTCGGAGGTGCTTTGAATGTGATTTTCCTGCTTCTTGGCAGGGGGTTGGACTGGATGGCCCACGATGTATCTTCCGATTCTCTGATTCTACAGAACCTATCTTGTTTATAACTTAGGGACGGCCTGTACTCTTTTTTTCTAGAACCCCAAGAGCTACTGATCAAATTCAGATGTTAAAACATGTTTGGAATTATAGAATAAAGTATTTTTACATATATTTTTTATTACTTTTTGGACTACCATTTCCCAAGTTTGTCGAACAAAATATAACTTTTCCAAACTCTGATTGAAGAGCTAAACTTCTCCTAGCTCCTTCAATATCTTTTGAGCCAAGAATTTATTTTCAGTACCAGAATTTACTTAAGCTCACAGTCTTTGCACAAAAGAAACTCTACTCCTCTGATAGCTTCCTTCATTTCAGCAGCCTAATTGAGGTAGGAAAAGTCATTGTTTTGTTGTTACTGTCAAACAACTGGGAAACAAAGCCTTGTGAATCTACCATAAAATACCCAGAGATCTATTGCTAGATCATAACCTACTTTCGCCTTGCCCCAGCCATACAATACATTAGTTTATCTCATTGCAATGAATAGATAGAAGATATTTTTAAATAAAACTTTCCACCTAGCATACAGCTGACACCTAGCTTGTACCCTCCTCCATTAAGAACAAAGGGGACAGTGAACAAAATTTGGACAAAATGTTTGTCTTCTCTTAAAACAATTTGAAGTCCTTATAATTCATCCATATTTTAAATTCCAGCTCACAAAAACAGTAAGCTCACTTTTAAGATGATGTGCTGTCATTCTTAGTAGAGAGCATAAGATAAAAAGGTAAAGGTTTTCCCCTGACATTAAGTCCAGAAATGTCCAACTCTGGAGGTTGGTCCTCAACTCCATTTCTAATTTGAAGAGCCAGTGTTGTCCGTAGGCACCCCCAAGGTCATGTGACCAGCATGACTACATGGAGCACCGTTACCTTCCCGCCGGAGTGGAACCCATTTATCTACTCACATTTGCATGTTTTCAAACTGCTAGGTTGGCAGAAGCTGGGGCTGACAGCGGAAACTCATGCCGCTCCTTGGATTCAAACCTGCAACCTTTCAGTCAACAAGCTCAGCAGCTCAGCATGTTAACCCACTGCACTGGGCCTCCATAAAGAAATGCAAAAATATTATGTACCTTCTTCTATAGCGTTCACATCTTCTCTCCCTGGAAAGCAGAGAGTCTCTAACACCAGGAGAAGTGCTACCACATAGGCAAAGTACATACAGACTGGGGCTCAATCAGTTCCTTACCTTTCTCTAGAACACTTGCTAAAACATGAGCCGTCTTAGAAAACATTGCATAGCTGACACTACATCTGCACCCTTCCACTGGCTTTTCTTCCCTTTTTTACTTTGACCAAGGATGCAAACCTAACTGATACTGAAAATGTGTGCTAGGTGCACATGTGCTCAGTACATTGTTCACTACACCTGACAGACTCACCTGAGGTAGTGAGCAGGACCATGGTGAGTTGCATTTTCCTTTCTCTGCACCTCCATACATCTGTTAGGAATGCTTTTAAAAGGGAATTAGTGATAACCTGATGTTTTGGACTACAGTTGCCATGTTCTCTGGGGATGATGGCAACAATCATTCGCCTAGAGGGCTCCAAGTTGACAAAGGAAAAATCAAATAGAATGAAGTTATTTCCATGGTGCGCAATAGTAAAACCAAAAAAATCAGCATGTTTTAAATGTTGATTTGGCATTTTGTAATTTTGAGGATTTGGTTCCTATTTTTGCTCTGATAAATAGGCCACCCAGCATCTCCACCCAACCACAGGCTGGTAACTAACAACACAGGAAAGTGTTGTCGTTGTTGTTTTTTTAAAAAAAGATTTTTATTTACTTATTTGGTGACTTTGAGTAATATTGCAAAACACAAGTGGCCTCTCGTGAGGCACTTCCTGGGTGGCCCTTCATTTCTGAACATATTGTTCAACCATACACAAAAGTCTGCATTTGAGATTTATTTCTTTGTTAATTTTTAATGTGCTACTGACTGAGCTCATGCTCTGTGGGTGAGTGCTTAACAAAGCAGAGGTTGCAAGCATTTTAACTGCTCAATTTAGTCAATCAAATACAGTGTTTTCCTTTAAGCATATCCTGCAGTTTGCATTCTACAATGTGGTTCGTTTTTAAGATTTTGAAATGCACTGCATGAACATGATCACAGTCATTGATCCTTACAATAACTTTACCAGGGATTGTTATTTTCTCTATCTGGATAGGAATAGAAGGGATAGAATGAGAATGAAAGTGAGCAGAAAGTGCCCCTTTCCCCAACTCGGTTCTCTCCAGACCTACCAGACTACAACTCCCATCGTTCCCGGACAATACAATCCTGCCAGGTCAAGCTGCCTGGGATGAAATGGGATGTAGTCCAACGAGGTCTGAGGGCACTGACATTTGAAGGAGGGCTTGAACAGTGATTCACCTGAAGCCATCTGGATGAGAGGGAATGTGAATTGTTGATGTTCCAACTTATACTAAAGTGGGCTTTACGAAAAGAGATCAAGCTTAAACTTCATCTTCAACAGTCCAGTTGGGGATTATTCAGACTAGAAATGAGCCATTAGATGAGCCAGCAGAGCAGAGTAGGGAACTTATGGAGGGTCTTAATTCTGTGTGCATTTTCTCATTACAGTCCCAGCAGTTTGCCTGAGGGTGATGTTTTTGGTTAAAAGGCCTCCACAGCCATGTAACTCTTTCCCAGGGATATGGACCGTATGGAAGACGCTGACTTTTATTACAACAGGAATGACTGCAGCAGGGTGTCAAGTGGGACAAGCTCCTGCTTTAATCTAAATTAAGTGCATTTCTCTTCCTGTCAGATCTGAATTCCTCCCAGTGAGGGGATGTGACCCTCTGGAGATCTATTGACAACAGCACCTGTGTGGCTCCGCATTCGCACATACAGATGGATCTGTTTCAGGGGTTTTGTATTTCTAGATTTATGCACTGCAAAGTCCCACTCCCTGTCCCCTTCCTTCTCCCACCTCACCCCACCCCACCCACAGCCCAAAATGTTGGTTTGCTGCCAGCTGAGACTTGGGTTGGGTCAAGTTCAATCACCCCAGAGCGGTTTACATTGGCGGCTGTAGCCCTTGCCAGAAACAGCATCTGTTACTTTGATACACAAGACAGCCATTGTTCTTAGCAAGGAAAGGTTACAGGAGCAGGGAATTGCTGTACAGGATATGTTACCTTTGCATTTTTAGGCCAAGATTTGAACAGTAGAGAAAATCTGGCCCAACAGCTAACAGAAGAGTAACAGGAGCTAGGGGACACTTGGACTCTGCCCAGTCTGTGCTGTCCTCCTCCCTTTCCCCTTTTCTTTTCTGTTCTTTCCTTTCTTTTTCTTCTCCACTGAGAAGTACAGGGCAAGAATGCAGCCAAGTCCAGACTTGTTAACTGTACTTTTCTGGGAAGTGGGCTATCAATATCTCAGCTGATCTGCCTCTCCAAACGTATCTTTAAAACACTCTTTGTTCTGGTTAGCATTATCTAAAGTACTCTCAAGTGTTTCTTTCCTCATTAACATTACCTAAACAGTTCTCCAGACCACAAAGGTAAGCTTTCCAAGAAGAGAATTGCTGAATCACATCAAAGTGCCATGCAAAAGCTAAAAACAAACCTTCCCCAAATCCGACCTTTCTGGATAATTATTGACCAATCTCTAAAATTCTAAGGTTCTAGTGTAGTAGTTCTCAACCTGTGGGTCCCCAGATGTTTTGGCCTTCAACTCCCAGAAATCCTAACAGCTGGTAACTGGCTGGGATTTCTGTGGCCAAAACACCTGGGGACCCACAGGTTGAAAACCACTGTTCTAGAGCATAGAATGGCATCCCTACTCAGGGGATTTCTCAATGAGATTATCTAGATCCATTTCAGATCTGTTGTTCATAATGGATAAGATGATGGTGAGAAAACTGAAATGTAATACAGACAAGACAGAGATGTATCCAGTCCAGAGACTCTGTCCCTGCTCCCCTCCCCTTGAAATTTCAGGCTCACAATTTAAATGTTCTCCTGGATGCCCAGGTTTTAGCAGCAACTAGGACTGCATTTGCATAATTAAAACTAGCATGCCAGCTGCATCCATTCTTGAGACGTCAGATCTGGCTACAGTGATACATGCCTTCATTTTATCCTGTTTGAAACTGGTGGTGGCTTGAGTGTTGAACGAAGACTCTGAAGACAAGAGTCTGATTTCCTACACAGGAGTGGAAACCCTCTGGGTGATTTTGGGTGAACCACAACCTTTTAGCCACAGAAGCCCCTGTGATAAGTCAGAAACGACTTGAAGACAGTCAACAACAAACAATATAATCTATGTGGAGCTGCCTTTGTAAATTGTTCATAAACTTCAGCAGTTCCAAAATCCTTTACCCAGTAACAGAGTGCATATCATGCTCTTCGTCACTGGTTAAGTGCATTTCCAAGCATAATTCAAAGTACTGGTGATGACCTGTAAAGTCCTATACATCTTACATTCAGACTACCTGAAAGACCATATGGAAGGATAGGATGGGCCCCTCCCTGCTAGCCTTTCATCAGTAGGAAAAAACCTTTCTGTTTAAGCAGGCTTAAATGCTCACAGGAAACTTCATATGAGATACATACACACACTAGTTTATGTATGCCTTTAAAATGCTTTTATGTTGTTTAATTGTATTGATTGTAATGGTTTTTAAAATTAAATTTTCAGATTTTATTGATTTCTTTTGTGAGCTCTCTTGGATCCTGCTCCTGAGAAAAGGTAGCATATAAATGAAATAAATAAAAAAGGTTTCTGCTGCCTTGTACATTATTTAAAGCTTTAATACATACTTACCAAGGAATGAACCTCATTAAATACAGTAATACCCCATAGGGCCGAGGTTTAGATGATTTCAGGCCCCAACATAACAATACAATCATCTGACAGCCATACTCTCATTATCCTTTTATTATCAATTTCCATCATCTGGTGGTTTCCCGGCTTCCGTGTAAGCTTTACTTCCATTTTAAAGTGTTGAAATGCCTCACATTGGCCTTAGTTAGTGCCAGTTGAGAATTCAAAGCCAAAACATGCTGGGAACAAATCTTGCCAAGAAAAACCCCATGATAATTTGCCTTAGGGTCGTCATAAAATAGAACTGATTCAAAGACACACAACAGCAACCATTTTTGTTCTCAACCCTTTGCTCCTGGCTCCACCCACCAATGGAATGTGGTCCTCGAGAACTTCTCCAAAATTAAATTTACTCCTCTGGGGAAAAAAAGAGATTCCCACCCTTTTGGCATAAGATTTGCATGGAAATAACTCAGTGGCAGAAAATATGCTTTACATGCGTAAGGTCCCAAAAAGGGCTAAGATCAACGGCCTCCTGAATCCCCAGAGAGCTGCTGCCAGTTGATGTCAACAAGATTGGCTAGTAGGATGAATGGTGTGACTTGCTAACTGGACAGTAAGAGTTAAGTATCTTTGGACATCCAAGTGTTTTCCCACCTAGTGCGGATCATGCCAAGGGACTGTGGGAATTGTAGTCCTAAACACCTGGAGGATGCCAATAATCTCACAATTCAGGCCATACGTGCTTCTTTCTCCAAGCTTCTCAAAAGGGAGTCCCTGAACTGAATCACACAAACAGGGCAGAAGACATACAGCTTGAACTTGGCAGGGATGTCTGAGGATCCTGAGGAAGCATTCATAAGCCCACGGCTCTGGCTCTGTTGTCTCATGCAAACAAATGGCACAGACTCACATATCTCTCAGTAGGCTTGCTTCCCAAATGAAAATATATGAATGCAATCTGAAAGTATGTCAATATGAAAATATCTGTGCCTAGGGTGCATGCCTTTACTTGTAGTGTGAGTCAAACGTGCAGGGACTTTGGGGTCATGATACAAAGAATACAAGGAAGCTAACAGTTCTAAGCCAAAATGTCAGAACTCCACTTTGGAAGCTAAACAGCACCAGAAAGCTGCAGTATGCTCTTTGCTCTGTACTATATATTTCTATAAGAAATCCTGGGGCAAACTATGCAATCTTCCTAATTGATTTTTCCCTGTCTTTCCAACAGTGCGCAGGGGCCAGTGGTTTCCAAAATCACTTCCCATCTACCCCCAGAATCAAAGAGAGACAAAGATCAGTGGCTAATTTTGAAGGGAAGGCTCCCATCTTTACAATCCTCGTAGCTGCGTTCTCACCAAAAAGTTAAAAATACAAAGAGTGACATTGATACATATCAACAAACCAGTTCTAGCAGTTTTCCTACCCTTAAGGAGCTGTTTGGTGTGTGAAGCTAATAGGCCCTAACTATTCACTCAAGACCAAACTACTTAATATTTCAAAAAGACTAAAACCAAGCAACTGTCTTTACTCTATTTTCCCCAAAGCTTCAATTAAACTTATTATTATTATTGTACCTAGTTTCATGACAGAATAACGTAATTAGAATTAGTTTATGCTAGCTCTTTTCTTCTTCTAGCTTTACATTTCCTTGCTTATATAATATATATTTTCTTTTTGAAACATGAAAAGGTAGACTATAGCATGAATGCAATTGTATAGAACTGTAAACATCTGCACACACTATCACCATCTTTCAAGCTTATCCAGACTGTGGATGAGCATTACTGCCCCATGCTTCTCTTATGGCCTTTCCTCTTTGCCATCATTTGGAACCAGTTTCTTTGTTCTTTGTTAACCAACATTCAGCTACAGTTCTCTGAGGGCCCTTCCATACAGCCACATAACCCAGAAGATCAAGGAAGAAAAATTCCACAATATCTGCTTTGAACTGGGTTATCTGAGTCCACACTGTCATATATTCCAGTTCAAAATGCATAATGTGGGATTATAATCAGCTGTGTGGAAGAGGCCTGATTTGGTCCTAACAGGGAGCTCCAGCTTAATGAAGTCTCTCTGTACTGATGATACATGATGGAAAGGAAGAAGGCCAAGGGAGAGACACAGGAACCTAGCAATTGACTATGAGTTAGAAAGCCAAAAATGACAATCAGAACACACACTGTATCCCTCTCTCCAATGCAATCAGCTTCCCCCTTGCTCCCTGTCCTTGCTAATACAGGGTTAGTTATGCTTTTAAATCCAGGGTGAATTATTTTTATAAGGAATCCTTCCTAATCACCTTTAATCTGATTATTTAGTGGCCACTTTCCTTCCTGTAATATTATATATATATCCCTCAATTTAATTTGGGGAATTAGAGATGAGCAGCACAGCTGGAAATAGACTATCAGAGCAAAATGATCATAGTATCTTGTTTAAAAACGTATTTTATACTACATGTCTAAACACAGTTGACTTACAGTACTTAAAAAGATCTATGAGAAAAGGCAAGAGAGCCAGCATGGTATAGTAGTTTGAGTATTTGACAAGGACTCTGGAAAACCAAGGTTGGAATCCCCAATTAGCCATGGAAACCCAGAGTGTGATCCTGGGCCAGTCACATTTTCTCAGCCTCAGAAGATGACAAAGGTGACCTCCCTTTTGATCAAACAGGACAGGGTTGCCATAAATCAGCAACAATGAGAGAAAAACATCACATGAGCAAAGCAGAAGACAGCATTTCAGTGCTTCCTTACACTGCATTATAGCATTGTGCCAGTGCCACAGTCTCAACTGGTGCTGCTTCTGTGCACCAACTTTCTATCAACAAAGGGCAACAATAAAGCAAAAAAGAGGCATTTGAACCAATGGTAGAAACAGTTTGACCAATGATGTAGTCTTGAGACAGTCTATAGCAGTAGTTCTCAACCTGTGGTTCCCAGATGTTTTAGCCTTCAACTCCCAGAAATCCTAATGGCTGATAAACTGACTGGGACTTCTGAGAGTTGCAGGCCAAAACACTTGGGGACCCACAGGTTGAGAACCACTGGTTTATAGGGTCTGTGGCTGTTAACAGTTCCTATAACTTAGCAGTTTTGCATGATCATAGAAGAAGAACCAAACTGCAAATTAGACACAACTTCTACAGGGCCAGACTGGCATGCTTAAAATAAAAATGTGGTCTTCAAACAAGTTTCATGAAATAAGGAGTCACATTTAGTATTCCTGGCATTTAGTTGATCTTCAGAATAGCAAATTAAAAAGTCATGTCTACTAAGGATTGAGAAGGTGCCTCAAGAGAACATATACTGTACATGAAAAGAAAAACCTTGATAGTCATTTAATGTATTTTCCAGGCTTTATGTTTAAACAGTTAATTTATGTTATTAGTATAATTAAGTTTATTCGATTATTCGTATTTGGTCCTCATTTTGGTATGAATTTCTTTTTTGTCACAAGTTTATGTTTATTATTTTTGTATTATCTTGTTTATTTTACAATTGTTGTATTTGAGTTCGGGCATTGAATGGTTGCCTTTTTGCCCTGCGTCCCCTTGGGGAGAGAGGGAGGTCTATTATTATTATTTTATTTGGGATCCTGCACTCATACTGCTCTGCATTTCAAAGAAACTACAGGCATGCCTCAATTAACAAAGCATCTAACAAAGAAGCTCCATTTTACAAATTATTTTTATGAGTGCCCAGCCCTCCATACACCTATCCTTTTCTTGTCTTCTATCAGGCTTAAAGGTTTTTTTGCCACAGCACTGGCATTAGGAGAATGGTGAAGAAGGAATGGAGAAAGACAGACTTTCAGTGTTGAGTTGTAGCAGTCTGCCTGCAAACAGGGGCGGTCCTACAAGATAGGCCAAGTAGGCGGCCGCCTAGGGCGCCATCTGGGAAGGGGGCGCCATCCTGGCCACATGGGGTGCCATCCTGGCCCTGCCAATGTTCCTCAGACAGTGCTGCAGCTGCCTGCTTTTTGACCCCGGCCTTGTGCACTCCGACGCCGCTTCTGGGCACGCGCGGAGGTTTTCACACAGGTGCAGTTGCTCCGGAGCTGAAGTTGAGCGCAGGAGCAACTGCACATGCACGAAAACCTCCACACATACCCAGTAGCTCCCTTGCGCAGAAGCCTGTAAGCAAAGCACTCCCTATCGGGCAGGCAGGGAGTGCTTCCCCTCTCCGTTTGTCTCCGCCGCGCGCGCGCGCGCATTTGCAGGGAAGGAGAAAAGAATCAGTGAAGGAAGTGTATGTGAAGGAATGAATGAAGGGCTTTCCTCCTCCTCCTCTGTGACCTCTTCTCTCCCTCCTTCCTTTCTTCGGCTCTATTTCTGTCTAGACCTGAGGGGCCTGAGGCTATGAGGAGTTGTGGGAGTTGGAGGCCAAAACACCTAGAGGGAGGGAGGACCCAAGTTTGCTCAGGCCGCGCTGCCTGTATTCGACCTCATTTGAACATTTTGGCTGTTTTTCTATTTACATTTACATTGGGATCCTAATTTTGGACTTATGGGAGACTCCTATGAATTATGAGTCGGGTGATAGGTAATATATTCTGATTTTGATGCATTTACATTGCATTTCTTGTTGATTATTATACAGTTCTGCTTAATAATGTCATACAATATAATACAAATACAATATAACAATAGAATAATGATATATTTTATATTACATGTAATATTACAAACAATATTGCAGTATAGTGGTATTGTACAAAATAGTAATATATAATATTTTATTTTACTTTATTTTGGGTTATTTGAGTTTTATAGGAGTAATGAAAATATTTAGTAGAGGATAATTTTATTTAAATAAATAATTTTATTATTTTATAATAATAATATAATAGAATGTTACATTATATTATAATGTCAATATATTATAATATAATTATATTGTAATGTAGTATAATATAATTATGATATAATATAGTATGAGTATGGTATAATATAGTGTATATACATTGATACAATATAATACTACTAATGGTATTGTGATATTATAATTGTATATTTGTTTTACATGAGGGCGGCAAAATAATGTTTTTTGGGGGGGCACCAAAATAATGTTCGTCTACCATTTAAAATTACCTTAGACCGCCCCTGCCTGCAAAAAACAATTCAATAAAGCTTGACCCTGTGAAAGAAATAGATTCTAATCTAGTGATCCTACTATAGCTGAATGTGTTTATGTACAACAGGCAAAGTAAACAACTGCCTCCAAACTCACTTTTTGAACAGAAAGAAATAGGGAGAGCAAATTACACTGTCATGTTGAAAAAAACATAGACATGTAAGTTTCCCCAATAAAATGGAAAAATCATAAGAAAAGCAGAAGCTATGAAAAGAAATAAAATAATCTTAGGTTGCCTTTTGTGAGAAGATATCAAGTGCTTATAGGAACCCATCCCTCTTCTTTCCATGGTATAACTACCTCTGGTACCAACATTTCTGTTAAAGAAGTAAAACCCAAGAACAAATAAAATTGTTATTAACTGAAGTGTACTTGCACGATCAAAATCGGAACTTCAAAACGGAGTATGTCTGAGATAGCCATGTCAGGGGGGAGGGAGATAAGGATCTAGCAGCACCTTTAAGAGTGGTTTATTTTAGCATAAACATTTATGGATTTCAAAGTGGCTTGAACACCATGAATGCTCATGCTAAAATGAATCCATCTTAAAGGTGCAGCTAAATTCCACCTTCCCCTACTACTTTTTTCATTCTTAACATCAAATGTAATTAATTATACAATAATCTTACCATCAGATGCTGTCTTTTAAATACCAAATATTAAATTTATGGCTGTTGTTGTGGTTTCCCTGTTCTTGATGCCTTATCATTACTGTAATAATATATGTATATGCTAATGTTTATTTGATCATTAGGAACCTCAGGAATCTTAGTGTTTGAAGGTGAGTGATATAAATCTATCAAATAAAGAAATATTTGTATGTGCTGTAAGTTTGATTGCAATCATTTCAGTGCGAGCCTCTACAAAGGATGACCTTGAACTTCTTTCCTGCCATATAATTCAGTGGAATGTGGCAATAGCATGCTAAGAAATTGCCATTGCCATGTTATGAAAAAGACAGGACCCATTGCACAATCTCCAGCTTGCGTGTCCAGTAGCACTTTGTTTGTTTGTTTGTTTATAGCCCATCTTATCCCTAGCTCTGGGACTACAGATACAGAAATGTTTGCAGGAGTAGAAACTTATGACATCCAAAACATCATTAAACCACCAGCAGAACAAAAATCAACTGTTAAAAATATACAAAAGTAGTATTTTACACAAATATATTTATTAAAATACACAAAATTACCCCCATATCTGTCAGTGATAGGTTTCTGAACTTATCATGGAAACAGGATAATAGAAGACATTACTGAATTGCCTAGAAGATCTAGAAAATGCACACGGAGGATGTATTTTGTCAGATGCAGGTAGGTGAAACTGTGGGTATGGGGGCGATGCTGTAAATCCAAAAGTAAGGCCTCATCCACACTGCCATACAATGCCATTTTGAACAGCATTATATGGTCAGTGGAGACTCATACAATGTAGTTCAGTGCAGTTAAACAGCATTATATGAGTCTACACTGATAGGGCATGACAAATACATTACGACATACAGTATTATTCAAATCCCTCTCCCTAACCAGTCAGTTCCCAAAGCCTTGCAACAAAAGGGGGAGTGCTGCCAATGGGTGGATTATTATGATGATAATCATTATTATTTCCTACCCTCCTCTCCCTGTGGATTGGCAGGAAACAACAATACATAACACAACACATAAAATCAACTAAAAGGGAATATAGAACTTTAAAATCCACCAATAAACACTTTAAAAGCATAATTCAAAATAAACTGAATAGACTTGCCAGAAAAGGCTGGACTTTGCTGCTGATATAGACACAGACAAGCAGATGAAGAAGCTCTTCTGGCAGGTCATGCTACAGTTTAGGGGCAACTGAAGAAAATGCCCTCTGGTTTACAGCCTGGTTGTGGCTGAGTGAAGTAGATGTCTCCCAGAGAACCTGAGTGTAAAGAATGGCTTATATAGGAGGACATGGTCATATAAGTAATCTGGACCCAAACTATGCAATAATTTAGTGTTAATAACATAGACTTTGTAGCTTGCCAAGGAAATACCACAGAGAGGGTCAGTCAAGCCTGTCTAGGAAGGGGCTCCCAAAGCCTAGGAGCAGTCACCAGGAAGGTCTTCTCCTGTGTTTCCTCCAGATGTTCAAGTGAAGGCATAAGGAGGGAAATAATGGCCCTCTCTGAAGCTTCCTAAGCTGTAACAGGCTCAAATGAGGAACCATTGTTTGGGTATGGGCTAAAAATGTCACCTCATGGAAACTGCTCCCTACAACAAATTTTTCATGTGACTATGAGAGTCTGGCAATCTTGTCTCTACTCATGGAAACTGTGATTCCAGTTTGGGCAAAGTGACTTGATTTAGCAGTCATTAGAAACACTGTGTATATGTTATCAAATACTATCCTGTTTCTGCTGTAGCATTACAGGTTATAGATTTCTCCCAATGCAATTTACCCAAGAACTGTTAAATGAACACACACTGGAAGGTTCAGAGAAGCCAAATAGCTGGAGAACAGCCAAGAAGTTATGCAGATTTCCAAAAGTACCAGAATCCTTCAAGCCAAGGGAGAAAATATGCAAAGAGAAGCAGCCTTGTTCTTCTCCTGAATGTCATTTTTATATTCATTTAATGTTTTTGTTTTTCTATCACATTTTAGTTTGCAAAGAGCTTTGCCCTTCTTATCGTAAAATGGACAATAATGACCCCCTGGGAGAAGAGGAAAGCACTCTGGAATTACAAGCATCTGGGTACTTCTCCAGAAGCGCTTGCATTTGTTAATATTTTACTTAGATTAAGTTCTCTTTTCTGACAGAGTCCAGTTGCTTGTAGTGCGCCTAATGATCAAGAAATGTTTGCAAATAAAACCAAAAGCCATTAGCTCTTCAATGGAAGGGGAAGCAGCAAATGTTGTTTGGATGGGTGGAGGGACCTGAGAACGTGCATAGGGAAGATGGTGTGATTATTTAGCAAGCAAAATGAAGACCTTTTGCTTTTTGACTTCTCTGGTTCACATCCAATTTTAGCCCCAAAGTCACTAAAGGCTAATTCTGGTGTGCATGTTCCTAACTTGATGATGATAGCATCAAGCAATGACTTATATCCTTCAGCAAATAGTCTTAGACCAAATGCTGAACATTGTTATTTTAATCTATGTCGAATTATCACAGACACTAATTCCTTGAAAACTATGGAGTCTGTTTACATGTTTGTCTCCTATTATGAAATTCCACACTATGCACTCACACATGAGCCGCGGAAATGGAGCAAAATCCTTTTCAGCCTTAGGTTCTAAAGGTTAGATTTACCCTTTTCCTTTTTTCTGTTCATAGTCAAAGACCATTTTATTTAGATCAAAAGTTTTGGCTTCCCTGGGCCACAATGGGGGGAAAAGAATTGTCTTGTACCACACATAAAGTACACTAACAGTAACAATAACTGATGAGCTTTTAAAAAATGTTCCATGCATAACTTTCATGATATCTGCCACACAATCAGAGGGTCTTTTAAAATCGTCAAGCAGGTCTTCTGGCTGAACTGTTTGCAATTATACTGCAAATTAGGAATAATACTCCAATTTTTGTAGATGTAACATACTATGATTATTCCATGCCATTCTGTTGTCGTCTATCAAGTTTGCACTCAAGAGCTGTGCAATCAAGTTACCAAAAAATCTTAATATTTTAAGTAAGTTTACGATTTTGTGTTAGGTCCACATTCATAAGCATAAGTTAGATAATCCTGACTTAGACATTCTTTTTAATTTAACCTAAGTTGTGTATACCATTAGAATCACTGCTTAGTTTAGATTAGTTTGTTAAGTAATAGTTTTCTTTAGCTGTGCCTTGTATATTGCTTGCAATCCTGTGAATGGAGAAAGGTGAGTAAGTATTAAATAATTAACTTGGGCTGTTTGTAAAATTCAGAATTAGTAAACAGAGATTTCTCTCCCCTCCCCACCTCCCCATTTAGGACTACAGTTCCCAGAACCCCACAGAGATAGTCAAAACTAGGATTCTAGGAATTGAAGTCCAAACATTATAATTCAAACGTTTGGGATTCTGTACACTGCGATCCAAGAGATAAGATTCCTATACTTTGATATAATGGAGATTTAAGAGGCTCCTTGCACAAAGCAAACAGCATAAAGCTTGAGCTGCACTTCGTGTTTGTTTGTTTTTTTCAAATGGAGGGAGGGAGAATACATGTGAAAATTAATTTTTATAACTTCACTCAACACAGGATAAACATAAAAATGTAAAAAGAGTACTGCTGGAACAAACCAGCCATCCACTCATTCCAGCATCCTGTTCCCACAATAGTCAATGAGAGCCTTCTGGGAAGCCCACAGACAGGGTGACAGCCCTTGTCTCTACTTGTCCTCTGCTCCCCTCCCCCGAAAGCATAAAGAGATGGTCACTATCAGCAGAAAAGGTTTAATAGAAATAAGAGTAATTACTCCAGTTGCTCCAGTAAGGTAAAAAAGGAAAAACAGACATATTGTTTCCCAATCCATCTAAGGATAGGGAAAGACACAGATAAGACAAGTAGAGCTATACAGTGGGGCCTTTGTATCTGCTGGAGTTTGATTCCACATTCCCCGTGGATACTAAAATTCACAGATGCTCAAGTCTCATTTAATACAATGGTGTAGTAAATTGTTTCCGCTAAATAAAGTATTTAGTGCAAGAAATCTAGGTTTGCTTTGGAGGATCATGTTTACGGAGGAGATATTTTCACACTGTGGATGGTAGAATTTGTGGATATGGAGGACAGAGTGTACATGTTAAAACTGGATCTTCTGAGTAAACTTAAACTAGCCAAGGTTCCTCATAGCCAAACAGGAATTCGAATCCTGGTCTCATGGTCAAACAATCAAAGCACTATACCACCCTGGCTCCTTTTGCATTCATCAAAATCCTTTTCAAAGCCATAAGTCCATGACCATCACTACACTTGGAGAACTCAATCAGTAATGTATTGGAGGGAGATAGGTGAGCCACAGTTGAAAGACCTATTATGTTCCTTTTGGTTGTCATAACAATATTCCCACTTTAGGGGTGATGAAGAAAACTCAAAGTATGGAATCTAAAATGCAAGGGGGCAGGGCAAAGAAGTTGAAGGAAACATGGATTGTCTGATGCAAAGGAGTAGAGGTTGTTGGGATGATGCTGGGGTGTTGCTACTACAATTTTAGATGTGTTCCAGGCTGCCAGGAACAGCAGGGAGAGAGAAAAGGGAACAGAATTATTATTGTTTCCTGAGAACACTTGGGAAACCTCCTGACCACAATAACTGTTGGGCACAATGTTTACATGACTTTCCCTTTTAGCAATTCTTTTTGAAAATATGAAAAAGTTGGATTGATCAGGAATACTTTAACCAACGAGGCTAGAAGATTATCTGGTTCATAATGCAACCTGAATCACAGCCAGATCCAAAACATATGACTGCATAATATTATAACTTTGGAACATATGACTGCATAATATTATAACAACTTTCCCAGTTTCACAGTACTTTAACCTTCACATATGTACCTTCTAAGGCAAGTATTATTTATTTATTTATTTATTAACTTCGATTTAGTATACTGCTCACTCCGGAGCTCAGAGCGGTTTACAGAAGAAGCATAAACACCGTGAGTAATAAAACAGATTAAACAGTTAAAACACATTAAACATCAAAGCAGTTAAAACATATTAAAAACACTAGCCCTCAGCGAATGTATGCACCGGCCTGACACCTTGACTAGTGAACAAGATCCTTGTTTGCTTATTAACCTGGTCAGCTTGCTGACTTGAAGCTAGAGTTCCTTGTTATGTCTAAAATTGGGAGTTCTAGAATAAAAACAAACCAAAGCAAGCAGGAAGGATGGGAGGGTCAGAGAGCAACACACAGCCACAACATTCATTCCTAGATTCAAGTAACATAGCTTGTAAATCTAGAACTGTACACTCAAACCAGACTGATGTGGCACAAAATGCTCAAGATTTTTGAGCACTCCAGTGATTTGTAAATTCTGATACTAGTCTAAAGGGATCTGTCAGCAATTGGTCCAAATGAAGAAGAAAGCAATATTTTCACATTATGGATAAAGGGAATGGAACTAGATTGGCTGTTTTTACTGTTTGCTGCTTCTATAGAGCAAGTTGTGAGAAATAGAAGTAGATAACCTCTTTCCCAGTTGGAAACCTACTTTTGGAAGTGTCAGTTAAACTTTCCACTGACAGGTTAGGAGGGGGTAGTTGTCTGCTTTCCCCTCCTTCTTTCCCATTTTTCATCTCCAGCCAACATTCTCTTTCCTATTCTTCTAGAACTACAGAATTAACTATAGTTGCCAGAAATTCCTGTTTTCATGGGTTATCTCCAAGCAGGAGGCATGAGGGCAAATTTTCTAGTTTTTCTGGCATTAGCTCAAGGTAAGAGGAAAGGCTGTGTGCAAATCTCCAGCTCATCTTGCAAACTGTGGGTTGCAACCCTATTTAGGTCTCCATAACTGAATTTGGGGGTCATGAAAGAGTTGTGTAGCTTGCCACCTAGTGGCTGTTTTAGGCATTTGCATGAATCTGTTAGCAACAACATGCAGTAAATACTTCAGCTGTACTTCTTAAAAATGAAAAATCAGCATGCTCTTTTTAGCAAGCTTTCCAAATGTTGATTTTGCTTGACGGCTATGTTTCAGTTCAGAAAAACCTATATATCTGAGGTCACTTAAAAATTTGTCTGATGAAAAGAGATTGAGAGTAGAAAAGGTTTAAGAACCCTTGTTGTAGAGTACCAGCTTGTTACAATGTGCAAGGTTTAATTGATTTGGTGCTGCAACTTGCAAAAATGCTCTTATTTTCATCTTTACCTCCATGTTGTTGTGGGTGTATAAGGGCTCATCCTCTATTTTGCTCCGTATAATCTTCTGACTAAAAGCAAATAGGCTAGTTCCACAGGTCTCAGGTTTTGAAACAAGCCAGAACTTGCACCCATAGACTTAACATTCCACCCCCCACACCTACCCTCGATCATCCTCATGCTCATAAAAAAGGTAAAAGAAAGTCTAGAAAGTATAAAACAGGATTAGTCTAGGCCACTGATAATCTCCCAATATTTCTAATTAAGCCACAGAAATTTTGATTAGCATAGCAGCAAACCTTTCCAGCAGTTCCCACCAAATTATTTGTTCTACTCCAAACTGGCCAACTCCAATCAGTCCCAACTGGCATGGCCAAAGATGGGAACATTGCTTCAAAGCATTTGGAGGGGCTTCAAAATGAGTAAGGAAGAACACACATATATGTAGTAGGAATATACCAGTTTAGCTGGATCTTATCAAGGAAAAGCTGGGTTTGTAGGTCAGATATCCTTTGGCAGATTGACTCAATATTTTAAAGTGACTTCTTTTGAGCGTCTCACTTAGACATGAGCTCAGGTTTCTGTTCCTTGCAGCAACTCCAGTAGGATTAGGGTGTGCAGGCACCACACAGCAGAGATCCATCAGCCTGCAGAGAACCCTTAATCAGTCTAGATTTCCAGGCCATGATTGGTGGGTTTAATCAGCCTTCAGGCATTCTCTGCTTCTGTGGTTGCTTCCTGCCTAAGGGAACACAGGAAGCGGGCATTGTTGAACTCTCAATAAGCATTTCCTCCTTGTCTGAGACATCGGAAACAGAGCTGTGCACCTGACCAGGTCCGATAAAAAGAACTTGGCTGAACAAATGAACACAACTTGCTTGCCCAGTGACTTTCACCTGATCTGTTTCGGCTGTGTTAGACTGACAGTGTGCTGGGGTCTGCAGTGGGCCAGCCCATCCCTTCCGGCACACACGTGTATTATTCAAGTCACGTGCATGATGGGAAGGCAATGAACTCCCATGCCTGCCGTAACCTTCTGCTCAACCCTCCTAATCCATGTTATTTACACACAAGAATCTCACCCCTCCTAGACTCAGTCCTTCACTAGTGACATGCAATCAGCTCAGAATGGGAGTAAACTAAAATAAGAAACACATCAGGTGGCTCAAAGAAATTCCTCTTTTATTTTTTTCATTCTCCCTTCTTGAATCATGATGATTTTTGGTAGTTTTCTAAACGGAGAGGTGCTACTTTCTTCACTCTTTGCGCCAAACCAATATGGGTGCAAATAAGCTTGCTTTGGCAACTGCCTGTGACCAATCTGTGTTCATCTCACTTTCATAAGATGTAGCCATCACTGATTAAAGTGCTTTAAAGGGGAATTCACTACTCAAGTAGCCACATGACCTTCAACTCCCAGAAATTCTAACAGCTGGTAAACTGGCTGTGATTTCTAGGAGTTGAAGACCAAAACAACTGGGGACCCCCAGGTGGAGAACCACTGCCTTAATCTGATTCAGCAGGCTTTCTTGTAGCCTTGGATTCTTAAATGTGTCATTGGTGAACCAGCAGTGTAATTAAATCCACTTGAAGCCGAAGCGATTATTCTGTGTGTTATTATCACAAGACAAGATCATTTGAAAAGACACTTCTCTTTGTCCCTCTGTCTTCTTGGGGTCACTTGGTGGGCATAAGAGAGAGGTCCTTTTCAGTGGCTGCTCCCAGGGGTTGGCACTCACTCTCTAGAGAAGCCAGGATGGCCTCATCGTTGCTCTTCTTCCATCAGCAAGTTTACGCTGCCAGACTTCTAAAAACTGACTGGGCTCCACCTAGCACAGTGCTATTTTTAATGATTGCATATAATTTAATGGGTTATAATGTTTTTAACTTTCAAAATTATGCAATTGTTTGAAAATAACTTTTTATACTTTTATTGACATTTTGAATAGCTTTTAATCTGTATTGCATTTAAATGTGCTGTTAGCTATCTTGCATACCATTATTGAGCTAAAGGTGGGAAGAAGAGGAGCAGCAGCAACAGCAACTTTCCTCAATCTCCTACCAGTCAGATGGGATTATTGCATTATTCATGTTCTATAATGAAATGGAAGAGGAAATTTTCTCAACAACATGTTTAATTTAGGGTTTGTTATAGTATGTTCCTTACCCCTTTTTTCATAAGCTTCAAATCAACCTTTCCATATGGTTACCCTACTGTAAGGTTTTCTTGAAATGGTTTAGTCAGAGATGTGCTTTCCTCTATGGCTGAGAGAGTATGATTTGCTTGAAGCCACCTGGTGGGTTTCCATGGCTCATGCAGGGATCCAAGCGCTAGACTCCTGGGGTCCTAGTCCAATACACAAACCCTTACAAACCCACACTAAGTAGCACATCTCTACCTCTTGCTTTTGCTTTTTCTAAGCTAACAAATTTATAATGTTCAATTGAGTTGGCTACGCTTTTCTGCAAATAGTTATATGTTTTGAGATCTGTGTATTTGTTTAACTTATAGCAAATATAAAGGAGGATCAAGCAAACACATTTTACTGGAATGTGGGGGAGAGAAAAAGAGAAATATACCTTATTCAATTTCAAAGTAAAACAGGAGAGTCAGCATTTTCCAAAGGTAGCAAAAGAAGGAACGGTGTTCACTCTATTAGCATTTCAAAAAGAGTAACAACCTCCTAGGCAAATATAATTAAAGTATGCTCTGGAGGTGATGTTTATCTTGAGGGGCTACTAAATGAGGCAGGCATATGTATGGTTGTTGAAAAACAGTAGGTTTATTCACATCTCAGTTCTTTCCCTCCTTATGCTGCCAGAGCTTTAACATTCAGTGCTTTGGTTTTAAATCCCATTCAGGAATAAGTATATGATACAAGTTAACCTCTGATGCATTCAGCTTGTTCAGGCTCATCATACACAATGAGTTTCCAACACTTCTATGATGAAAATGATATGTGTCCCATATGTATGCCACACATGGGAAACACAAATGAATCTGATTAAAACCTGACTTGGAAGTTATACTTTTCAGCTGCTGTAGACTCCTTCCCAGGTGCCAATATACTGACTGGCGGAGAGTAGAGCAGTGACAGAGATGTATCCAGTCATGTTTCTATTGTTGAACACACAGCAGAGATGCATTCTCTAGTGCTTCCTCCAGAGAGTCATGTGGAAGGCTGCCACATGTTGCCCATTCTTACCATACAGGTTGTTCTCAAAAAGACCTGTCTTTCTATTTTCTGGGGTTTCCAGTTCTCCGTGAGCCCTATTCCCCACATGACAGTAAAATGAGGAAGCAATATAAATATGAATTAAGCTTCCTCTTTTGCTCTATTTTTGTCAGAACTTGGAATCTCCCAGAATATCATCTGCCAGGAGTTGCAGATGATATTCTCAAAAAGTAAGTGCGCTCTCTCTCACTCTCTCTGTCTCTCTGACACACTCATTTTTCTCTTTTCTGAGATGTAAAGTGGTATATCCCTTCTTAGAGATCATCTCACCTACAGCAAATAGGCATACACTCACAGGAGCTCTTAAAATTGGCATGGGGAGGATTACAACTTGCCAGCTTCCTTCCCCTCCACCATAGTCTCAGCTGCAAGAACAAACAAATAAAACTCCATGCTATACTCTCAGCTCTCCCAAGATTCAGCTTCAGTAAAGACAATTTCTACGAGATGCTTAAACCTACAGCCAGGCTTCCTTCAAAATTCAGGCCATATCCTTCTTCCCACTGGGCATATTGACAGCTGCAGCCACTATCAATTTAGGAGAGTCTTCCTTTCAAACCACTGATAACTAATTTAAATTATTCCATGTGGCCATCATTATAGGTAGGAAGTAGACCAATAACATCAGAGCCCATACACTTGCCCACATCCAGGAGAGAAATAGTCTCTCTAGGAATTCCCCAGGTCTTTCATGAAATTCTATGGTATACATCTCTTGGAAGTTACCATAGAGCTACATTGGAGGACCTTGCAAATTTGCTTATGTCATGAGAGTCAATGTGGCATAGTGCTTTGACTTCTGGAAACTCCCAGAGTGACCTTCAGCACGTCATACACTCTCAACTCCAGTTGAAGGCAATGGGAAACCCCTAACTTGAAGGCATACAACAAAAACAGGAACAGGAACATATGGGTATTTACACACATATCTCAAAGGTATATTTATTCCAGTAATATACTTCAAAACCAATTATTGCCATTTATAATATCTCCCAACTATAATTACACACAAAAATAGTATTTGCAACTCATTAAACTCATAAACGGGATAGATATTTGCATTTAAAATGTACTTATTTGTTGGAATAAATATTGACAACATCAACACTCAGATGTACATTGGGATCTGTATCTGATTCATTTCCATGGTTACTGATCTGTTAAGTGATACACACATGCAGAAACTAGAATGTTACTTTTTTAAAAGTAATACATCATTGGAATGCTGAAAAAAGCAACTGGCTGTGATACCTACCCCCCCCGAGAAAATATTTAAGGAAGAGTGTTGTTGTGTGCCTTCAAGTCACTAAAATTACTCTATCCCAGGTTGGATTTTTAACAAGATTTGCTGGGGGGTGCCATTGCCTTCATCTGAAGATGATATTTGCACAAGGTCATGCAATGGCATAAAAATGAAAAATTCCTGTCAGAAGGGAAGGAACTAAAAATAATTATTAATTACACATGCAAAGTAACATCACTCTTACGTTATACATAGTTTCAAAATGTAACTTTGTTACATTTTTGTTAGCAAACAAAACAATACTAGTTACATTGACTATGTGGTTCATAACTTAGCAAACAAAGCAATACTAGTTACAATAACGATGTGGTTCATAACTTGTTGCTTCCAATCTCTACTTCAGTGGAAGCCTGCACATCCTCAGTTTCCACTCAAACAAATAGGCATTTCATGGTCTTTGGGTCATAAGACTCCACTGCCCAATTTCACTGTGCCAGAATTCGCTGTCATAAACCCAAATTTCAGCAACACCACTGAAAACATAGAATACATGAGTTTAAAAGCATTATTTTCTTTAAAAAGAAGGCAAGAAGTGCATTGGTAGGTTACATACCTGTGACCATCTTTCTTCGAGTGAAGCTCTGTAAATCCACACTTATGAAGTTTGCGCGCCAGCGCGGGCTTCCAACGGAAACTTTCCCAGTTTGAAAAGTTTTGGCGGTAGCTCCGCCCAGCCGGCCCGGAGGGCATAAAAGGCGCCTCCATGCGCGCCCACCCCATTCCTACGCCACAATAGCAACTAGGAAAGGATGGTTTGAGATAGAGGGGACGGCCGGGCGGGTTCGTGTGGATTCACAGAGCTTCACTCGAAGAAAGATGGTCACAGGTATGTAACCTACCATTCTTCTTCGAGAGCTCTGTGAATGCACACTTATGAAGATTTACCGAGCTAAGGTAAAGGAGGTGGGAACAAACCAGCCAAATTTTGAACAAATGAACAGGTTTATTACAACCAACAATATGAATAAATAACACATCAATCATATAAATATGAGTGGAAGGCATGCTCCCACTTGTAAACACAGTGCAACAAGCACCATTCATGTCAGGCACACAGGCCTCACAGCATAAGTGCAACAAGCACCATTCATGTCAGGCACACAGGCCTCACGGCATAAGTGCAACAAGCACCATTCATGTCAGGCTCACAGGCCTCATAACAGTGGGTGCAACAGGCACAACTGAGAACATAAGTGCACAACTGGTGCATCTTGAACCCGTGAGTGGGTAAAGCGCGCTTTAACCGGTAGACTGTGCCCTACCGGGGCACGGCACATACTTGAACGTTAGCTAGTGCAACCGAAGGGGAAAAATTCGACCGACCGTAACTGTCGACCGAACTGTGCATAGAGGGGAGAGACAGGGCTGCCTACTCGGCACCACCCCGAGGGCCCTTGGGGTTAAGAATTGACCGACCAAAAGCCGCCTCCCTTCCAAATAGGGTGTCTACCCGGTAGTGTGATGTGAAGGTGGAGGGTTTGGCCCAGATGGCCGCCCTACAAATTTGGTCCAGGGGAATCCCCTGGAGAAAAGCGGTCGACGTGGCTACTGCCCTAGTCGAGCGACCCTTGACCCTAGGGGGACAAGGCTGACGTGCTATCTGATAGCACAGTTCAACCAAGGATGCCACCCAATTAGAGAGTCTTTGTGACGACACCGGCAAGCCCAGCTTGTCGGTGGCGTAAGAAACAAAGAGTCTAGTTGACCGACGGTAGTCCGCCGATCGGTCCTTGTAGACCCAGAGGGCTCTCCTGACGTCGAGGGCTCTGAGAGTCGGGTCCTTGTCCCCGGATTGGGAAGGCCCCATGTCCGGGAGCACAATGTCGGTGTTTACGTGGAACGGAGACACCACCTTAGGCAGAAAGGTGATGTCCGTCCGTAAGATGGCCCTGTCTGCCAAAAAGAGCAAGTAGGGCTCGTCGACACGGAGCGCCGCCAGTTCGGAAGGCCTACGCGCCGAAGCAATGGCGACCAGGAAGGCCACCTTCCAGGAGAGGAGCCGCAGGTCGATGGATGACAACGGCTCAAACGGCGGGGATGTCAGGCAGGACAGCACCAGGTCGAGGTTCCAACCCGGTGTAGGTGGGTGCACCGGGGGGCGGGTGTTGTTGACACCCCTCAGGAATCTCTTCACCATCGGGTACTGGAACAGCGAGGGACCATCCCTCTGCTGGTTCTGCCAGGTGAGGGCCGCCAAGTGGGTCTTCACCGAGGACATGGACAGACCCCTGTCGACCAACTCCGCCAGGAAATCCAGGACCGCCGGGACCGACAGTGGGAAGACGGTGGCGGATCGAGAAGCCTGGAACTTCGCGTAGCGGGCGATGCAAGCCGAATACGCCTTCGACGTGGCCGGCTTGTGGGCTGCTGCCAGGATCGCTGCTACTGCCGGAGAGACGTCTGGCGCCGGTGGATCCTCCATGCAGTCAAGTGCAAGGATGGAAGGTCCGGATGGAGGAGCATCCCCTTCTCCCGGGTCAGGAGATCTGGCCGGTGAGGGAGAGGCATGTGGTCCTGGCCTGCCAGGTGGAGCAGGGTCGGGAACCAGACCTGTCTCGGCCAGTAGGGAGCGATGAGGATGCAATCGGTCCCCGAGAGCTGGATCTTCTCGATGATCCGGAGAAGAAGCGGGAACGGCGGGAAGAGGTAGAAGAAACCCGTCGCCCAGTCGAGCAGGAGTGCGTCCCCGAGGCAACCCCGGCGTGCATCCGGGGCAAGCCTGGCACCGAAAACTGGCAGTTGGCTGTTTTCCGGCGATGCAAAGAGATCTGCGTCTGGGAATCCCCACCGTTGGAAGACACGGTGGAGCTCGTCCGGATGCAGCATCCATTCGTGGGACGACCAGCCGGTTCTGCTGAGGGAGTCCGCCTCCACGTTCTCGACTCCCGGGAGATGAATGGCCCTGGGGGTCACTTGATGAAGGACGCACCACTCCCACAGGCTCTGGGCCAGGGCCAGGAGTTTCCTCGAGCCCGTTCCGCCCTGCTTGTTGACGTAGTACATGGCCACTATATTGTCTGTCCTGACCAGTACTACGTGTCCCCTGATGAGGGGGGCGAAGGCCCGAAGAGTCTTGGCTATGGCCAGGAGCTCCAGGTAGTTGATGTGATGGAGCCTCTCCACCGTCGACCATTGTCCGTTGATCGACAGGGTGCCTGCGTGACCTCCCCACGCTAGCAGTGACGCATCGGTTGTCACTGTGAAGGATGGGTTCACCGAGTGGAAGGGTACTCCCTTGCACACGTTGACCTTGGAAGTCCACCACCGAAGGGAGTCCTTGACCGGCTTCGGGAGGGAAAGCTTCTTCGAGTGGTGTTCCGTGACCGGGTCGAAATGGTCGAGGAACCAGCGTTGTAGTGGCCTGAAGCGCAGTCGTGCTAGGGGGGTCACCGCCACCGTGGAGGCCATGTGGCCCAGGGTAACCTGGATCTGCTTCGCAGTGATGCAGGGCCTGGTGCAGTTGTTTACTTCGCTCCGAAGTGCCTGAAATCTGCTCTCTGGCAGATAGGCGAGCTGATCGACGGAGTCGAATATTGTCCCGATGAACTTGATGGTCCTCGCCGGGACCAGTTGGGACTTCTCTTTGTTGAGGCGTAGGCCTAATGAAGAGAGTAGCCGCAGGGTCGCTGAGACCTGTTGCTGCAGGAGTTCCGGAGACTGAGCCGCCAGCAGCCAGTCGTCCAAGTATGGGAAAATCCGGATTTTCTGCCTCCTCAAGTGCGCAGCCACGACCGACATGCACTTGGAGAATGTCCGAGGTGCTGTCCCGAGGCCGAACGGAAGGACGTTGAACTGGTATGTCCTTCCCGCTACCTTGAAGGCCAGGAAGCGTCGATGAGCAGGCCGGATCGAGACGTGGAAATATGCGTCCCCGGTCGATCGAGGCGAAGTGGTCACCTGACCGGAGAAGTGGGAGAATGGACGACACTGACACCCTCCTGAATTTCCTCGGCGAAACGTAAGCGTTTAAGTCTCTGAGGTCCAGGATGGGTCGCAGGGAACCGTCTGGCTTCGGCACGGTGAAGTACCGTGAGAAGAATGCCCCTCTTTCCTTGCTCTGGGGGAGCTGTGAGATTGCTCCCTTTTGAAGCAAGTTGTCGACCTCCTCCAAGATCACCCTGGACGGCTCCGTCTCGACGATGAACCCCGTTGGAGGAAGCTCGTCGAATTCCAAGGCATAGCCGTCTTCGACAATCCGGAGAACCCATGCATCTGAGGTGATGCGTCGCCAGGCATCGATGTAGCGGGCCAGGCGGTCTCCGAATGGCGGATGAGATGGTGGAGGTCGAGGACTGGGGGGAGGCATGGTGGTGGCAGCGGTACCTAGCAAGGAGGCGGTGTCGTCCGTCGCCCACAAACGCGGGGCGGTTGGATTGTCCATTGCCGTTGTGGCGAGGCCTTGATTTGTTACCCTGACGGGGTCGATTGGCCTGCTGCTGCTGCTGTTGCCTCGGCTGCTGCTGCTGAGGGGCCGAGTATGGTCGCGGGGCTTGGCGGTACTGTGTCCTGGGCTGAAACTTCGCCCGTTGGTAGTACCTGGGCTTTGGCTGTGGCTGGGGCCGGTCCAGTTTGGCCGTCAGGACTCTGAAGTCGTGAGTGGCCTTCAGTTTGTCGTCCGTGCCCACAAAGAACAGTCCCTGGGCATCGAACGGTAGATCCTCGATGGTCTTCTTAGAGTTTGAAGAAAGACCAGAAGACTTCAACCACGCGTGCCTCCGGATGGCGACACCGTGGGCCAGCAGCTTTCCTGAGGTGTCCCCCGTATGGCGGGCCATCAGGATCTGGTGGTGTGCCAACGACTGCGCCTCTTGAGAGATGGAGAGAAGTGCAGTCTGCTGTTCCTGGGAGAGATCCTGGAAAAAGGGTTGAGCCCTCTCCCACAGGATCTGGTGATAAGCTCCCATGCACGCCCCGTAGTTGGCCATTTTGGTCAGCAAGAGTCCGGCTTTGTAAATCTTTCGGCCGACCGTGTCGAACCTCTTTCCCTCCTGGTCTGAGGGGCTGCGGACTCTCGGCCCGAGGACTGGGAGGAGGTGACGATCATCGAGTTGGGGGTCGGATGATCGTGCAGCCAACTCTTCTCCCTCTCATCTATCTTGTACCAAGCCTCGATACGCCCTGACGTAGGAGGAATGGTAGATGGAGTCGTCCACGAGGCCTTCACCACCTCTTCCAGTGGCTCTAGCATAGGGAGGTGCGGTTGGGCCGCTTCCTCGACCTGCACCCTGCTGAAGACGGGGCAGGCGCTGGATCTCGTGGGGACGAGGTCTGCATCCCCAGAGACCTTGCCATCCGGCCCACTTGCTCACCGAAGGCTCTTGCGTTGTCGGTCGGTGAGGACGAAGGTTCCACTTCGCATCCTGTATGGGAAGGCGTCCTGTCCAAGTTGAGGGACAGGATGGAGCCCGATCTCGTCGATCGAGGGACCTCGCCATCTTCCATCTCGTCTCCCGACCAAGGCCGAACCGTGTCCTGGTTCGTCGGAGGCTGCGACTGTGACGGTGACCTAGAGGTCGAAGGGGCCGCAGTCATCACAGGAGGGAGGTTTCGCTCGGCGGGGCCAAGGCGAGCCTCGTGGTTTGTCTGCCTTTGTCAGGCGAAGTGATGAAAAGTTGTCGGACCGAGGTCGGCCCCGATTGGGACTCGGACGACGGTCTGGACTGAGTCCTCCGGCGACACGTGGTGCTCTACCCCTGTCTCCACAGCGAGAACAGGGATAGGCGAAGAGTCGGGGCAGGAGACTGAAGACGATGACGTCAGAGTCCTGCGCCTCTTCGGCAATGGAGGTCTCGAGGCCGCGGCCTCCAGAGACTTGCCCGGAGTCACAGGAACCAGGCCTCTGGTCTGGGCTCTACGGGCTTCCTCACTCGACCTCCGGAAAGCTATCTCCATAGCCCGGTCAGAGGGAGTCCTCGAGATGGCCGACCTCTGGGAGAGGCCCGACGCCATCGAGCTTGTCGAGAGTCGCCGAGGCGGAGGCAGCTGGACCGTTTCGGTGGTTACGGTGCAGGGCCTCTTCGACGCCGAAGTCTTCGAGGAGACAGAGGCGTTCTTCTCCTTCCGTGGACGCTTCCCGGCCGGGTGAGCGGTCGACACGGTGGGGACCGAAGCAGCCGCCTCGGACCCCAAGGAGGCAGATGGGACAGCCGTCGCCATCTCCGGAGGGCAGAGAGCATGCTCCGTCAGGTAGGCCTGAAGCCTGCGGGCTCGCCGCCTGGTGGCCGACGAGAAGGCCTGGCAGTGTCAGCAGGTAGGGAACAACGTGTCCCTCCCGAGACACCGAAGGCACTTCGAGTGACCGTCACAATCCGGGATCTTGCTACCGCAGGATAAGCACCTTTTGAAACTGGTTGTGGACATGCTATGCTCACACAACCAGCCGTATTTCCGATGTTGCCCAAGTGGCGGAAAACAAAGGAATGGGGTGGGCGCGCATGGAGGCGCCTTTTATGCCCTCCGGGCCGGCTGGGCGGAGCTACCGCCAAAACTTTTCAAACTGGGAAAGTTTCCGTTGGAAGCCCGCGCTGGCAAACTTCATAAGTGTGCATTCACAGAGCTCTCGAAGAAGAAGCTTTGTTTGTAAAGATCACACCCTGGAGCAGAAGCTCTAAGTACAGTCAGCACTCTACAGATTCTACATCCATAGATTCATCCATCCATGACTTGAAAATATCATGCGCCACCAACCCAAATCCAAAGAATAAACCTTGATTTGGCCATGTTATATCATGGACACTGTTTTATTATACAGTTATATATACCCGCGGTGGCACCGCGAGTTAAACCGCTAAGCTGCAGAATTGGCTGCCCGGAAGGTCAGTGGTTCGAATCCACAGGATGAGGTGAGCTCCCATTACAACCCCAGCTTCTCCCAACCTAGCGATTCGAAAACATGCAAATGTGAGTAGATCAAGAAGTACCACTTTGGCAGGAAGATAACAGTGCTTTGTGCAGTCATGTTGGGCACATAACCTAGGAGGTGTCTATAGACAATACTGGCTCTTCGACTTAGAAATGGAGATGAGCACCACAACCCAGAGTCAGAATCTACTAGACTTAATGTAATGGGAAAACCTTTACTTCTACCTATATATAATGGGTTTTGAGCATCCATGGATTTAGATATCCAAAGAAGGTCCTGGAACCAAACCCTAGCAGACATCAAGGGCCCATTTGGTGCACAATCCTGTACAATTTGTTACACTTGGCACAATCTGTTTTCAAAGGAAAATGTGGGTGCATTCTGAGGAAGGGGGCTTGTCTTTATTGTTACACCACCAAAGTACAATAATATTGGAGCAATATTGACAGCAAAGTGGCAGTAGGGTGCCTCCCTTATGTCTGAGGAACAATGTACCCCCTGCCATGTTGCACACTCTTTAAATCTTTGCCATGTTAATTGGGGAAAACCTTTCTAGAAGCAACTATAGTAACTTTGAAATGCTACCAGGGACTCACAGGCAGGTTGTTGACACATCCCTTCAGAATAGCTGATAGGATCATTCCCTCACCAAACACTATATCCTGTGTTATTAATGACTCAAACAGCAACACATCACACAAATCATTTTGCTAATTTCTAGTGCAAACCTCAAGTGGGCTTCAAAAAGTAACCAAGATACTCATTCTATCCATGCACAATGTTCATGCATTTTGATAGCTTCCATCCCAGTGTGACAGGCAGCATCCCATAAAGATAAAAAAGGAAGTTATGTATGTATTTTGATGTTATCAGTGGTGATTTCTTGAATGAACCTCTGTGCCTAGATTCTGGTTTTATGGCTAAAACATACTAAGCTGTTCTAGCCTAACCTGGAACATTTAGAGCAAGCTTTCCTCAACCCAGCTGCTGGACATGATGAGTTGAACTGCAAAATCTCTCCTCCTACCTTGGCCTTTTTGGTCTAGGCAGCTGCAGTGAAGTGTATTTGATACAAAATGTATTATTTTGCTCAGGGTATGTGAGAATCCATGTCACAGGATTCTAACCAATGTCAAAATAAATGAACAAATGAATCACACCACCTAGTGGTAAACTTGAGAAAGAAATGGTATGTTCGTGTGTGTACATTTGTTTTGTTAAATACACATAGATGGTGTGATTCACCTTCAAAGTTGCCTGTTGACTTATGGAAGTCAGACACCACTTTGGTTCACTGTTTGGTACAAGCTGCCTTGATTTTCTATATCTGGAGAAAGGTAGAATAAATATAAAGGAAATAAATAGGAAAGAAGATTACAAGCCATTAAGACAAATATTACATCTGCTGTACAAACAAGCTCTAGAGCAGTGGTTCTCAACCTTTGTAATGCTGCAACCCCTTATTACAGTTCCTCATGTTGTGGTGACCCCCAACCATAAAATTATTTGTGTTGCTACTTCACAACTGTAATTTTGCTACTGTTATGAATCGTAATGCAAATATCTGATGTGCAGGATGTATGTTCATTCACTGGACCAAATTTGGCACAAAAGACCTGATACATCCATATTTGAATCCTGGTAGTGTTGGAGGGGGGTGTTGATTTTGTCATTTGGGAGTTGTAGTTGCTGGGAATTATAGTTCACCTACAATCAAAGAGCTTTCTGAACTCCACCGACTATGGAATTGAACCAAACTTGGCACACACAACTTCCATGACCAACAGAAAATACTGGAAGGATTTGGTGGGCACTGACCTTGAGTTTTGGAGTGTTAGTTCACCTACATTAAGAGAGCAGGAGAAGGGCTTTTGGTGGGAGGATTCGCCATCTGATTCCAAAAAGGAAGAGAAGGATAGACGGGGAGATCTTCAGCCTTCTCTGCTAAAGGGGTCCTAAGACCATCAGAAATATGTGTTTTGTGATGGTCTTTGGTGACCCTTCTGAAACCTGCTTGTGACACCCCTCCCGGCCCAGGGAGCCATGACTCCCAGGTTGCGAAACACTGCTCTACAGCAAGAACCTTAAATTACTAGCCTTTGAGACAGAATTTCCTTTCTAAGCCAGACTGGCAAATAAGATGACTCTTTTTAAATCTTGACCTCTGAAACAATTCTGTTTACAT